>JAPXFY010000016.1:2044947-2199947 GCA_030674185.1 Monoplex corrugatus
ATATTGTCCATTAAAAGTAGTACAGATAATCATAAAGAATATGGTCCATTAAAGTAGTACAGATAATCATAAAGAATATGGTCCATTAAAAGTAGTACAGATAATCATAAAGAATATTGTCCATTAAAAGTAGTACAGATAATCATAAAGAATATTGTCCATTAAAAGTAGTACAGATAATCATAAAGAATATGGTCCATTAAAGTAGTACAGATAATCATAAAGAATATGGTCCATTAAAAGTAGTACAGATAATCATAAAGAATATGGTCCATTAAAAGTAGTACAGATAATCATAAAGAATATGTCCATTAAAAGTAGTACGGATAATCATAAAGAATATTGTCCATTAAAAGTAGTACAGATAATCATAAAGAATATGGTCCATTAAAAGTAGTACAGATAATCATAAAGAATATTGTCCATTAAAATTGTATAGATAATCACAACAAGAATATGGTCCATTGAAACAGGGAGATGAAGGGTGAGAGTGGGAAAGAGAGAGTAAGCGAGAGAGAGAGAGAGAAAAAGAGAGGGAGGGTGAGAGAGAGAGACAGAGACGGAGGGACAGAGAGAGAGAAACAGAGACAGAGAGTGAGACAGAGACGGAGAGAGAGAGACATAGATATTGACAGAGAGAAAGAGAGAGAGGAGAGAGACAGACAGACAGACAGATAGACAGACAGAGACAGAGGGACAATGAGAGAGAGAGAGAGAGCCTAGTCCTCCTATTCCTATCAAGTAAGAAAGGGGAAATCACTCCTCCCCGCCCAAGTAATTTTTTATGTTTGACATGAAACGCTGCGTTACCCAAGGAAAAAATTGTAAAAAAATCCCTAGTTGTTTGTTTGCTCTGAAATTTTGCATGTTTGTGGCAGAATGTTTGTTTTATATGTTACATTTTTTAAATAACATAAAAACTAAAATTCTTGCAATTCTAATTATTGAAATCAACAAAACAAAACAACAACAAAAACAGAAGCGGGTGAGAAACAACACAAACACAATACAAACAGTTTCTAACCTGGTTTTTTGTGAAGCCCATAGTCATCATCATCATCAGGTGCCCTGCCGCATGGCATTGGCGATCATGGACTTCCATCTGCCTCTATCTCTCGTTGCCCCTAGCATCTCCCCCACCCTCCTCGTCCCCAGCCACTCTGCAAGTCCGTCCAGCATTTTCTCTCTGGGTCTACCTGGTGCTCTCTTTCCCTCCAGCTTTCCCGTTGTGACCAGGTGCTCCAAATCCCCCTTCCTCATAAAATGGCCTATAAATGTTGCCTGTCTTTTCCTGATCTTCCTTATGAGTGATCTTCTTGTGTCTGCCTCCATCAAGACTGTCTCGTTTGTTTTCTTTGCTGTCCATGGAACCCTCAACATTCTTCTTAGAAACCACATCTCAGCTGCCTCAATCTTGTTCTGGCTTTGTTTGTTGACTGTCCATGCCTCGCATCCGTAGAACAGTATTGGTTCTATATAACATTCAAGAACTCTCTTCCTGATGTTAATTGAAGCCCATAGTAATCCATAATAATCCACAGAAGACTAAAATCCAAATTGAAAAGAATTCCACACAGGAAACACACTGTCCATGGCAGAAATTGTCACTCTACAGTTGACGCTAAAGAAACACATTTCTCAAAGTTGGTTGAAGTACACACAGCAAGCACAATGTACACACTACAAGAAAAAAAAGAAAAAAAGCTATGTACACATTTGACAATCCCTTTTCTGTTATTAGCTGTCTCCTCCCCCACCCACCCTGGGTTTCTTGAAGGCCACATGGTGTGGTAGCACTCGAAACATTCCCCAAGGCAGAGTCCCTTGTCACACTCCCGACACTCGTATCTGGACTCCTTCCTCTTCTGGTACCCCTTCCCACTCTCTTTTGTGACTGAGCACACTACACACACTCTGGTTGGGTACTGCTTGGTGGCTGTTGCAGGCACTTTAGTCAAAAAGTGCGTTTCCTTCAGTCTTGCTGGAGGGTCAGAGGGCCTGCGCTTGAAGGCTTTTGGTGGTGGTGGTGTATCTGCCAGCATAGCACTGATCAGATCCATTGTAAATTGAAGTTGGCTTGTTTTCTTTCCTGAGTTGTTCATCTTGTAGATGAGGTAGGCTTGCACTTTGGCCAAATGCAGCAAATGAAAACAAGCCCTCTTCCACGATTTCTAGGTTTTCCTTATGAAAGAATAATATTGAATGTTTTGGTCGAACTGATCCACCCCATTCATGTTGTTGTTGTTCTGGTGAACCAGCTCGGGGATCATGATGGGCTGGTTTGTTTCCTTGGCCTTCTCGCCACTGTCAATCAGCTTGCCAGTGCTGCAGCTAGATAGCAGGGTGACCAACTTCTTGTCATGGTATCTGACCACATGGAGAGCAGCACTGGTGTCCTTTGGGTCATCTTCATGTGGCGTGATGTTTTCCTTCATCTCTACAGCCTGACCCTTGGCTAACTTCTGTTCTCCAAGCTGCAGGGCAAACCTCGCCTGTCCTTGTGGATGGTACCAGTGAGAGTTGTGCCTTTTTCTCTCAGATCAGTGTACAGATCAACAGAAGAAAAAAAACTGTCAATAAAAATGGTGTGTCCCTTCCCATGAAAATCTGACAGTCGTTTGACGACATTCGGCCCATGGTCTTTCTCTCTTTTATCCCTCTTTCTCCCAAAATAAATTTCAAAGCGGCTGACATATGAAAAGTCACTGTCACAGCACATGTACATTTTGATGCCGTATCGTATAGGTTTGGTGGGGATGAACTGACGAAATCCAACACGCCCACGCCAAGGCATCATGGACTCGTCAATCGCCAGGTTCTGCTTCGGGCTGTAAACTGAAGCTTGGTGACGAGAGGTCTCAATTTGAAGAGCTTGTCATGAGCTCCAGTAGCTCTTGATGTCCGGCTTGTCCACCAGGCCCATAATGAACAACAAGCCCAGAAACATTTTCAGCTCCTGGGATGTGAGCTCCTTCCAATCAGCAAGCGGATTATGAGGCTTGATGGCCTCTCCAAGGGCTGCTTTGTACTGGGCAGCATACAAGTTGATTTGCTCCACCATCTCATTGATCAGGTCTTCACCGATGAACAGGTTGAAATACTCCCAAGGAGAGGCATCAGGACTGATATCCACTTGGATACCAGGGTTTACCTGTAACACACACACACACACACACACACACACACAAAACATTTTTATTTATTTTCAAGAAAGGTAAGTGAAACTATGGTCTGCACTGTCAGCACCTGGAACAAAACAATGTGATCACGATGGTGTGTGTGTGTGTGTGTGTGTGTGTGTGTGTGTGTGTGTGTGTGTGTGTGTGTGTGTGTGTGTGTGTGTGTGTGTGTGTGTGTGTGTGTTGTGTACAGTCTGTGTGTGCTTGCATGTGTGTGTGTGTGGGGGGGGGGGGGTGAATGTGTGTATGTTTACATTTAAACTCAGCAAAGTGTGATTTGAGTACTGATAATAGACCAGCTCTGCTGTAAAATGCATTATTGTTGACAACAATTTTGGTGCACTGAAACTATTTCATACTGACACGCCCACCTCGCACACCCACTTGGACACATCTGCCCACACATCCACAAACACACAAACTCACATGAAGCTTTGCTTACCTGTGAACTCAGGAATATGAGGTGGAACATCAGTGCCTTCTTCTGTCCAAAGAATGTCAGTCTGCTGCCTTTCAAGCTGGGGTGCACCTCCTGTGGTCGGTCTTGACAACTGACCACAACCACGACCACAACCACAACCACGACCACGACCACGACCACGACCACAACCACGACCACGACCCCTTCTGCTCCCCCCTCTAACATTCACGGTCCCTCGTGAGGTCGATCATCTCGATCAGTCGATGGCTGTGGTTCAAATTCAAAAGCAACATCAGCCACTTCACTACCTATTTCTGACGATTCACTGGGCACATACTCATCAGAACACTCCACAAACTCTTCATGTTCCGATTCACTATCTGCATCGAGAACGACTTCATCCTCACGAACTTTGGGAGGTCTGGAAACACGCTTCGACATTTTTTCGGCGATCAAAACACGTTGAACGAACGTAAATATGTTGCAGAGTGATCTCCCTTCACAGCTCATTCCTATTCATGAGCTAAGGGTAGTACTCCGCACGGAAAAGGTACCGAAACGAAAGTACCTCGTGGAAACGACAGTTTCTCGTTTGCGGTCTGCCATGACGTCATACGGAAAAAACGAGAAACTCTCGTTTGCGGTACAATAAGTAGTACAGATAATCACAAAAAGAATATTGTCCATTTAAAAGTAGTACAGATAATCACGACAAGAATATTGTGCAATCAAAGGTTATATAGATAATCGTAACAAGAATATTGTCCACTTAAAAGTAGTACAGATAATCACAACAAGAATATTGTCCACTTAAAAGTAGTACAGATAATCACGACAAGAATATTGCGCAATCAAAGGTTATATAGATAATCACAACAAGAATATTGTCCACTTAAAAGTTATATAGATAACCATAACAATGATATTGTCCACTTGAAAGTTTATAGTAGATGATCATAAAGATTATATTTGACAGACCTTCCATAAAAAGCTGACAGCAAGTACACACCATTCTCACCACCCACCCACCAACCAACCTGACGATGATACTGTCCACATAAGAGTTATACAGATAATGTATGCAAAATTAAATTGTACAGATGATGAGACGAGATACTATCTGAACAGAACCAATTAAGCTTTATCTGACCAAACAAATGTGTATACACTGAACTGGCCCTAAAGTGATAACAGTCCAGAAGACAACGTGAAAGGATGTGTCCAATGATTGCCACTGATTACACTTATCCAAATGTTTGTTCACCAAACACAAGTAGACCTCCCCTAGCCACGAAGTCTTGTTCACCAGACACAGGTAGGCCTCCCCAAGTCACGAAGTCTTGTTCACCAGACACAAGTAGGCCTCCCCTAGTTACGAAGTCTTGTTCACCAGACACAAGTAGGCCTCCCCTAGTCACGAAATCTTGTTCACCAGACACAAGTAGGCCTCCCCTAGCCACGAAGTCTTGTTCACCAGACACAGGTAGGCCTCCCCAAGTCACGAAGTCTTGTTCACCAGACACAAGTAGGCCTCCCCAAGTCACGAAGTCTTGTTCACCAGACACAAGTAGGCCTCCCCAAGTCACGAAGTCTTGTTCACCAGACACAAGTAGGCCTCCCCTAGTCACGAAGTCTTGTTCACCAGACACAAGTAGGCCTCCCCAAGTCACGAAGTCTTGTTCACCAGACACAAGTAGGCCTCCCCTAGTCACGAAGTCTTGTTCACCAGACACAAGTAGGCCTCCCCTAGTCACGAAATCTTGTTCACCAGACACAAGTAGGCCTCCCCTAGTCACGAAAATCTTGTTCACTCAGACACAAGTAGGCCTCCCCTAGTCACGAAGTCTTGTTCACCAGACACAAGTAGGCCTCCCCTAGTTACGAAGTCTTGTTCACCAGACACAAGTAGGCCTCCCCTAGTCACGAAGTCTTGTTCACCACACACAAGTAGGACCTCCCCTAGTCACGAAGTCTTGTTCACCAGACACAAGTAGACCTCCCCTAGTCACGAAGTCTTGTTCACCAGACACAAGTAGACCTCCCCTAGTCACGAAGTCTTGTTCACCAGACACAAGTAGACCTCCCCTAGTCACGAAGTCTTGTTCACCAGACACAAGTAGACCTCCCCTAGTCACGAAGTCTTGTTCACCAGACACAAGTAGACCTCCCCTAGTCACGAAGTCTTGTTCACCATACACAAGTAGACCTCCCCTAGTCACGAAGTCTTGTTCACCAGACACAAGTAGGCCTCCCCAAGTCACGAAATCTGATGACATGAAACTTATGGTGCACCTGACAGACCACCAGAATGAGTGGGGCATTAAACTGAGGCCTGCAGGAAACAGCTCAACGTTTGTTGCATGGAGTTTCTGACTTCAACTTGAGACAGTTTATCTCAAGCCTGTCCATTCGTGTTACTGTGCAGCAACACCCAGCTGTAAATTCAGGGGTGGTGGGGGTACGATACATAAGCCTCCCCCTCTCCCCCCCCCCCTCTTTCACGGCACGGTCATCCCAATCAGCTGATTACCTGAGATGTACAAAAAGAATCCATCCAACCAGAACACAATACAACCAGTCTCCAACGACAAGAACCAGTCAGGTGTCCCTAACGTCATTCCCAGTCAGGTGTCCCTAACGTCATTCCCAGTCAGGTGTCCCTAACGTCATTCCTTGTCAAACCCCACCTACTTTTCTATAAAAGGCCAGTGTGATCAGGACCTTGTCGTATCATCATTCCATCAACGATCCAGGAGAACCGAATAAAGCATTAGTATCTCACAACTCAACAAAAATTGTTTACAGCATCTTTAAAAAAAAATTTACGGCTAGTCCTCGTATACTCTGAGAGTGGTAGGACTTTGAAATCTACAGAACAGAACAGAACAGAACAGAACAGAACAGAACAGAACAGAACAGAACAGAACAGAACAGAACAGAACAGAACAGAACAGAACAGAACAGAACAGAACAGAACAGAACAGAACAGAACAGACATTGTCACTGTGTGTGAAACGATTTGGAATTGTCAGCGTTTAAAGAAATTGTGGATTGTGAACCCATCAACAGGCCAGTGAAGGTAAGGCAATCTTATTTATTTCCCCTTCTTTGTTTGAGTAGGTGCAGGTTTGAATCTTTTGTCTCCCATACCTTGTCCACCAGCATCCTGCATTGTCAGCCATGCTAGCAAAGCAAAATTTTAATCTTTGACTCCCTCACCCTATCCACCAGCTTCCTACAGAATCTGGTGCATGGGGTGAGGGAGTCAGTGGTTGAAGTATTTGCTGTTGCAGTGTTGGTGTATAAGATGTGGAAATCAAATAATTTTTTTTTTAAATAGTTGGAATACTTCAGTATATACAACAAATCATTTTGATAAAATGATTAAGTCGCACAGTGTGGCCGAGTTATGTTAAAAAAAACAGTGTAGGTTTGCCCGTAACCCTGAGATCACAGGGTAGTAAGGCGACTTTCTCAGGGCCAGCATTATGAAAACGATGCCTGTTCCTCTTCCTCACTGCTTTACCTTCCCCTAACTCTGAATAGGGTCAGGTAGCCATTTTCAGCTGTGTAGACTGGAGGCTGCATGTACATGTACATAGAAAGTTCCACTACAAAGTCCTGCAGACAGACTGGAAAGTGAGTGTTGTACCCCTGTGTCAACCACACCTGTAACAGTTGTGTTGGAAGCCTGGAAAGGTGATCACAGGTAAGACGATGAAAACAGGTGATTTTTTTTTTTATGCATAGATTGTTGTATAACTTGCCGGTCATTTTTCTAAACAGTAAAACCAGTTTCAATATTCAGAGGATTTTGGTGATTACTCTGCTGTTTTCGATGCCCATGAGTCAATGAACAGCATTAAATATGACTGAATGCATGACAACTACAAATACAATTTGTGTTTAAGTGAAAAGTTTTAGTAAATTTTGTTGAAATTTAAATACGTGTGATCAAAATCTGTTATGGTTGTTTTTCAAAATCACTTGAATTTATATTTAATGACTCGTCAATTTTTACCAAAAAAATAGAATTGCCATCTGTTTAAATTATATGGACTGTAACTTAATCCAGAGAAGTCTATTTTTAATGGCTTTGTGAACCAGCACTAAATGATTTTGTTGTCCGCTTTTCTTTTCACTTGACAAAGGGCAGTTGCCTGAAAATTTGCGCCTGTCTTGTTTCCCTTTGCTAAATACGCTTTTTTTTTCTCGGGTTTTTGGTTACTGAGGGCTTGAATGCTGCCAGTCACTTTGATTTGATTTCATAGTGATTTCATAGTGATTTCATAGTGATTTCATAGTGATTTCATAGTGATTTCATAGTGATTTCATAGTGATTTCATAGTGATTTCACAGTGATTTCATAGTGATTTCATAGTGATTTCATAGTGATTTCATAGTGATTTCATAGTGATTTCATAGTGATTTCACAGTGATTTCACAGTGATTTCATAGTGATTTCATAGTGATTTCATAGTGATTTCATAGTGATTTCATAGTGATTTCATAGTGATTTCATAGTGATTTCACAAAACTAAAAACAGTAGTTGGCAACTCTCAAAAAGGAAACACACATGACTCTAGAATTGTGATGACTGGTATTCCAGTTGGTGACATACGTTTTGTACTCAAGATGTGATGCTGAATATGACATCCTGTAGCAAGTCCACAAGTTACTGTGTGGGTGGTATGGGTTGGGTGGTGGTGAGGGTGGTGTGGGTGTGCTTGTGGGGTGTGTGGGTGTGGGTGGTGTTAGTGTAGTGGAAGTGGAGTGGTGGAGGTGGGTGGTGTGGGTGGGTATGGGTGGTGTGATGTAGGGTGTGGGTGATGGTGTGGGTGGTGTGGTGTGGTTGTGGGGGTGGTGTAGATGGTGTTGGTGTGGATGGTGTGGGTATGCTTCTGGGTGGGGTGGGGGTGATGTGGGTGTGGATGGTGTGGAGTGTGGGTGGTGTGTGGGTGGTGGGTGGGAGGGGTTGGGGTGTGGGTGGTATGTAGATGGGTGGTGTGCTTGAGGGTGGTGTGTGGTTGTGGGTGGTGGGAGTGGGTTGGTAGAGGTGTGTGGTGTGGTTGGTGTGGGTGGTGTGATGTAGGTGTGTGGGTGATGCGGTGTGGGTGGTGTGGGTGTGGTGGTGTGGGTGTGCTTGTGGGTGGGGTGGGGTGGGGGTGATGTGGGTGTGGATGGTGTGGGTGTGCTTGTGGGTGTGCTTGTGGGTGTGGATGGTGTGGGTGTGCTTATGGGTGTGGTGTGGGTGGTGGGAGTGGGTGGTAGAGGTGTGTGGTGTGGTTGGTGTGGGTGGTGTGATGTAGGTGTGTGGGTGATGTGGTGTGGGTGGGGTGGGGGTGATGTGGATGGTGTGGGGTGTGGGGTGTGGGGTGTGGGTGAGGTGTGGAAGGGGTTGGGGTGTGGGTGTGCTTGTGGTTGGGGTGTGGGTGGTGTGAGTGGGTGGTGGAGGTGTAAGTGCGGGTGGTGTGGAGGTATTGGTGTAGGTGTGGTTGGTGGTGTGTGGTGGTGTGATGTGGGTGGTGTGGGTGCAGGTGGTGTGTGTTGGTGATGTGCATTTGGGTGGTGTGGGTGTTTGTGGATGGTGTGGGGGGTGAGTGGTGTGAGTGTGGGTGGTTGAGGTGTGGGTGGTGTGTGGATGTGGGTGGTGTAATTGGTGGGGGTGGGGGTGGTGGGGGGGTGTGGGTGGTGGGTGTTGAGTGTGGGGGTGTGGGGTTTGGGTGAGGGTGGTGTGTGGGAGGGGGTTGGGTGTGGGTGGTGTGGGTGTGTGAGTGGTGTGGGTGTGGGGTGTGTTGGTATGGAGGTGAGGATGGTGTGTGGGTGGGGTGGGGAAGGGGTTGGGGTGTTGTGTGTGGGTGGCGTGGGTGTGCTCGTGGGTGTGTGGGTGGTGGGGTGTTGGTGGTGGGGGTGTGGTGTGGTATGGTGTCAGGGTGTGGGGGTATGGGGTGTGTGGGTGTGTTGGGTTGTGGGGTGTGGGGGAGTGGGTGGATTTGGGTGTGTGGGTGTGGGGTGTGTCAGGCTGTGGGTGTGTGTGTGGGGGGCATATCGAACCTGGGATGTATCGAACCTGGGACGTATCGAACCTGGGACGTATCGAGATGTCCCCGATGATTTCATGACAATCAATTTCTACTTCTCGTCCAGACAAGAGGGAAGTTTGGTTGTTTTTTTTCCAGTCGTTTTTGTTTATTGTTTGTTGTCTTATGTTTACGCTTGACAAAAGCCGAAACTTTGTCCTGTATTTGTCTTGTAGCATTTCAATACACGCTCTATTTTCGTGTGTTTTGTGGTTCAACGAAATTCTCAATGAAATCTCACGACCGTAGATCAACAACGTCATCTGCTACATTTCTTCTTCTTCTTTCTTCTTCTGTTGTGTGGCCACAATCAACACTTTGATTATTTTGCCACAGGGTAGGACAGGGAGTTCACGAACCGGCTGCCTGACTTTAAAAAAAAAAAAAAAAAAAAAAAAAACTCCTCACATTCACACACTCAAACTTCAAGTTCAAACTCCTTATTTGTAGATCTATGTTATTTATTGTTGTTGTCGTTAGAATAATTATTTCACGATAAAACAAAAACTACCCCCTCCCCCCCCCCCCCCCCCCCCCCCCCCCAACGTCTTTTAAGTCGAAGTTGCAGACGGATCTTTATTTTCTTTATTTTACCACCTAAAAAAAAAGCGGCCAGGGGACATTACTCCCAGTAAATGCGGGTAGATAAAAACTGCGATGTCGGAGTGATCTGGATCTGGATAATTACGCTGCAGGAGCCTTTTCAGGCTATCGTCGCAGCGGGTGGTAGGAGCGCATGGCTTGATTTGAATAAGTAGTCCTCATTTATTTTATGTTATTTTTTGACTATAATAACTTAATTTTTCTTATTTATTTATTTATGAGTGAAAATAACTAATTTAAGTGGTGTTTCAACTACAGTTTCTCTTGAGTTTTTAGAACATGACGTTTAGTTTCTTTGCTGTGTCCGAGTTCAGCTCAAAGATGCCCTGTTGCGGCGCTGCATCTCCCTAGTCGGGTGGGAGGATGGGGGAGGGGGTGGGGCTGGAGGGGGGCTGGAGAAGGGGGGGGCTGATTTATTTATGGGAGGCAGCTGAGGCCGCTCTGCCCAGTGCTGCAGAAAATGCGGCGACGGAGCGTGCCTACACTACCTCCTCCTCCAGCTTGTTCCAGTCTTCAACAGTCCTTGTGAAGAAAGAGCATCC
This sequence comes from Monoplex corrugatus, assembly GCA_030674185.1. Classification (NCBI taxonomy): domain Eukaryota; kingdom Metazoa; phylum Mollusca; class Gastropoda; order Littorinimorpha; family Ranellidae; genus Monoplex; species Monoplex corrugatus. The sequence continues at coordinate 2,055,774 of JAPXFY010000016.1, forward strand.
ATACTGCTCTGTCCTTGTCTGGGGGACTTTGTAGCCACGGCTGTTGTTACATGCGTGTTTGGCGATGATGTTTGTTGCCACGTGGTCTGCATAGGTCTTCATTTTGATTTTCCTTTTGGTCTTATCCACTGGGGTCAGGTATTTTTCTGGTGGTAGGGCTGGAACCTGACCTTCTGTTATTTTATATAGTGTTACCAGCCTTTGGTGTGTCCTTCGCTGCTGCAGAGAGGGCAGACCAAGCTCTTGGAGCATCCTGTTGACGCACCCTGGTTTTTGGGACTTGTAGTCTTGCTTTATGAAGCGTGCTGCCCTTCTCTGTACTCTCTCCAGTCTATCCTGATCTTTTGCCAAGTACGGGTCCCATACAGTGGCTCCGTACTCCAGGGCAGACCGCACTAGAGAGATGTAGGCTGTACGGCGGCACTCTTGGGGACAGCTGCCCAAGTTACGACGGAGGAATCGTAGTGTAGTGTTTGCCCTCTTGCAGATGTTTGTTATGTGCGTGGACCACATTAAATCTGCCGATATTTGTACTCCCAGGTATGGATTTTGCTCTACATGTTGGAGGATCTCCTCATCAAGCTTGTAGTAGAAGGATGAGCGGTTTTTGGTTGGTAGGACGTAACATTTTTTGGCATTAAACCGCATTCCCCATTTTTTCGCCCATTCCTCCAGCTTGATGAGGTCTCCTTAGAGCAAGGTATGGTCCTGGAACTGGCATATCTCCCGGTACAGTAAGCAGTCATCTGCGAACAGCCGTACTTTTGATGTACTGCTCACGACCTCAGGCAAGTCATTGATGTAGCACAAGAAGAGCAAGGGACCAAGAACTGTGCCTTGGGGTACACCAGACATAACGGTTGTTTCTTCTGAGGTTTCCCCTTCTAGGACCACTCTCATCGTTCTTTGTGTCAGGGACTTTTCAATCCACCTGTGGACTGGGCCTGCTATCCCGTAGTGTTGCAGTTTGTGGAGGAGCTTTTTATGAGGTACAGTATCAAAGGCCTTACTGAAGTCCAAGATCACAACATCTGTTTGCGTTCCTTCATTTGACTTTAGTAGGTCGTGCATAGTTGTGAGCAGCTGCGTTTCACAGGAAAATCCTTTCCTGAAGCTGTGATTTTTATCGGTAAGGATTTGATGCTTGTCCAGGTGTTCTCGGATATAGTGGCTGATGACATGTTCTAAGATCTTACACGCCACAGATGTAAGGGACACTGGGCGATAATTTTCAGGTCTGTTTTGGTCTCCTTTTTTGAGTGATTCGGTCGAGAGTTCCCCAGGATGGGAAAATTCGAAAGAAATGTGTTTGAATGCGGTGAGTTTGACTTTCAATACCGGTAATGTTCTTTTTTTCTGCATTCGTAATCGTTTGAGTCGCTTTAGAGTGGCAAACGTTTGTATTATCTCTTAACTTCACCTCAATGCTGACACTCTTGACAGTCTCGCTACTGCGAAACTTCAGGAGTAAGCCTGTCACTTCTCGTCCCCTCTGATCCAGTTAGTGGGCCGGTTCCTGAACCCCCTATTCTATTCTGTGGCAAAATAATCAAAGTGTTGATTGTGGCCACAAAACAGAAGAAGAAGAAGAACTTGCAGCGGTGATCTGTGGTCGTTGTCCGTCACCACAAATTCAAATTGTTATTGTATGGGCTGTGTTATCGGGAGTTCCTTCCCTTCTTCTTCTTCTTTCTTAGAGCATCCACCATCATTATCATCCACCATCGTCATAGTCTACCTACAGCCTTCGTGTACCCTACGGCACGCGACGGCTGTAGGTATGGACGCCACAGAGCGAACGCAAGCACCGTCGGCATTGAAATACTCAGAAAAACTCAACGAAAAGGAGAAACATAGGTATCATTTAAAAATTCTGGATATAGATCATTAGATGGAGTTGTCAGTTGATCTTTATGATAATTCCAAAACATTCGTGGTCTGCGCATCCAGACGAGATAATCTCCCTGATATATCATCATCATCATCAGGTGCCCTTCCGGATCAGTGCTTGTCTTTTATTCATCTTTTTTTTATTATGACTATTTGTTTTCGAATTCACATCAGTGCTGAATGTTGCCTTTGTATAATGTCATACTGAATTGAGCACAAGTTCCAAGGATATTAACAATGTCACACACCTCATGTGATATGACTGACTTGGTAACCATTCCAGGGAGAAGAGAAAATGAGACCTATGTAACGTTGCAACAACACCACCAGAACAATGACATAGTATGATGTAACGAAGGATAGAAATATTGTTTTGATGTCTTTGTATCTGTTTATGATGTGAATAAAGTATAGGGATATTATTGTGATGTGTATATGGTGTGACAAAGTGTAGGGATATTATTGTGATGTGTATATGGTGTGACAAAGTATAGGGATATTGTGATGTGTGTGTATGGTGTGACAAAGTATAGGGATATTATTGTGATGTGTATATGGTGTGACAAAGTATAGGGATATTATTGTGATGTGTGTGTGGTGTGACAAAGTGTAGGGATATTATTGTGATGTGTGTATGGTGTGACAAAATATAGGAATATTATTGTGATGTGTATATGGTGTGACAAAGTGTAGGGATATTATTGTGATGTGTATATGGTGTGACAAAGTATAGGGATATTATTGTGATGTGTGTGTGGTGTGACAAAGTGTAGGGATATTATTGTGATGTGTGTATGGTGTGACAAAATATAGGAATATTATTGTGATGTGTGTATGGTGTGACAAAGTATAGGGATATTATTGTGATGTGTATGGTGTGACAAAGTATAGGGATATTGTGATGTGTGTATGGTGAGACAAAGTATAGGGATATTGTGATGTGTGTATGGTGTGACAAAGTGTAGGGATATTATTGTGATGTGTATGGTGTGACAAAGTATAGGGATATTGTGATGTGTGTATGGTGAGACAAAGTATAGGGATATTGTGATGTGTGTATGGTGAGACAAAGTATAGGGATATTATTGTGATGTGTGTATGGTGTGACAAAGTGTAGGGATATTACTGTGATATGTGTATGGTGAGACAAAGTGTAGGGATATTGTGATGTGTGTATGGTGAGACAAAGTATAGGGATATTATTGTGATGTGTATATGGTGTGACAAAGTATAGGGATATTGTGATGTGTGTATGGTGTGACAAAGTATAGGGATATTGTGATGTGTGTGTATGGTGTGACAAAGTATAGGGATGTTATTGTGATGTGTGTATGGTGTGACAAAGTATAGGGATATTATTGTGATGTGTGTATGGTGTGACAAAGTATAGGGATATTGTGATGTGTGTATGGTGTGACAAAGTATAGGGATATTATTGTGATGTGTGTGTATGGTGTGACAAAGTATAGGGATATTATTGTGATGTGTGTATGGTGTGACAAAGTATAGGGATATTATTGAGATGTGTGTATGATGTGACAAAGTATAGGGATATTGTGATGTGTGTATGGTGTGACAAAGTATAGGGATATAGATGTTCCTGTGGATGTGTAAACAGCGTATTTTTTGCTGAATCCAACCGTATACGGAACTATGAGATGTGATGTTTATCGGGTGCCATTTTAGCATATATGGGAACCTCGAATCATGGCGGCCTTCGAAACGATTGCTGAGAGTCCAGTCTGGATCTGGATCTGGCTGTATACGTCGCTGAAACCAACTTGATTATATTGCGACGGAAAACAGGGGGAGCGCAAAAGGCTAGCTAGGTGTGGAGCTACCCGGTCGCTACTACTTTTCGCTTTGTCTAGACAGGCAAGCCTGTACATTACCGGCACTGACACTACAAGAGTAGTGCCAAGCCCACAAAAACAAACAACAAAAAACAAAAGGACCCCACCCCCACCCTTTCCCCACCTACCTAACCTAACTAACTAATGTGCAGCGTGGATTTAGTGGAGGGCTGCAGAACTGTCCATCGCTGTTGAGAATGCGGCGACAGTACTGGCCTGGACGGTTTTTTTCTTCCAGGTGATTCCATTCCTCGATGGTCTTCACAAAGGAGCTTCTGTACTGCTCTGAAGTGCCATCTGGAATCTTGTAGCCCTTGGTGTTGTTGACAGCATGGCGAGCAACGATGTTTGTAGTCTGGCTGTCCTTTAGTGTTGTGGGGCGGATTTTCCTTCTAGTTTTGTTTGCGGGGGTCAGGAACGTCTCTGGTGGTGTTGCCTTGATGAGCCCAGGGCTGATTTTGTAGAGTGTGATGAGGCGTCGTTGTTTCCTGCGTTCTTGTAGGGGAGGAAGGCTCAGTTCATAGAGCATCTTGTCGACACAGCCCTCTTCTCTAGACTTATAGTCTCTTTTGATGAAGCGTGCTGCTTGTCGTTGCACTGGCTCCAGCCGATCAATGTGCTTCTTCAGGTACGGATTCCAAACTATTGCGCCGTACTCCAGCATTGATCAGACCAGAGCAGTGTAGGCCAGTCGGCGACACTCCTGGGGGCAGTTCCCTAGGTTGCGTCTCAGGAATCCAAGCACCGACCCAGCTCTTTTGCAGATGTTGGTAATGTGAGATGACCATTTCAGGTCTGAGGAGATGAGGACGCCAAGGTATGGGTTGTGGTCCACATGCTTAAGTACCTCTCCACAGAGCGTGTAGAAGAAGGAGGCTGTGGCCTTGATTGGGAGGACGTAGCACTTCTGTGCGTTGAACCTCATGCCCCAGTCGTAGGCCCATACTCCTAGTCTATGGAGGTCTGCTTGGAGGGTGAGGTGGTCCTGGAAGGAGCGTATTTCTCGGTAGAGCAGGCAGTTGTCTGCGAACAGGCACACTTTTGACGTCACAGTAGCAGGGAGGTCGTTTATGTGGCACAGGAACATCAATGGGCCTAAGACTGTCATGGGGTCACCTTTATTGAAGTGTTTGTCATGGGGGTCACCTTTATTGAAGTGTTTGTCATTTGTCATGGGGGTCACCTTTATTGAAGTGTTTGTCATTTGTCATGGGGTCACCTTTATTGAAGTGTTTGTCATTTGTCATGGGGTCACCTTTATTGAAGTGTTTGTCATTTGTCATGGGGGTCACCTTTATTGAAGTGTTTGTCATTTGTCATGGGGGTCACATTTATTGAAGTGTTTGTCATTTGTCATGGGGGTCACCTTTATTGAAGTGTTTGTCATTTGTCATGGGGGTCACATTTATTGAAGTGTTTGTCATTTGTCATGGGGGTCACCTTTATTGAAGTGTTTGTCATTTGTCATGGGGTCACCTTTATTGAAGTGTTTGTCATTTGTCATGGGGGTCACCTTTATTGAAGTGTTTGTCATTTGTCATGGGGTCACCTTTATTGAAGTGTTTGTCATGGGGGTCACCTTTATTGAAGTGTTTGTCATTTGTCATGGGGGTCACCTTTATTGAAGTGTTTGTCATTTGTCATGGGGTCACCTTTATTGAAGTGTTTGTCATTTGTCATGGGGTCACCTTTATTGAAGTGTTTGTCATTTGTCATGGGGGTCACCTTTATTGAAGTGTTTGTCATTTGTCATGGGGGTCACCTTTATTGAAGTGTTTGTCATTTGTCATGGGGGTCACCTTTATTGAAGTGTTTGTCATTTGTCATGGGGTCACCTTTATTGAAGTGTTTGTCATTTGTCATGGGTCACCTTTATTGAAGTGTTTGTCATTTGTCATGGGGGTCACCTTTATTGAAGTGTTTGTCATTTGTCATGGGGGTCACCTTTATTGAAGTGTTTGTCATTTGTCATGGGGGTCACCTTTATTGAGTTGTTTGTCATTTGTCATGGGGTCACCTTTATTGAAGTGTTTGTCATTTGTCATGGGGGTCACCTTTATTGAAGTGTTTGTCATTTGTCATGGGGGTCACCTTTATTGAAGTGTTTGTCATTTGTCATGGGGTCACCTTTATTGAAGTGTTTGTCATTTGTCATGGGGTCACCTTTATTGAAGTGTTTGTCATTTGTCATGGGGTCACCTTTATTGAAGGATTTGTCATGGGGTGACCTTTATTGAAGTATTTGTCATTTGTCATGGGGTCACCTTTATTGAAGGATTTGTCATGGGGTCATCTTTATTGAAGTGTTTGTCATGGGGTCATCTTTATAGAAGTATTTGTCATGGAGTCACCTTTATTGAAGTATTTGTCATGGGGTGACTTTTATTGAAGTATTTGTCATGGGGTGACCTTTATTGAAGTGTTTGTCATGGGGTCACCTTTATTGAAGTATTTGTCATGGGGTGACCTTTATTGAAGTATTTGTCATGGGGTGACCTTTATTGAAGTGTTTGTCATAGGGTGACCTTTATTGAAGTATTTGTCATGGGGTGACCTTTATTGAAGTATTTGTTATGGGGTCACCTTTATTGAACTATTTGTCATGGAGTCACCTTTATTGAACTATTTGTCACGGGGTGACCTTTATTGAAATGTTTATCATTTGTTATGGGGTCACCTTTCAATACTTTGTTTCTCAGTTAATATTCATGAAATGTTGTGATGAAACAAGTTACCAAAAATACAGTCAGTAGATACAGGCTTGACCCCGGTACCCAAAGTTCGGAAACAGTCCAGAAATATGTGAGGATAAACAAGTGTGTGTATAGATAACATGTTTTTCTTTGAAACTGTTGAAATGAAATGAAACAGAAGGAAATATTAATGACACCATCTTTATTTGTATTCATGTATGTAAATTAATGTTTTGTTGTTTGTGCACTAGGTAGTTAACAGGATGTTTATGATGACGGGTTCTTTCCCCTTTGTGTTTTTTTTTTTTTCAACAGCGACAGTCTTGTGTTGAAGACTGTTATAATTGTGACATTGTGAAAAAAGACCTTTGGAAAGACCAGAAAACTGTCACCGCTGCGAACAACACGTGGATGAATCTGGTGAGAACATCATTGATATTTTTCTGTGTACAGTGTAGTTTGTTTTATAAAGGCAGTGTTACAGTGTAGTTTTATAAAGGCAGTGTTACAGTGTAGTTTGTTTTATAAAGGCAGTGTTACAGTGTAGTTTGTTTTATGAAGGCAGTGTTACAGTGTAGTTTTATCAAGGCAGTGTTACAGTGTAGTTTTATCAAGGCAGTGTTACAGTGTAGTTTTATCAAGGCAGTGTTACAGTGTAGTTTTATCAAGGCAGTGTTTACAGTGTAGTTTTATCAAGGCAGTGTTACAGTGTAGTTTGTTTATCAAGGCAGTGTTACAGTGTAGTTTGTTTTATCAAGACAGTGTTACAGTGTAGTTTTATCAAGGCAGTGTTACAGTGTAGTTTTATCAAGGCAATGTTACAGTGTAGTTTGTTTTATCAAGGCAGTGTTACAGTGTAGTTTTATCAAGGCAATGTTACAGTGTAGTTTGTTTTATCAAGGCAGTGTTACAGTGTAGTTTTATCAAGGCAGTGTTACAGTGTAGTTTATCAAGGCAGTGTTACAGTGTAGTTTTATCAAGGCAGTGTTACAGTGTAGTTTTATCAAGGCAGTGTTACAGTGTAGTTTTATCAAGGCAGTGTTACAGTGTAGTTTGTTTTATAAAGGCAGTGTTACAGTGTAGTTTGTTTTATCAAGGCAGTGTTACAGTGTAGTTTCATCAAGGCAGTGTTAAAGTGTAGTTTGTTTTATCAAGGCAGTGTTACAGTGTAGTTTGTTTTATCAAGGCAGTGTTACAGTGTAGTTTCATCAAGGCAGTGTTACAGTGTAGTTTGTTTTATCAAGGCAGTGTTACAGTGTAGTTTTATCAAGGCAGTGTTACAGTGTAGTTTTATCAAGGCAGTGTTACAGTGTAGTTTTTATCAAGGCAGTGTTACAGTGTAGTTTTATCAAGGCAGTGTTACAGTGTAGTTTTATCAAGGCAGTGTTACAGTGTAATTTTATCAAGGCAGTGTTACAGTGTAGTTTGTTTTATCAAGGCAGTGTTACAGTGTAGTTTTATAAAGGCAGTGTTACAGTGTAGTTTGTTTTATCAAGGCAGTGTTACATATAGTTTTATCAAGGCAGTGTTACAGTGTAGTTTGTTTTATCAAGGCAGTGTTACAGTGTAGTTTGTTTTATCAAGGCAGTGTTACATTGTAGTTTGTTTTATCAAGGCAGTGTTACATTGTAGTTTGTTTTATCAAGGCAGTGTTACATTGTAGTTTGTTTTATCAAGGCAGTGTTACAGTGTAGTTTGTTTTATCAAGGCAGTGTTACATTGTAGTTTGTTTTATCAAGGCAGTGTTACAGTGTAGTTTGTTTTATCAAGGCAGTGTTACAGTGTAGTTGTTTTATCAAGGCAGTGTTACAGTGTAGTTTGTTTTATCAAGGCAGTGTTACAGTGTAGTTTTATCAAGGCAGTGTTACAGTGTAGTTTTATCAAGACAGTGTTACAGTGTAGTTTTATCAAGGCAGTGTTACAGTGTAGTTTGTTTTATCAAGGCAGTGTTACAGTGTAGTTTTATCAAGGCGTGTTCCAGTGTAGTTTTATCAAGGCAGTGTTACAGTGTAGTTTTATCAAGGCAGTGTTACAGTGTAATTTTATCAAGGCAGGTTTACAGTGTAGTTTTATCAAGGCAGTGTTACAGTGTAGTTTATCAAGGCAGTGTTACAGTGTAGTTTATCAAGGCAGTGTTACAGTGTAGTTTTATCAAGGCAGTGTTACAGTGTAGTTTTATCAAGGCAGTGTTACAGTGTAGTTTTTTCAAGGCAGTGTTACAGTGTAGTTTTTTTTATCAAGGCAGTGTTACAGTGTAGTTTGTTTTATCAAGGCAGTGTTACAGTGTAGTTTGTTTTATCAAGGCAGTGTTACAGTGTAGTTTGTTTTATCAAGGCAGTGTTACAGTGTAGTTTGTTTTATCAAGGCAGTGTTACAGTGTAGTTTGTTTTATCAAGGCAGTGTTACAGTGTAGTTTTTTCAAGGCAGAGTTACAGTGTAGTTTGTTTTATCAAGGCAGTGTTACAGTGTAGTTTTTTTATCAAGGCAGTGTTACAGTGTAGTTTTATCAAGGCAGTGTTACAGTGTAGTTTGTTTTATAAAGGCAGTTTTACAGTGTAGTTTGTTTTATCAAGGCAGTGTTACAGTGTAGTTTGTTTTATCAAGGCAGTGTTACAGTGTAGTTTGTTTTAACAAGGCAGTGTTACAGTGTAGTTTTATCAAGGCAGTGTTGCAGTGTAGTTTCATCAAGGCAGTGTTACAGTGTAGTTTCATCAAGGCAGTGTTACTGTTGTCTAAAGGGGGTTACTTCTCTGAAGACCTTCTGTTGTCTAGCTTTCCCTCGAGTTTCTTTCTACCTGCACATAGTCAATCCATTGACTTTCGGGAATAGTTCGGAGGACATTCGGGAAAGACCGAAGGACACTGGGAAAGACTAGATCTGCGGGCTTTGTGGGTTGGCTTCCCACCCTGCCTTTGATAACATGCCACGAGTTCTATAAATGAAAGATGCTCCCAGGATTCACCGAAAGGGGGAGAGAATGATGAATCCATCGGCACTGACTCCATCACGACTGGAAACGCACAACGGATCATGAGTAATGACCAGATGGAATTTCCGTGTGCGTGTGGAAGGAGATTCACCACCAAACGCGGCATGAAGATCCACAGGACAAAAATGGGCTGTTTGAAGACTCATACGAACCAGCAGCAGCGCACTGCGATAGCAGGTGAAACGTTGGATGACCAAGGCCAGGATTTAAACCATAGTGCCAAGGACATCCATGCTGATGGTTCTGGTGCGGATTTTGCACAAGCTCTTAACGCCAAACGTGAAAAACTCAATTTACCGCCTGCCGCCGGTGCAAAAGAACAATGGGAGAAATTAGATGAGGAACTTGTCCTTAAGCTGAATGCGCTAATAGGGAACAGTACGCTGGAACACAAACTTGACACATACGGAGACATCATATACTCTATCTGCAGGGAAACTTATGGAGTGAAGCAGCCAAAGACAAAAACGCCTCCCCAGAAATCCAGAAGACAGCAACAGATGGAGAGCATCCGGGGGGAGAAAAGGAAGCTTAAAAAGCGAATGAAAAGTGCCTCAGAATTCGAGAAGCAAGGGCTCCTGGAACTCTGGAAAGATCTGAAAGCCAAACACAATGCTCTCAGCAAAGTGGAATCAGCAAGGCAAAGAAAGAGCAAAAAGAAGAAGACTCAAGATCGTTTCTTCAAAGATCCCTTTGACTTTGCAAGAAAGCTGTTTGAACAACCCAAATCAGGGACTCTCACAGTGGGCAAGGAAACCCTAGAGCAGCATCTCAGGGAAACATTCCGATTCTCAGCGCGAGGCACCACTTGAAATCCAGAATCTGGTTTGGCCTGCAGCGCCAGAAGGAAAATTCAATAACAAACCACCAACACTGGATGAAGTGAAGAACGTAGTAAAGAAAGCTAGAGCCAAGTCAGCACCTGGACCAAACGGAATACCATACCTGCTCTACAAGAAATGCCCAAAAGTGCTCGAGTGGCTCCACAAGATGATTCGATCAGCAAGGAGGAACCAGAAGATCAGCGACCAATGGATGAGAGCTGAAGGAGTGTACATTGCGAAGGAGCAGAACTCCAGCAGCATCAACCAGTTCAGGCCAATATCACTTCTGAACGTCGAGGGGAAAATCTTCTTCTCTGTTATGGCAGCAAGATTGACAAAATACCTGACTGAAAACAAGTATCTGGATATGTCAGTCCAAAAGGGAGGCATACCAGGAATGCCTGGATGCTTGGAACATGCCACGTTGATTTGGGATGCCATCCAAAAAGCAAAAACAGAGAAGAGAGACATTGACGTAGTTTGGCTTGATCTGGCGAATGCATATGGATCAGTTCCACACGATATGATCCAGCTGGCTCTTGAAATGTATCACATCCCAGAAAACATCCGAACATTGCTGAGGAAATATTTCCAAGGGTTCTCAATGCGGTTCTCTACCAAAGAATACATCACGGACTGGATAGACCTAGAGGTGGGCATTGCAATGGGCTGTGCAATCTCTCCCATACTGTTCGTGTTGGCAATGGAAGTCATCTTGAAAGCTGCAATGAAGAGTTCAGGTCCAGTGAATCTGGGAGATGGATACCAGATGCCTCCTCTGAAAGCTTTCATGGATGACACAACAGTCTTGTCCACGGATGAGGAAGAGACACACCAAATCTTAAAGCAGCTGGATGAGCTGGTGGCCTCTTCAAGAATGAGGTTCAAACCAAAGAAATCCCGAAGTCTCTCACTGCGAAAAGGAAAAGTGGCAGATTCAGTCAAATTCATGGTAGCCAACCAAGCCATCCCCACTGTCACAGAAGAGCCAGTAAAAAGTCTCGGAAGATGGTATGATGACTCCCTGAAAGACACACAAAGGGGATGTGAAACCAAGCAAACAGCAGAAGAAGGCCTGAAGAAAATAGATAACTGCGGACTGCCACGCAAATACAAAGTCTGGTGTCTACAGTTCATGCTGATACCAAAGCTGCTGTGGCCACTGCTAATCTATGACATTTGCACCAGCACAGTGGAAGCAATGGAAGCCAAAATCAACAAATACACAAGAAAATGGCTCGGTGTCCCATCTGGTCTCACTGATGTTGCATTCTACTGTCGTCAAGCAATGCTGAAGCTACCTCTCAAATCCATAGTGGAGGAATACAAAGTTGGAAAAGCAAGACTGTTGAGCATGCTGGAGGAATCGGAAGACAATAATCGTGAGATCAGTTCAGCCAAAGCTGAGAACTGGCAAAAAATGGAAAGTCCAAGAGGCTGTAAACAATGCCAAGAGAAACCTCAGCATCAAAGAAATAATTGGACACACGCAAAACCAACAGACAGGGACTGGGAGCAACAAAAATGCAGTGGTGGTCCAAAGCCAAAAGGAAGGAAAAAAGAGACATGATCATACAGGAGTTGAAGAAAGAAGAAGATGTCGAAAGAGTGCAGAAGGCAGTCCAGCAAGGTCAACAGGGGCAATGGACAACATGGGACAGTGCATTCCAAAGAAGTCTCAGTTGGAACGATATGTGGCACATGGCTCCTCTAAGGATAAGCTTCCTCCTCAGATCTGTATATGACCTGCTCCCCTCGAATGCAAACTTAGTGAAATGGGAGAAATCAGATGACCCAGCATGTCCGCTCTGTCAGAAGAAACAAACAGTGGAACATGTCCTAAGCTCTTGCAAAGTAGCGCTAGCCCAAGGAAGGTATACATGGAGGCACAACCAAGTTCTGAAAGTGATCACAGACGTGGTTAGCGAAAAAACCATGACCCCAAAAGCACCAATTGCTATGACAACGTTCTACAAAGCATTAGGGAAACAGGTGTGGCCCGAAATTGCTATGACAACCAGCACATTGCCAAAGGGTCTTCTGGATGGAGCAGTCGACTGGGAGTGTACAGCAGACCTCCCAGAGTGGAGAAATTACCCAGATGTCATCAGCAAGACAGGCATGAGACCAGACATCGCTCTCCACTCTGACTCCTCGAAACAAGTGGTTCTGATAGAACTCACTGTGCCATACGAAAGCAGAATGGAAGAAGCACATATGGAAAAGGATGTAGTGTGTTTTTGGTGTGTGCCGTAAGCCTGTACCTAACTCCTACATGCCAGCAAGGTCTACACGTTCTGTGGGCTTGTCTGTCAGGGGAAGTGTTGTTTTGGAGGTCAGGGGTAAAGAGGGCATTGTGTGGAGGTCAGGGGTAAAGAAGGCATTATGTGGAGGTCGGGGGTAAAGAGGGCATGTGGAAGTCAGGGGTAAAGAGGGCATTTGTGGAGGTCAGGGGTAAAGAAGGCATTATGTGGAGTCGGGGTAAAGAGGGCATGTGGAGGTCAGGGTAAAGAGGGCATTATGTGGAGGTCGGGGTAAAGAGGGCATTATGTGGAAGTCAGGGGTAAAGAGGGCATTGTGTGGAGGTCAGGGGTAAAGAGGGCATTATGTGGAGGTCAGGGTAAGAGGGCATGTGGAGGTCAGGGGGTAAAGAGGGCATTATGTGGAGGTCGGGGGTAAAGAGGGCATTGTGTGAAGGTCAGGGGTAAAGAGGGCATTGTGTGGAGGTCAGGGGTAAAGAGGGCATTGTGTGGAGGTCAGGGGTAAAGAGGGCATTATGTGGAGGTCAGGGGTAAAGAGGGCATTGTGTGGAGGTCAGGGGTAAAGAGGCATTAAGTGGAGCAGGGGTAAAGAGGGCATGTGGAGGTCACCCTAACTCTACCACCCCCCCTTTGTTCTGACCCTCCACCATAACTCTACCCCCCCCCTTTGTTCTGACCCTCCACCCTAACTCTACCCCCCCTTTGTTCTGACCCTCCACCCTAACTCCTAACTCTACCCCCCTTTGTTCTGACCCCCACCCTAACTCTACCCCCTTTGTTCTGACCCTCCACCCTAACTCTACCCCCCTTTGTTCTGACCCTCCACCCTAACTCTACCCCCCTTTGTTCTGACCCTCCACCCTAACTCTACCCCCCTTTGTTCTGACCCTCCACCCTAACTCTACCCCCCCCTTTATTCTGACCCTCCACCCTAACTCTACCCCCTTTTGTTCTGACCTCCACCCTAACTCTACCCCCCTTTGTTCTGACCCTCCACCCTAACTCTACCCCCCTTTGTTCTGACCCTCCACCCTAACTCTACCCCCCTTTGTTCTGACCCTCCACCCTAACTCTACCCCCTTTGTTCTGACCCTCCACCCTAACTCTACCCCCCTTTGTTCTGACCCTCCACCCTAACTCTACCCCCCCTTTGTTCTGACCCTCCACCCTAACTCTACCCCCCCTTTGTTCTGACCCCCCACCCTAACTCTACCCCCCTTTGTTCTGACCCCCCACCCTAACTCTACCTCCCTTTGTTCTGACCCCCCACCCTAACTCTACCCCCCTTTGTTCTGACCCACCACCATAACTCTACCCCCCTTTGTTCTGACCCTCCACCCTAACTCTACCCCCCCTTTGTTCTGACCCTCCACCCTAACTCTACCTCCCTTTGTTCTGACCCCCCACCCTAACTCTACCCCCCTTTGTTCTGACCCTCCACCCTAACTCTACCCCCCTTTGTTCTGACCCTCCACCCTAACTCTATCCCCCTTTGTTCTGACCCTCCACCCTAACTCTACCCCCCTTTGTTCTGACCCTCCACCCTAACTCTACCCCCCTTTGTTCTGACCCTCCACCCTAACTCTACCCCCCTTTGTTCTGACCCTCCACCCTAACTCTACCCCCCTTTGTTCTGACCCTCCACCCTAACTCTACCCCCCTTTGTTCTGACCCTCCACCCTAACTCTACCCCCCTTTGTTCTGACCCTCCACCCTAACTCTACCCCCCTTTGTTCTGACCCTCCACCCTAACTCCACCCCCCTTTGTTCTGACCCTCCGCCTAAATCTACCCCCCCCTTTGTTCTGACCCTCCACCCTAACTCCAACCCCCTTTGTTCTGACCCTCCACCTAAATCTACCCCCCCTTTGTTCTGACCCTCCACCCTAACTCCACCCCCCCCCCTTTGTTCTGACCCTCCACCCATTTCCACCCGTCTTTTGTCCTGAATGCACCTCTTGGCAAGCACACGACACAAAACGGGAGCGAGGTTGACGGGAGAGAGGTGATTGGTGTCGGGTGGTCAGTAACCGTCAGTAACCGTTCCTGGTCACATTTCACGGCACGAGCACGGCGACAGGAATCAATGAAGGGGCAAAACGTTTGTTTGTCCATGTGTGACGGCGTTTGGCTTCCACATAGTACATGTACTGTCCCTCCCTCTGTCCGTCCGTCTGTGAACCTGTTTGCATAGCACAGTTAGTGTGTCTGTCAACCTGTTTGCATAGCACAGTTAGTGTGTCTGTGAACCTGTTTGCATAGCACAGTTAGTGTGTCTGTCAACCTGTTTGCATAGCACAGTTAATGTGTCTGTCAACCTGTTTGCATAGCACAGTTAGTGTGTCTGTGAACCTGTTTGCATAGCACGGTTAGTGTGTCTGTCAACCTGTTTGCATAGCACAGTTAGTGTGTCTGTGAACCTGTTTGCATAGCACGGTTAGTGTGTCTGTCAACCTGTTTGCATAGCACGGTTAGTGTGTCTGTGAACCTGTTTGCATAGCACGGTTAGTGTGTCTGTCAACCTGTTTGCATAGCACGGTTAGTGTGTCTGTGAACCTGTTTGCATAGCACGGTTAGTGTGTCTGTCAACCTGTTTGCATAGCACGGTTAGTGTGTCTGTGAACCTGTTTGCATAGCACAGTTAGTGTGTCTGTGAACCTGTTTGCATAGCACAGTTAATGTGTCTGTCAACCTGTTTGCATAGCACGGTTAGTGTGTCTGTGAACCTGTTTGCATAGCACGGTTAGTGTGTCTGTGAACCTGTTTGCATAGCACAGTTAATGTGTCTGTGAACCTGTTTGCATAGCACAGTTAATGTGTCTGTGAACCTGTTTGCATAGCACAGTTAGTGTGTCTGTGAACCTGTTTGCATAGCACGGTTAGTGTGTCTGTCAACCTGTTTGCATAGCACAGTGTGTCTGTCAACCTGTTTGCATAGCACAGTTAGTGTGTCTGTGAACCTGTTTGCATAGCACAGTTAATGTGTCTGTGAACCTGTTTGCATAGCACAGTTAATGTGTCTGTGAACCTGTTTGCATAGCACAGTTAGTGTGTCTGTGAACCTGTTTGCATAGCACGGTTAGTGTGTCTGTCAACCTGTTTGCATAGCACAGTGTGTCTGTCAACCTGTTTGCATAGCACAGTTAGTGTGTCTGTCAACCTGTTTGCATAGCACAGTTAGTGTGTCTGTCAACCTGTTTGCATAGCACAGTGTGTCTGTCAACCTGTTTGCATATCACAGTTAGTGTGTCTGTGAACCTGTTTGCATAGCACATGTTAGTGTGTCTGTAGTGTGTTTTTGTAAAATGGTGTGTCTGTCAATGTGTCTATCAGTGTGTTTCTATAGCAACTATGTCTGTCATATGTTTGTATGACACAGTGTGTTCGTCAGTGTGTTTGGATAACATTGTTATTTGTATATCGATTGTTCATGTAAGCCTAATGTCGGCGTGCAGTTTGTATTATTTGTATTTTACATATTTGGTACTAGCACAATTTGGGTGTGTTTTCTATTATTTGTATTTTACATATTTGGTACCAGCACAATTTGGGTGTGTTTTGTATTATTTATATTTTACATATTTGGTACCAGCACAATTTTGGTGTGTTTTGTATTATTTGTATTTTACATATTTGGTACTAGCACAATTTTGGTGTGTTTTGTATTATTTGTATTTTACATATTTGGTACCAGCACAATTTTGGTGTGTTTTTGTATTATTTGTATTTTACATATTTGGTACTAGCACAATTTGGTGTGTTTTGTTGTTTTGTATTATTTGTATTTTAAATATTTGGTACTAGCACAATTTTGGTGTGTTTTGTATTTTAAATATTTGGTACAAGCATGATTTTGGTGTGTTTTGTATTAATTGCATTCTAAAATATTTATGTAAGAATGGATTTACCGTATGAAAATCGGGCTCCTCTCCCTTGGAAGAACACGTCGCCACAATAAAGTGCCATCTTTTTTTTGTCTGCGTATTTACCCACGACTGTCGACTTGTCTGCCGAACGTTGACAGACAATTCCTTGGTCGCCGTGGAATCTTTAACGTACACCGAAAGCGTGTCGCTCACGAGTCCTCCATTCATAATAATGTTCTGAAAGTCTAGGACCCTGACCAGCATTTCAATCCGTGTCTAACCGCGAATGAAACAGGGGACCTACGGTGTCCTACACAGGTGTCTAACCGCTCCACCTCCACAGTATCGTTAGACTCGGGGTGGGGGGGGGTAGATTGTGTGGTGCTCGTTCTGTAAAGTCCTACCATTTTCACAGTATATGAGGACCAGCTATAAAAGTGTTTGTCAAAAGAAGCTTCAACTCATTGTGCCGCGCCCCCCCCCCCCCTCTCTCTCTCTCTCTTTCTCTCTCTCGCCTGACGGGCTGAGCCCTCAAGGCGGGCCTCTCTCCTCCCCTGCACACCACTGGATATGCCTTGGGTGTGTGTGTGGTGGCCCAGGCCACGGGTACATACACCGGATCTGCACAGATCTGTCGGGGACGTTGCGACACGCCTGACTACCTGTCAAATGACCCGGGGGATCACTTACCTACCGGCCACTGGGGGGCTACATCGGTCAGCTTCTGTCTCAGGTAGGTCAGCTGCCACTTGGAGGCTTTGTGTTGTGTGGCTTTGTGAGGCTTTGTGTTGTTGTTGTTGTTGTTTTTGAAGGGGGTGGTCAGCTCCTGTCTCAGGTAGGTCAGCTGCCACTTACAGACTTTGTGTTGTTGTTGTTGTTGTGTTGTCATTGTCATTTGTGCAGGTGGTCGACTAGTGTCTCGCGTAGGTCAGCTGCCACTTACAGGCTTTGTGTTGTTGTTGTTGTTGTTGTCTTCTGTGGTCAGCTAGTTCTGTATATATGTATGTTACATATTGTGATGTTACATATTGTGATGTTACATATTGTGATGTTACATATTGTGATGTTACATATTGTGATGTTTCTCTCTGTACGGCTACACCACTGTCAGCTGTCACTGACTGACTGACTGATTGACTGTATGACTGATTGACTGTATGACTGACTGTATGACTGATTTGACTGACTGAATGACTGACTGTATGACTGACTGACTGTATGACTGACTGATTGACTGACTGTATGACTGACTGCATGACTGACTGTATGACTGACTGTATGACTGACTGATTGACTGACTGATTGACTGATTGACTGTATGACGACTGACTGTATGACTACTGACTGTATGACTGACTGTATGACTGACTGATTATGACTGACTGTTATGACTGATTGACTGTATGACTGAGACTGTATGACTGACTGACTGATCTGACTGACTGTATGACTGACTGTATGACTGATGTATGACTGACTGACGATGACTGACTGTATGACTGATTGTATGACTGACTGATGATGATGACTGACTGTTATGATGACTGTATGACTGACTGTAGACTGACTGATGACTGACTGTATGACTGACTGATATGACTGACTGACTGTGACTGATCTGGACTGACTGTATGACTGACTGATGGATGATGACTGACTGATTATGCTGACTGATGACTGACTGATGACTGACTGTGATTGATGACTGACTGTATGACTGACTGACTGTATGACTGACTGATGATGACTCTGATGACTGACTATGACTGACTGACTGTATGACTGACTGATGACTGACTGACTGTATGACTGACTGACTGTATGACTGACTGTATGACTGACTGACTACTGTATGACTGACTGACTGTATGACTGAGACTGACTGTATGATGACTGACTGTATGACTGACTGACTGTATGACTGACTGTATGACTGACTGACTGTATGACTGACTGTATGACTGACTGTATGACTGACTGACTGTATGACTGACTGTATGACTGACTGACTGTATGACTGATGACTGACTGACTGTATGACTGACTGTAGACTGACTGACTGTATGACTGACTGTATGATGACTGACTGTATGACTGACTGACTGTATGACTGACTGTATGACTGATGACTGTGACTGACTGACTGTATGACTGACTGTCATGACTGACTGACTGTATGACTGACTGTATGACTGACTGTACTGATGATGACTGACTGTATGACTGACTGTATGACTGACTGTACTGACGATGTATGACTGACTGACTGTATGAACTGACTGACTGTATGACTGACTGACTGTATGACTGACTGACTGTATGACTGACTGACTGTATGACTGACTGTATGACGACTGACTGATGACTGACTGACTGTATGACTGACTGTATGACTGACTGTATGACTGACTGACGTATGACTGACGATTGTATTGACTGACTGTATGACTGACTGCTGTATGACTGACTGACTGTATGACGACTGACTTACTGACTGACTGTATACTGACGACTGTAGACTGACTGTATGACTGACTGATGTAGACTGACTGTATGACTGACTGTATGACTTGACTGTAACTGACTGCGATGACTGACTGTATGACTGATGATGACTGACTGTATGACTGACTGACTGTATGACTGACTGTATTGACTGACTGTATGACTGACTGTATGTGACTGACTGTCTGTATGACTGACTGTCTATGATGATGATGTTGACTGACTTGACTGTATTCGACTCTGACTGTGTATGACTGACTGTACTGTATGATGTACTGACTGTATGACGACTGTACTATGTACTGATGTATGACTGACTGTATGACTGACTGACTGTATGACTGACTGTATGGACTGACTTGACTATGTATGACTGACTGACTGTATGACTGACTGTCTGTACGACTGTGTATGAACTGACTGTACTGACTGATGATGACTGACTGTATGACTGACTGACTGTATGCATGACTGTATTATGACTGACTGTTATGATGCTGACTGTAGACTGACTGTATGACTGACTGTTGATGACTGACTGTAGACTGCTGATGACTGACTGTATGATGACTGACTGTATGACTGACTGTAGACTGACTGACTGTAGAATGACTGCATGCGACTGCACTGACTGTATGACTGATGTATGTCTGACTGAATGACTGTACTGACTGACGTATGACTGATGTATGATGATTGACGTATGACTGACTGTAGACTGACTGTAGACTGACTGACTGATATGACTGACTGTAGACTGGACTGTTAAAGACTGAATGACTGTATGACTGACTGATCGATGAGACATACTGACTGTTAGACTGATGTCTGTATGACAGAACTGATGATTCATGACATGACTGTAAGACTGAACGACTTATGATGAGCGACTGTATGACTGCTTAATGAATGACGATGATGACTGACTGTATGACTGACTGTATGACTGACTGATGTAGAGACTGTACGACTGAGACTGACTGTATGAACTGACTATGACTGGACTGTATGACTGGACTGTAGACATGACTGTAGACTGACTGATGATGATGACGACTGATGAATGACTGTATGACTGACTGATGACTGTATGATGACTGATGTGACTGACTGTATGAACTGACTGACTGTATGACTGACTGTAAGACTGACTGTATGACTGACTGATGTATGACTGACTGTATGACTGACTGTATGACTGACTGACTGTATGACTGACTGTATGACTGATGACGACTGTTATGACTGACTGTATGACTGACTGACTGTATGACTGACTGTATGACTGATGACTGTATGACTGACTGTATGACTGACTGTGATGACTGACTGTATGACTGACTGTACTGATGACTGCACGACTGACTGATGACTGATGATGCTGACTGTTTATGACTTGACTGACTGTATGACTGACTGTATGACTGACTGACTGTATGACTGACTGTATGACTGACTGTATGACTGATCTGACTGTATGACTGACTGTATGACTGACTGTAAAGACTGACTGACTGTATGATGACTGACTGTATGACTGACTGACTGTATGACTGACTGTTGTATGACTGACTGACTGTATGACTGACTGACTGTATGACTGACTGTCTGTAAAGACTGACTGACTGTATGGACTGACTGTATGACTGACTGACTGTATGACTGACTGTATGACGACTGATATGACTGACTGTAGACTGACTGTAACGACTGACTGACTGTATGACTGACTGACCTGACTGACTGTAGACTGAGTAGACTGACTGTATACTGACTGTATATTGACTGACTGTTCAGACTGACTGTATGACTGACTGAGTTGATGACTGTATGACTGACTGAAGACATGTAGATGACTGACAGTAAGACTGACTTAGACTGACTGTATGACTGACTGAGCTGTAGACTGACTGTAGACTGACTTATGATGATGCTGACTGTAGAACTGACTGTATGACTGACTGACTTGTTATTTTCCCTGTCTGTGTGAGCGTCTATATTTCTGCCTGTTTGTCTGTCTGTTTGTCTGTCTGTTTGTCTGCCTATTCGTCTGTCTGTCTGTCGTTGAAAGGAACGTATGAATGTCCGTACATTTGTTGACAAATGATCTGTCTTGAAGTTGGCTTACTGTATTTAATGAGTGACCTTATGGGCAAAAAGCTTAATTAAGGTTAAGGTTAAGGTTAAGGTTAAGGTTAAGGTTGGGGCTCCGTCTGGCACAAAGACATGGTGTTCTGTGAATCCGTCCACACACAAAAAGGTTTGAAGATTTCTGTGCATGTGCGTGCACAGACGGCAGACGCACATCAGAAATAGCCAGCAGATTCGGCCAAGCCAAAACAGCATTCAAGAAAACGAAAAGCATTCTTACCAATAAATGCCTGTCAACTAACATCAGGAAGAGAGTTCTTGAATGTTATATAGAACCGATAATATCATACGGTTGTGAGGCGTGGACAGCCAACAAGCAAACCAGAACAAGATTGAGGCAGCCGAGATGTGGTTTCTAAGAAGAATGTAGAGAGTTCCGTGGACAGCAAAGAAAACAAACGAGACAGTCTTGATGGAGGCAGACACAAGAAGATCATTCATAAGGAAGATTAGGAAAAGACAGGCAACATTTATAAGCCATTTTATGAGGAAAGGGGAATTAGAGCACCTGGTCACAACAGGAAAGCTGGAGGGAAAGACAGTACCAGGTAGACACAGGGAGAAAATATTGGACGGACTTGCAGGGTGGCTGAGGACAAAGAGGGTGGAAGATGTACTTGCGGCAACGAGGGACAGATGCATATGGAGGCCATGACCGCCAACGCCATGTGGCAAGGCATTTGATGATGATGTGCGTGTACGTGTGTGCTCGCGACCGAGAACGTGCATGTGCGTAAATGCGTGAACGAGAGGCAGAGAGAAAGGGTGGGAGGGAGGGGTGGTGGGATAAAATTTATAATTTATTTTTCTTGTGTAGTAATCCGAAAATGCTTAAAAGCCAGCCAATGGCGTCGCTTTAGTCACCGGAATGATCGGTAATGTGGCTTGACGTTCCCATGGTAACTGTGGGCTGTCTGTTCGGGTCACAATGGACTTACACGACACAATCCGTTTTTTCCCCTCCCAATTTTTGTATTTGTTGTTTGATATTTGTATTTATTATTTATTTATTTATTTTCATTTATTTTATTTTTCTTTTCCTTGTTGTTTTGTTGTTGTTTTTGTTGTTGTAGTGTTACAGTGACAATGGCCAGTTGAGAAACTGCGCCTGTCTTGTCTGGTTGTATTAAATACGTGTTCTGAATCGATTTTCATGGATTTTTTTTTTTCCTTCTTTTTTTTTTCTTTCTGGTTGCTGTTTGTCGGACCTCGAGCTGTGTGGCACTTGTTTTGGATTTCACACAATGTGTCAGCTGTGATACAAACCTGTAAGTCAACCAGTGTGTGTGTGTGTGGACAGGGATGTTGGGTGGTGGTGGTGGTGGTGGCGGCGTGGGGAGGGGGGGAAGGGAAAAGCCCGCCTTTGTTATTGGACGAGATCTGGTAAAGAAAAGAAAGGAGAGTGAGAGACCGCGCACAAAACCAACATGTCCACGTCCCGTTAAGTCACCAGTTGGGCTAAAGCTAAAGTGTACAGTGTTGCCACATGAAACACACACACACACACACCACACACACACACAACCACACACACACCCCACACATATAATACACACACACACCACGCATGAACAGGTATACATCCCTCTCTCTCTCTCTCTCACACACACACACACACCACACACACATATAACACACACACACCACGCATGAACAGGTATACATCCCTCTCTCTCTCTCTCTCTCTCTCTCTCTCACACACACTCTCTCTCACACACACACACACCCTACACACACACTCTCTCTCACACACACACCCTACACACACACCCTCTCTCACTCACACACACACACCCTACACACACTCTCTCTCTCCACACACACACACCCTACACACACACTCTCTCTCTCACACACACACACCCTACACACACACACTCTCTCTCTCACACACACACCCTACACACACACTCTCTCTCACACACACACCCTACACACACACTCTCTCTCTCTCTCACACACCACACCCTACACACACACACACTCTCTCTCTCACACACACACACCCTACACACACACTCTCTCTCTCACACACACAAACAACAACAGAACACTCTCTCTCTCTCACTCCATGAATAGGTGTACATCTCTCTCTCTCCTCTCTCCACTCCTCTCTCTCTCTCACACACACACACACACACACAAACACACACCACACAACGTATGAACAGTAAACCATCTCTCTCTCTCCTCTCACACAAACAAACAAACAAACAACACAAACAGAAAAAACCTCTCTCTCTCTCTCTCTCTCACACACAACACAACACACACAGAACACACACCACCTACACACACACACACACACACACACACACACACACACACACACACCACGAGCACACCACGCTATCCTTAGCAAGTGGCAGCAAAATCACCGATCCTTAGTAACAACTAGATCTAGTAGTGTAAACGAAGACTAACACAATTTAGCTACAGAGGTCAGCCTGTCAGTTCCTCACAGTTTGGCTACCATATACCGCTGAGACAGAGGGAATCCCTCTCACGGCAGCTGACAGAATCAACACTTGGAAATTCAGTGTCGCTTTACGCGTCTTCTGGTCACGTCACGCGCCATGACAGTGACCTAGACCATGCTTCAGGGCATCCTGGAAGGAGGAAGGCCGTCACCGACGTCGACAGAAGAAGACCTGGGCGGCCATTGTTGCCTAAGACGACCAATCCTAGTGCATGTATAACTGGACTGCTTGCTGCTGCAACCCCACCCCACGGGACAGACAAGATCCGCTGCTGCATCTCATCATCAGCCGTCTACACCCCCTCCCTGCCCACTCCATTCAACAGAGCTTACTGGTTACGCCATTAAACGACACAAGTTGTTTCATGTGACCCACAGCACTGACCACAGGACACAGCAGTCTTTGGCTACAGCACTGTCCTTCACTTTAAGGACGTATGACGAACGTTCTGCACACGAGTGACTGCCCTTTGTTCTCTTTGTAGTTTGAGAGAGGAGCTACTCTCTCTCTCTCGTAAATATTTCTAAGAGCAATATTATGGTATTCCGAAAGGGTAGGTACTAGGTAATAGGGAGCGATGGGTTTATAATGGAAATATCATGCCTGTTCTAAACGTAATTTATATCACCATCATCATGTGCCCTGCCGCATGGCGTTGGCGATCATTGCCTTCCACACGAATCTATCCCCTGTCGATGCAAGTACACCCCCAATCTCCCTGTCCTCAGCCACCCTGCAAGTCCGTCCAATATCTTCTCCCTGGGTCTACCTGGTGTTCTCTTTCCCTCCAGCTTCCCTGTTGTACTCTAATTCCCTTTCCTCATAAACTGTCCCATAAATGTTGCTTGTCTTCTCCAAATCTTCTTTATTAATGATCTTCTTGTGTCGACCTCCTTCAAGACTGTCTCGTTTGTTTTCTTCGCTTCCATGGAACTCTCAACACTCTTTTTAGAAACGACATTTAACATTCTTTTTAGAAACCACATTTCAATTGCCTCGATTTTGTTCTGACTTTGCGTGTTGACCACAGAAGACTGTCTACACCTCACAACCGTGTAACAGCATCAGTTCTATATAACATTCAAGAATTCTCTTCCTGATGTAAATTGATAGGCATTTATTGGTAAGAACGCTTTTTATCTTTTTGAATACTGTTTTGGCTTGGCCGATTCTGCTGGCTATTGCTGATATGCATCTGCCGTCTGGTGAAATGACCATTCCCAGATATTTAAACTTATCAACCTGTCTCAAATCCAAAACAAGTGTGACTGCCCGCGTTCAAGTAAACAGGAACCAGAAAAAAACACGTAAAAAAGAATAAGAACGCGTACTTAATACAACAAGACAAGACAGGCGCAAATTTTCGGCCAACTGGCCTTTGTCAAGCGTAATATCACACTGGACAGAGCAACAGGGAAGCTTCAGTCTTTTTCTCCTAATTTTTGTATCTGGTACTACATTCAAGTGTATGCACCATGTAATGACTCCTACTCAGATGAGGATAAGGACTCCTTCTTCGAAAAACTCTCGGACACCATCAACAGCATCCCGGACCAAGAAGACCTGTACGTCATGGGAGATTTCAATGGCAGAGTCGGAGAGAGAAGAACACCATGGACAAAACACCTTGGTCCACACAGTGACCACAGAACACCATGCAACTACAACGGCAACCATGTATTGGAACTGTGTGCAGAGCATGACCTTATTGTCACCAACACCTTCTTCCAGCACAGAGCCACTCAGATCTACACCTGGTACAAATGGAACGACATCGACGTCTCATCTCAAATCGACTTCACACTAGCAAGATCTAGAATGCGGAACAACATCAGAGACTCAAGAGCCATCCCCAACGCAGGCCTGGACACAGACCACAGGCCAATCATCACGACGTTGGTCACTCAGAAGAAGAGGAAGTTCACCAAAAAGAAGAAACAGCCGGAAAGACTCAACATGCACAAGCTTCAAGACGAAGAGGTGCAGACTCAGATCAGGTGCACCATCAGTGAAAAATTGGACTGTAGTGATCCTACATTACTAAACGTAGAGGAAGCTTGGGGCATCTTCAAGACAGTCCTCCTGGACACTATAAAAGAAGCCTGTGGCACCAAGAAGACAGGAAGAAGAAACAGAAAGGCAACAGCTTGGTGGAACAAAGAAGTGAAGGATGTTATCAAGGAAAAGAAGAAACTATACAAGATCTGGGTCAAGTCAAAGGATGAAGAGGACTACATCAAGTACAGACTTGCAAGAAGACACAGCAAGAAAGTTGTGAGAACAGCAAAGGAAAAGTCATGGACCCAGTATGGTGAAAAACTCTGTGAAACATGCAAAGCTTCCCCAAGAGAGTTTTACAAGAGTGTGAAAGTGATGAGAGTGCGAGATGAACCTTTCGATCCAACCACTATCATCAACGATGCAAACGGGGAAGCATTGCATGAAGAGGAGAAAATAGTGAAGAGATGGGAAAACTATTTCAAAGACCTACTCAACCCATCAGGAGTACGGGCACAAGACACACAGTCCCGGTTCACCCCCAGCCACCCAGACCACTCAGAACCTACCATTCTAGAGAGTGAAGTAAGAAAAGCAGTGAAGACCAGTCCTAAAGGCAAGGCAGCTGGAGTCGACGGCATAACAACTGAAGCCATCCATGTGTGCGGTGAAACCGGAATTCAGTGGCTCACCACCATCTTTCAGAAAGCTTGGGAGGAGAGAAAAGTACCAGAAGACTGGCAAAATGCAATAGTGGTGCCAATATGGAAGAAGAAGGGCAGCAAGAAAGACTGCAGTACCTACAGAGGCATATCACTACTCAGCCATGTAGGGGAAATGTACGCAAAGATCCTGGAGCAGCGCACTCGAGCGAAAACAGAACATCTCCTCAGTGACGCCCAATTTGGCTTCAGAAAAGGAAGAGGGTGCACCGATGCAATCTTCGCACTCCGACAACTGTGCGAGAGGGCGATCGAATACGACCGAGATCTCCATCTTGTATTCGTTGATCAAGAAAAGGCCTTTGATCGAGTCAACAGAGACAAGCTATGGAAGGTCCTCGAGCAGTACGACGTCAAGGGCCAGCTGCTAGACAACATTCGGGCCATCTACGCCAACAGCACGAGTGCAGTCCGCACCGCCAGTGGAACATCTGACTGGTTCCCAGTGACATCGGGAGTAAGGCAAGGCTGTAATCTCTCCCCTCTTCTCTTCGTGATCTATATGGATCAGATTACGAAGGAGGCAAACCCAGACCCTGAGGCACTCAATGAACTCATGTTTGCGGACGACCAGGCAATGGTGAACAATGACAAGATACAGCTACAGGAGCACACAGACCAGCTCAATGAAAGCTGCGAGACATACGGCATGAAGATCAGCGTCAGCAAGACCGAGGTCATGACTGTCAGTAAGAGACCAAACAAACTGGATATCAACATAAACGGAACCCAGTTGAAGCAAGCCAGTGAATTTAAATACCTGGGCAGCATCTTCACTGAAACTGGCAAACTAGACAGAGAAATCGAGACCAGATGCCAGAAAGCCAACGCAGTCAGCTACCAACTTGCTCCTCTCCTGAAACGCCTCAGCATTCCCACCAGCACTAAGGCGAAACTCATCAACGCCATTTTTCTACCAACGCTGACATACCAGTGCCAGACATGGTCCCTAACTAAAGTCCTCGAGAGAAAACTGGTCACCTGTGAAATGAAATGCCTGAGGAAAGCAGTAAACAAGACAAGGCGGGACAAGATCAGAAATGAGGTGATACGAGACATGGTAGGAGCAACACCAATCCTACAACACATCGAACATATGAGGATCAAGTGGTTCGGACACCTCACGCGTATGCCCCTAAACCATCCAGCTCTTCGGGCATACAACACCAGATACTCTGGCTGGAGAGCCAGAGGAAGACCAAGACGACGATGGAGCGACTCCGTGGCAGACACCCTCAGAGCTCACGAGATGTCCCTTCTCCAGGCCACCCGCCTTGCTGCTGACAGACGACTGTATCTCCCCGCGATGCCCACCGGTAAAAGCGGAAGGAAAAAGTAAAAGTAAAGTTTTGTATCTGATGTTTGTTTGTTTGTGATCTTAATGTCTGTGACATTATCATCGTTATAGACAACATGGTGACCGTGATCCCCTATGTCCATTATGTAGAAAAGCCAAAGAAAATGAAATTCATGTTGTGTTTTGTTGTCTAGCACTGAGCAATCATACAGATGTTGTCTAGCACTGAGCAATCATACAGATGTTGTCTAGCACTGAGCAATCATACAGATGTTGTCTAGCACTGAGCAATCATACAGATGTTGTCTAGCACTGAGCAATCATACAGATGTTGTCTAGCACTGAGCAATCATACAGATGTTGTCTAGCACTGAGCAATCATACAGATGTTGTCTAGCACTGAGCAATCATACAGATGTTGTCTAGCACTGAGCAATCATACAGATGTTGTCTAGCACTGAGCAATCATACAGATGTTGTCTAGCACTGAGCAATCATACAGATGTTGTCTAGCACTGAGCAATCATACAGATGTTGTCTAGCACTGAGCAATCATACAGATGTTGTCTAGCACTGAGCAATCATACAGATGAACTGATTCCTAAATAAATGCTATGAACAACTTTCACTATTTTGTCTGAGCTTGCTTATGGCATCCACCAAAGAAGATCGTGTTAACCAGCATGCCATTTATTTGTATAAAAGCTTATAAACTCAGAAGCTCTTGTGCAAATGGAATGTACCGATCATAATCTTTATGACAAAACGGTGTATGTTTAAGTGAAATGTAAGGGAAGGGCCATGGCCTTTATCAAATAAATCCTCTCCCTCGTTCACACCTTCATTCGCTCTACGTACCTCAAACCTCGCACGTTAAATGGTTTCAGTTTTCACTGTTCTCAAGACGATGTGTCCGTGTTCGAAACTTTCCCTATACACTAACACACTGACGTCACAAATGGCGCAAGACGAAAAGAAAGGTTGACCCCAAATGTCTAACATACTAACCTCACAAATGTCTAACATACTGACCTCACAAATATTATTCGATAAAAAGATACAGGGGCCCTAACCAACTAATACACTGACAACACAAAAGCTTGCCAATAAACGACGAGTTGAAGACTGACTGATACACTGATGACACAAAAGCTTGCCAATAAACGACTAGTTGAAGACTGACTGATACAAAGAAACATGGGTCTGTGGCACCGGACACTACAATAAAGAAAACAACAGTCAGTTAGTCAGTCAGTCAGCCAGGAAGAGCACAAAACATCGTGCTGACTCAGAAATCAAAATCATTGATGCACAATGCCTTTATAATCATACTCACTGATGCACAATGCCTTTATAATCATACTCACTGATGCACAAGCCTTTATAACCAAACTCACTGATGCACAATGCCTTTATAATCATACTCACTGATGCACAAGCCTTTATAATCATACTCACTGATGCACAATGCCTTTATAATCAAACTCACTGGTGCACCTGCCTTTATAATCAAACTCACTGATGCACAATGCCTTTATAACCAAACTCACTGATGCACCTGCCTTTATAATCATACTCACTGATGCACAATGCCTTTATAATCAAACTCACTGATGCACCGTGCCTTTATAATCAAACTCACTGATGCACAATGCCTTTATAACCAAACTCACTGATGCACCGTGCCTTTATAACCAAACTCACTGATGCACCTGCCTTTATAACCAAACTCACTGATGCACAATGCCTTTATAATCAAACTCACTGGTGCACCGTGCCTTTATAACCAAACTCACTGATGCACCTGCCTTTATAACCAAACTCACTGATGCACAATGCCTTTATAATCAAACTCACTGATGCACCGTGCCTTTATAACCAAACTCACTGATGCACCGTGCCTTTGTCTTTACCTTCGCAGAATCTAATTGTTCGGGGTCCCCAAGATGGCGCTTAACCCTGCTTCCTACGCACGTGCAGTGGGTATACAGAGTGAAATCAACAAGGTCACCATCACGCGCGTGGCCGGAAGCGAGGTCCAGTTCCGGCGCACCATCGACACGTACCAGCGTGACCTCCGTTACCATGTCAACCAGATCAAGCGAGAACAAAAGCAGCTGAAGAGATCGATGAGGAAGTACTCCAAGAAACTGCGTGACAGCCGCAGGGAGCAGAAAGAGCGCAAGGCCAAGGTCAGAGAGGACTCCCAGAGACTGAGGCAGCACGCGCAGTCCTTCCAACAAGCCGAGCAAGCCCTGAGGCGAGCCTCGTGGACGGTCCCTGCGACAGAAGGCGACGTCGTCCAGCAGGCCGAAGAAGATGGTGCAGACACTGATCCAGTCTCCACACAGTCTTCAACACAACCAGAGAACGTCGCTACTACTGTTCCCACCACGTCCGACAGTGGCGTTGGCGGCCACCTGGATGAAAAGTCGACTGCTTCATCAGTGAACACAGGCAACAGACAGAGCCACACAGGGGAAGGAGAACAGCAGGCATCCCGGCCAGTGTTCTTGACCAGAAACAAACTGCCGTACCTGTCACCCCAACGAGGACACAAAGTGGCGGGAGAGGATCAGTGTCACAAGACTGAGCAGATCTCTCTTCAAGACGGAACTAATGACGGGGCACAGACGTCTGATGTGGATCATCTCCTGCCCATCATAGACGAGGAAGTGGAGAACGGTGATGACCAGAGCCAAGACCACAGCACACGCAGCCAGTCACTCCAGCTGCCCAGCACTGACCAGCCAGCCAGGAGCCTGGGTAAAGGTTTCATGCACAAACCACTGACCAGTGGTCACGCAGACACCGTCACTCCCTCCTCTTTGGACACACGAACTGTTTCCAAGGCACCGACCCTCCACATCAGCTTGCCGGATGTCTCCGGTGACCATGGTAACCATGGCAGCTTGCCGTCCGTGACCGAGGTGGAGGATGGGAGAGGAAGGACAGGGGGGCGGAAGACGAAGGTGTCCTACGGAGATCTGGTCAAATTCCAACACACGCACACTTCCAACACCAAACGACTCTTCCAGCTGGTTGACCGTCTGGCCTCCAAACACGGCATTGTCGACCCCCCACACCCCCTGCCCTTCCCCAGCATGTCGTCGCTGGACCCTCGCTCTAACGACAAGATCAAGATGAGAGGTCAGGGCCCGGACAGCCAGTCTTTAGGAGGGATGGTGCGACAGGCCGCCGTCCTCTACTCCATCAAATACGGTTATGACCACGTCACTGATGACGTCACGATCACTGACACTCTGCCACCCATCCTGCTGTCCCAGGACGCCGTAGACGACTTGAGTAACTCAGGCGACTTTTCCGGCCTATCTGACGTCATCCAGAAAGATAGTGCGGAGGCTAGATCAGATGTGACGTCAGAACCACTGTCTTTGCTGTCCATCAGACGTAGGTCCATGGAGATAACGTCACCTGTCTACACCACCAGTGACGTTAGGTCGCCAGTTTTGGACGATGAATCAATGGGAGAAAGCATGGACAGACACACGGACAGACAGACGGACGGACAGACAGACAGACGGACGGATAGGCACACAAGTCCCTCAGGGCGGACGCCGCATGGACAGCAAAGGAGCATGTGGCACCTGTCACAGCAGGCCAGCCAGGTGCGAGAGAGAAGTATCCTGGCCACAGACCCCAAGCCTCCTCACCCTCACCCTCACCCTAACCCACACCCTAACCCACCTCTCCGCATGGAGCGCCCTCACAACACATCGGAGGCAGACAGAATGGACAGACAGAATCGAACTGTAGGCAGATTGTCTCCCTTGCCCCATCAGGCGCGATCTATACACGGGGGAGAGAGTGTCAGCAGTCAGCTAGAGAAACGCCTGAAGGAACCCAGTGAGAGGGGCAAGATGGCCTGGCACTCCGCCTTTGGCAGGCTGAAAGTGCTCCACACTCTACAGGATTTAAGCCAACATTTCCATCGCAACAAGCTATACCTGACCAAAACACCTGACACCAACACCTAACCAAAATGCCTGATACCAACACCTGAAGCAAACACCTGACCAAAACACCTGCCATCTACACAGCCATTACAATTCATCCCTACCTCCCCCCCCCCCCTCCTGTTACCGATCATTCTGGTTACCCAGCTCCTGTGTTTCAAACTCTGTTGGTGACCCAACTCCTGTGTTATAAACTCTGTTGGTGACCCAACTCCTGTGTTATAAACTCTGTTGGTGACCCAACTCCTGTGTTATAAACTCTGATGGTGACCCAACTCCTGTGTTATAAACTCTGTTGGTGACTCAACTCCTGTGATATAAACTCTATTGGTGACCCAACTCCTGTGTTATAAACTCTATTGGTGACCCAACTCCTGTATTATAAACTCTGTTGGTGACTCAACTCCTGTATTATAAACTATGTTGGTGACTCAACTCCTGTGTTATAAACTCTAGGGAATCTGTCATGATCTACGATCTATGACAAGTGTTACCAACATGTCATGACATGCACTGTTTGTGTTATGTATAATGATCTATGACAATGTTACCAACATGTCAAGACATGCACTGTTTGTGTTATATACTAGTCACAACAAGTTAAGCACAGTTTACATGTACCCGCATATTTTCAACAAATATCAAAGCCATGACTTTCCAATTGGGAACATATTTATTTCATAATCTTGTTCAAACGTACATTGAATTTCATTGTGATCGCACAAACGGTTTGGGATATACAGACAATTAAACAGAGGAGGGGTCGAAATCAAAGTTTGCCAAATCTGTCCAGTTCACCAAATCATTTCAATAATGGGTGTGACCACCCCGATTGGCGAGACATTCCATGCAGCGTCTCCTCATCGAGTAGACCAGTGTTCTGATGACCCTCTGTGGGATTCCCTGCCATTCCAGTTGCAGCATTCGGAAGAGATCCTGACGGTCCCTGGGAGGTGGATGGTTCTCCTTTACACGTCTCCCCAACTCATCCCAAAGATGCTCGATTGGATTGAGGTCGGGACTATACGCCGGGAAGATCATCCTGTTGATACCGGCCTGCACAAAGAATTCTAAGGCCACCCGGGCTCTATGTGGCCGAGCATTGTCGTCTTGGAAGACTGCCATGGGTCCGATTCGTTGCATGGTCGGAACAACGAAAGGCGCCAGTATTTCATCCCGATAGCGGAGGCCTGTGAGGTTTCCGTCAATGTGGTAGAGTGGTGTCTTGTGGTGGAGGCTGATGGCACCCCATACCATAACAGATCCTCCCCTGAAGGCCCGGGTCTCACGAACAGCTGCATCAATGTAACGTTCACCAACACGCCTCCAAACTCTAGTTCGGCCATCATTGTGTTCAAGACAAAACCGCGACTCATCCGAAAAGAGGACCTGAGACCACTGTTGTTGGTTCCATCTCGCATGACGTTGGCAGAAAGCTCGGCGAGCCAGCTTATGGGCTGCTAGCAGTCGTGGTCGCACAGCTGGACGACGTGATCTGAGGCCAAAGTGGTGAAGACGGTTTCGTATGGCTTGACGGCTGAGGATGGTGTTAGTTGCCCTACGAAGCTGCCGTTGGATGCTGATTGAGGTGGCATCCCGCTGCAGTAGGACTGCCTCTCGATGAACCGATCTTCTCTTGGAGTCGTCTGCCTAGGCCGACCTGACCGTGGCCTCTCTTCAACGCTGTTGGTCGCCCTAAAACGCTGGTTCAGTCTAACAATAACTGAATGATGCACATCAAGTCATCGCGCCACTTCAGCCTTGGCAATGCCATCTTGCATCCACGCAATCGCCCTGGTTTTGTCAAAGGTGCTAAGTTTTCTTCTTGGTGGCATGGTGAGAAACGGGCTGACAGTAACCAAGCCCGCGCTTATAAAGCATAAGGAAGGGGCATAAAACTCACTCGAAAGACTGCTCTTGCACGGGTATAACGAATTTTTCATTTTACACATCTTGTGTCACCAGCAAGCTCACTGCAAAACAGGCACATTTACCGCAACTTTGCACTTTTTATCCCGCGCGGCAACGAGGTCACCAAGACCCCCATGCGCACTACAAGTTGCCACAGGCTCGCCCAAACACTGCTGTTTGAGATTCCATCACTGGTTGCCGCATAACAAAAAGAAAATAATGTTTTCTGAAGGAATGGATCAGCCCCCTGTGTCCAAGGACCTGTGCTTAACTTGTTGTGACTAGTATATATGATCTATGACAAGTGTAACCAACATGACATGTCATGCACTGTTTGTGTTATGTATAATGATCTATGACAAGTGTAACCAACATGTCATGCACTGTTTGTGTTATGTATAATGATCTATGACAAGTGTAACCAACATGTCATGCAGTTTGTGTTACATATAATGATCTATGACAAGTGTAACCAACATGTCATGCACTGTTTGTGTTATGTATAATGATCTATGACAAGTGTAACCAACATGTCATGCACTGTTTGTGTTACATATAATGATCTATGACAAGTGTAACCAACATGTCATGCACTGTTTGTGTTATATATAATGATCTATGACAAGTGTAACCAACATGTCATGCAGTTTGTGTTATATATAATGATCTATGACAAGTGTAACCAACATGTCATGCACTGTTTGTGTTACATATAATGATCTATGACAAGTGTAACCAACATGTCATGCACTGTTTGTGTTATATATAATGATCTATGACAAGTGTAACCAACATGTCATGCACTGTTTGTGTTACATATAATGATCTATGACAAGTGTAACCAACATGTCATGCACCGTTTGTGTTATATATAATGATCTATGACAAGTGTAACCAACATGTCATGCAGTTTGTGTTATATATAATGATCTATGACAAGTGTAACCAACATGTCATGCACTGTTTGTGTTACATATAATGATCTATGACAAGTGTAACCAACATGTCATGCACTGTTTGTGTTATATATAATGATCTATGACAAGTGTAACCAACATGTCATGCAGTTTGTGTTATATATAATGATCTATGACAAGTGTAACCAACATGTCATGCAGTTTGTGTTATATATAATGATCTATGACAAGTGTAACCAACATGTCATGCACTGTTTGTGTTATATATAATGATCTATGACAAGTGTAACCAACATGTCATGCACTGTTTGTGTTATATATAATGGTCTATGACAAGTGTAACCAACATGTCATGCACTGTTTGTGTTATATATAATGATCTATGACAAGTGTAACCAACATATCATGCACTGTTTGTGTTATATATAATGATCTATGACAAGTGTAACCAACATGTCATGCACTGTTTGTGTTATGTATAATGATCTATGACAAGTGTAACCAACATGTCATGCACCGTTTGTGTTATATATAATGATCTACGACAAGTGTAACCAACATGTCATGCACTGTTTGTGTTATATATAATGATCTACGACAAGTGTAACCAACATGTCATGCACTGTTTGTGTTATGTATAATGATCTATGACAAGTGTAACCAACATATCATGCACCGTTTGTGTTATATATGTATAATGATCTATGACAAGTGTAACCAACATGTCATGCACCGTTTGTGTTATATATAATGATCTATGACAAGTGTAACCAACATGTCATGCAGTTTGTATTATATATAATGATCTATGACAAGTGTAACCAACATGTCATGCAGTTTGTGTTATATATAATGATCTATGACAAGTGTAACCAACATGTCATGCAGTTTGTGTTATATATAATGATCTATGACAAGTGTAACCAACATGTCATGCAGTTTGTGTTATATATAATGATCTATGACAAGTGTAACCAACATGTCATGCAGTTTGTGTTATATATAATGATCTATGACAAGTGTAACCAACATGTCATGCAGTTTGTGTTATATATAATGATCTATGACAAGTGTAACCAACATGTCATGCACTGTTTGTGTTACATATAATGATCTATGACAAGTGTAACCAACATGTCATGCACTGTTTGTGTTACATATAATGATCTATGACAAGTGTAACCAACATGTCATGCACTGTTTGTGTTATATATGTATAATGATCTATGACAAGTGTAACCAACATGTCATGCACTGTTTGTGTTACATATAATGATCTATGACAAGTGTAACCAACATGTCATGCAGTTTGTGTTATATATAATGATCTATGACAAGTGTAACCAACATGTCATGCAGTTTGTGTTATATATAATGATCTATGACAAGTGTAACCAACATGTCATGCACTGTTTGTGTTACATATAATGATCTATGACAAGTGTAACCAACATGTCATGCAGTTTGTGTTATATATAATGATCTATGACAAGTGTAACCAACATGTCATGCAGTTTGTGTTATATATAATGATCTATGACAAGTGTAACCAAAATGTCATGCACTGTTTGTGTCGTTGTTATAAGCTGGACATATGGCATCGTGTTGTGTCTGTATTCTATGTTGTCTGTTCTATAAGCTGGACAAAGGACATCAAGTGTTGTGCCTGCATTCTGTATTGTCTGTTCTATAAGCCGGACAAAGGACATTAAGTGTTGTGCCTGTATTGTATGTTGTCTGTTCTATAAGCTGGACAAAGGATATTAAGTGTTGTGTCTGTATTCTATGTTGTCTGTTCTATAAGCTGGACAAAGGACATCAAGTGTTGTGCCTGCATTCTGTATTGTCTGTTCTATAAAGCTTGACAAAGGACGCCTGTATTCTATGTCTGTTCTATAAGCTGGACAAATGACATTCAGTGTTGTGTCTGTATTGTATGTTGTCTTTA
The DNA here is from genome assembly GCA_030674185.1 of Monoplex corrugatus. Taxonomy (NCBI): domain Eukaryota; kingdom Metazoa; phylum Mollusca; class Gastropoda; order Littorinimorpha; family Ranellidae; genus Monoplex; species Monoplex corrugatus. Next base: position 2,092,056 of record JAPXFY010000016.1, read on the forward strand.
CTATAAGCTGGACAAAGGATATTAAGTGTTGTGCCTGCATTCTGTATTGTCTGTTCTATAAGCTGGACAAAGGACATTCAGTGTTGTGCCTGTATTCTATGTTGTATGTTCTATAAGCTGGACAAAGGACATTAAGTGTTGTGCCTGTATTGTATGTTGTCTGTTCTATAAGCTGGACAAAGGATATTAAGTGTTGTGTCTGTATTGTATGTTGTCTGTTCTATAAGCTGGACAAAGGACATTCAGTGTTGTGTCTGTATTGTATGTTGTCTGTTCTATAAGCAGGACAAAGGATATTAAGTGTTGTGCCTGTATTGTATGTTGTCTGTTCTATAAGCTGGACAAAGGATATTAAGTGTTGTGTCTGTATTGTATGTTGTCTGTTCTATAAGCTGGACAAAGGACATTCAGTGTTGTGCCTGTATTCTATGTTGTCTGTTCTATAAGCTGGACAAAGGATATTAAGTGTTGTGTCTGTATTCTATGCTGTCTGTTCTATAAGCTGGACAAAGGACGCCTGTATTGTATGTTGTCTGTTCTATAAGCTGGACAAAGGACATTAAGTGTTGTGCCTGTATTGTATGTTGTCTGTTCTATAAGCTGGACAAAGGACATTAAGTGTTAATAATAATAATAATAATGGGTACTTTTTGAGCACACTATCCAGACAAACTGCTCAAGGTGCTTCACAAATCGATGCTAGATCTATACACAATTGTAGCACATTACGTGGACATAGACATGGCATTGTAGACAAAAAGAAACATGACATGAGCAATAACATACAAAATAGTATTGCATTAAAAAATCGACACAAACACTCTAGTCATTAGACAACAGAGGGTAGCAAACCGATACAAAATACCGTGTTTAACATGCGCACATACGTCAGCATCCTATACACACAAGCACATAAAATACATTCCCACTTACTTACACACATTCTAAGTACGGTCACTAACAGACTAAGCAATGTCCAAGTTTTCCACTCACACAATATACACGCACGTGCACACAGCTACATTTATCCCCCCTCCTCCCCCTCCTCCCCCCCCCCCCCCACATACACACTGACATGCATGCACACACTCGCTTATGCACATGTGATAGTGACTCACAGACATGTCTTCTGTTAAGTCGTATCCGAGCTCTTCGAGAAGAGATGTGACTTTAGACCAGATTTGAAAGAGACGAGGGAGTCAGAGTGACGAAGGCTGCCAGGGAGTTTGTTCCATATTTTGGGACCTTGGAAAGAGAAGGACCTTTCACCATAAGTCTTAGTTCTTGCAGATGGTATCGTGAGAAGTCGAGTGTCAGAAGAGGAACGCAGTTGGCGGGATGGAGTATACACTGGGAGTAGTTCAGAAAGATATTCTGGGCCAGAACCACAAACAGCAGAAAAGGTCAAAGTAGATACTTTGTACGATATACGATCAGGTACAGGAAGCCAATGGAGAGAGCGAAGAAGAGGAGTGATATGTTCAGATCTAGAAGCTTTACAGACGAGCCTAGCAGCATTGTTTTGGATTCGCTGGAGTCGGTCTAACAAATATTTTGGAATCCCTGCCAGGAGTGAATTACAGTAGTCTATCCTAGACAGAACAAAAGCACATACAAGTGTCTTCGTTGCCTCACTGGAGAGGTACTGACGAATTGAACTAATCCTGCGCAGTTCCAAATAGGCAGCCTTACAGACATTAGAGATATGTTGTTGGAAGCAAAGAGACTGGTCAAGGGTCACACCGAGACTTCGAACTGCTGAAGAGAAAGGAACAGGGATGTCATTGATCAGCATAGAATCAGGAAGATCAGAGTGTTGAAGTTTTTTCGGATAGACTAACATGAGCTCGGTCTTGTCGTCATTTAGTTGAAGCTTATTAAGAGTCATCCAGGTCTTTAGGTCTGCAATGCACTCCTGCGTCCGTACCATCAACGAGTCAATTTCAGCAATGGAGGCTGACTGATGAAGTTGAGTGTCATCGGCAAAGCTTTCGTGCAACATGGCGTGACCATTGATGACATCGGACACAGGAGAGGCATACAGCACAAAGAGGACTGGGCCTAGCACAGAACCCTGCGGTACACCGTACTTCAGGGGTGACAAGTCAGAATAAACACCATTCACACAAACTCTCAATGTACGGTCAGTCAGATAAGAAGCGATCCATGCAAGTGCAGTGCCACGAATACCAAAAGAAATTTCAAGTCTGCTCAAGAGGATAGAGTGGTCGATAGTATCAAAAGCAGCTGATAAGTCTAAGAGAGCAAGAACAGATATTTTATCATCATCCAGTCCAGAAAGGAGATCATTTACAATCCGGACAAGGGCCGTTTCACAACTATGACCATGCCTATAAGCTGACTGATGGGCATTAAGTAAACTATTTCTTTCTAGATGGGCCAAGAGTTGCGACAGCACGATCCTTTCAAGCAGTTTTGACAAAAATGACAAATTTGAGACAGGGCGATAATTTGTTGTCTGTTCTATAAGTGTTGTGCCTGTATTGTATGTTGTCTGTTCTATAAGCTGGACAAAGGACATTAAGTGTTGTGCCTGTATTGTATGTTGTCTGTTCTATAAGCTGGACAAAGGCCAGTTGGCCATAAGATGTTGTACCTGTCTTGTTTAGTTAAATCAGATACACATTCTATGCTTGCGTTTTTCTGGTCCTTATCAAATTGATTTAGTTTGCTATTGACATTTGCTATGTGGAATATCAAATTGATTTAGTCTGCTGTTGACATTTGCCATGTGGAATATCAAATTGATTTAGTCTGCTGTTGACATTTGCCATGTGGAATATCAAATTGATTTAGTCTGCTGTTGACATTTGCCATGTGGAATATCAAATTGATTTAGTCTGCTGTTGACATTTGCCATGTGGAATATCAAATTGATTTAGTCTGCTGTTGACATTTGCCATATGGAATATCAAATTGATCAAGTTTGCTGTTGACATTTGCCATGTGGAATATCAAATTGATTTAGTTTGCTGTTGACATTTGCCATGTTGAATATCAAATTGATCAAGTTTGCTGTTGACATTTGCCATGTGGAATATCAAATTGATCAAGTTTGCTGTTGACATTTGCCATGTGGAATATCATATTGATTTAGTTTGCTGTTAACATTTGCCATGTGGAATATCAAATTGTTTTTTTTTGCTATTGACATTTGCCATGTGGAATATCAAATTGGTTTAGTTTGCTGTTGACATTTGCCATGTGGAATATCAAATTGATCAAGTTTGCTATTGACATTTGCCATGTGGAATATCAAATTGATCAAGTTTGCTATTGACATTTGCCATGTGGAATATCAAATTGGTTTAGTTTGCTGTTGACATTTGCCATGTGGAATATCAAATTGATCAAGTTTGCTGTTGACATTTGCCATGTGGAATATCAAATTGATTCAGTTTGCTGTTAACATTTGCCATGTGGAATATCAAATTGGTTTAGTTTGCTGTTGACATTTGCCATGTGGAATATCAAGTTGATTTAGTGTGCTGTTGACATTTGCCATGTGGAATAAACCTGCCTGGACATGATCAATGCTTTGTCAATGTTGACAATATTTGTCCATTTCTTCCCCCATTTTCTTCATATTGTCTTTCATAACAGCACTGACAAGTTTATCAAGTGTTTTGTTTATTTCTAGCACCTAGTCTTAAGATGACGTAAGTCTAGTGCCTAATCTTAAGATGACGTAGGTCTAGTGCCTATCTTGAGATAAGTCAAGTGCCTACTCCTGTCTAGTCTTAAGATGACGTAAGTCTAGTGCCTAATCTTAAGATGACGTGTCTAGTACCTGATCTTCAGATGACATACGCTTAGTGCCTAATCTTAAGATGATATAAGCCTAGTGCCTAATCTTAAGATGACGTTAAGTTTAGTGCCTAATCTTAAGATGACGCAAGTTTAGTGCCTAATCTTAAGATGACATATGCCTAGTGCCTAATCTTAAGATAAGTCAAGTGCCTACTCCTGTCTAGACTTAAAATAACATGTCTAGTGCCTAGTCCCATCCGAATATGACCATAATAACCATAACTACTGTAAAAAAATTACAAGCAAAAAAAAAAAAAGAAAAAAGAAAAAGAAGAAGAAAAAAAGAAAATTTTCTGTTAGAACTTTCGGCGTTGGTGCGCCTTCTTCATGGGCGTTTTGATTTTGTGACAGAACACACGAGAAATATTTGAAGCAGCTACAAGTCGTGTTGATCATTATCAGTTGGAGAAGAAATGTGGTTTCCTATCATTGGCCAAATAAATGGGAGGGGGGGGGGTGAAAAAAGGGAGGGAGGAGGCAGACTTGAGGTATTCGTGCTGGCAATTGTCAGACAGCCAACCCGTGCCCAGAGCTTTGAACAACTCGCACCAAAGTTCATTTCTGTCTTTGCTTTCTGGAATTCTGTCTTTGCTTTCTGGAACTCAGAACAACGAGTCCTGCTTTACCTTTCCTTCCTGGTTAACTTCTACCCGCCATCATTCCACACGTAGCGTAGATGGCAAACCGTGCACACACACACACACACACACACACACACACACACACACACACACACACACACACACACACACACACACACACCACACACACACACACACACACACACACACACACACACACACACACACACACACACACACACACCACACACACACACACAATACTATACGAGGGTACTTTCCAGTAGAATGAGACCAACGAACTTATACGTCAAAGACTCACCGGCAAGAAAAATGATTTATTTCATCTGTTCTAAGTATTCACCTCCTGCTGCCACACACTTCTGCATTCGCTCGATCCACTGTAGAAATGCCGCTCTGTAGGCTTCTTTGGGTATATGTGACAGACACTGGAAAACTGCTGTTCCCAAGGCTGCTCAGCTCTTGAAACTTTCTTCCTGCCAGTGATTTCTTTAGATGTGGAAACAGGCAAAAGTCACAGGGTGCAAGGTCTGGGGAGTTAGCAGGGTGTGGCAAAGTATGGATGTTCTCGGTTGCAAGGTATTCTTGTAGAAGCCTTGACTTGTGAGTAGGTGCGTTATCATGAAGAATCTTGATTCCTCTCATGCCTGCAGTTGACCGGGAAGTTGCATAAAACTTTTTGATGTCAGACAGCACCGAGTCTCTGTAGAACTTTCCGGTGATGGTCTCTCCTTGTTTGCATGGTTTCTGTAGCACGATCCCCTTTGTGTTGAAAAAGATGGTGTATAACACTTTCTTTTGCGCACATTGACGACGAGCGATCTGAGGAGGAATCCCACCTTTAGGAATCGAGGCCTTGTTCTGTGACTTTCTCCGAGGTTCATACATGTGCACCCAGGTTTCGTCACTTGTCACAATTTCATCCAGCCGCTTTGGGTCGCAGTTATTGTAAATTTTCAGCATATCTTGGCAGAAACGTAACCTACCCCCTTTATTTTCTGTCGTCAAAATATGAGGGATCCATCTTGATGACACCTTCCTGTAGCCAAGCTGATTTCTTAGGATCCACGATGCAGTCGACGAATGAATGTCGAGACAATCAGCGATCTCTTCAAGGCTGACTCTTGAATCAGCATAATAATAATAATATAATATACAATATTTTATATAGCGCAAAATCTTGATAAAATCAAATCTAAGCGCTAAACAGACACACACGCACGCACGCACACACACGCACGCACGCACGCACGCACGCACGCACGCACACACACACACACACACACACACCACACGCACACGCACACGCACACGGCTATAAATGGGGAGAAAGAATAAAAGCAATGGAAAATTATAGAGAGCATATTATATACAATTATATATTACAATGTGATTCCCCTCCGAGTGGAGACAGGCTGCAGAGGGGATTGAGTGAGGTCAGGATTTTATGCAGAGGAGAAAAGGTGAGTTTTGAGAGCGGAGTTTTGAAGGAGACAAAAGTAGGTTGCTGACGGACTGAGAGAGGAAGTTTGTTCCAGGAAAGTGGACCAAAAACAGAGAAGGCTCGTGGACCATAGGTATTGAGCTTAGTGCGTGGAAAGCGAAAAGTCAGAGGATCGGAGGCAGAGCGGAGGGTACGTGAGGGAACATAGATCTCAAGTAGGCTTGACAGGTAATCGGGGGCTGCGTTATTGAGGCTTTTGTAGCACATGGTGTCTAGTTTGTACTGTATGCGCTTTGATACAGGGAGCCAGTGAAGTTGTGCCAGGAGAGGAGATATGTGGTCAGCTTTTTTCTTTTTTAGTACAAGGCGTGCAGCATCAACCATTGCCTTCACACTAGCCACTAACTTTTCATCGCACTTTTTGCTTTTTCGCATTTTCCCCTTGTTGTTTTCAGTGCTGGCCTGACTACTTGCAAAATGTTTTACCCATCTGAACACAGTTGCTTTCGAAGGAGCAGAAGGTTGTCCCAAAGCTCTCATGTCCGCAAGTATTTCGGATGCATTCTTTCCGAGGGGGACACGTACCTTGATGTAGCTGCGATACTCCGCTGTTGAAAACGCCATTTTCTTTGCCATTTTTCAAATCAGTGTCTGACAGGGCCTTGACATACATTGTCAGAACCGTAAGACGGATCAAAGATGAATAACGAAATCTGGCACAGAATTACATCATACACTGACGTTTTCTGTGACATAATTTTCCATTTTCTGTAAATGGCTTTTCAAGCTATATAGACGTGGTCTCATTCTATTGGAAATTATCCTCGTACACACACTATACACACATACTATACACACTACACACACATACTACACACATACTATACACACATACTATACACACACAACACACACACACACTATACACACAACTATACACACACACACACACCACACACACATCTACTATACACACACACACACACACACACACACACACACACACTAACACACATACTATACACACATACTATACACACATACTATACACACACTATACACATAACAACACAACACTATACACAGGTAGAAAGAAACTTAGGAAGCTAGACAACAGAAGGTCTTCAGAGAAGTAACCCCCTTTAGACAAGTGTTTCGGCCCTGAATTCCTTACACTCTCGGGGGGCCGGGCCACATCCAGGTCATGACTCCTGGATGCCCTTCTGCTGTTGTCTATTTTTTTTTTTTTCCCACGCCGGGGATCGAACCTGGGCGATTCTGCGCTTCAGAACTGCGGTACGCGGTTTTACCAATGTGCTAACGGGGCACACATCATCTGTAGGGAATTTAATCCTTATGAAGTTCACTTTTTTCGTTCCTCCTTGCCCAGATCCAGCTTGAGCTCCTTTCTGCTGCCTCTGCCATCGCTTTAAGGGCTCTAGTCCTCTTCTTCCCAGAAATGGCGAGTTGTTTCATGAGATCATAAGCGGAGGTGCCCACAAACCCTCTTGCCCCGACCTCTATGGCGAAGATTTTGACCCGCAGACCTGCTTTCTTCAGGGTGCTGGCAAGACCGGCGTATTTTTCGGTCTTGTAGATATGTGCTTCTTCCATTCTGCTTTCGTATGGCACAGTGAGTTCTATCAGAATCACTTGTTTCGAGGAGTCAGAGTGGAGAGCGATGTCTGGTCTCATGCCTGTCTTGCTGATGACATCTGGGTAATTTCTCCACTCTGGGAGGTCTGCTGTACACTCCCAGTCGACTGCTCCATCCAGAAGACCCTTTGGCAATGTGCTGGTTGTCATAGCCCTTTCGGGCCAGACCTGTTTCCCTCCTGCTTTGTAGAACGTTGTCATAGCAATTGGTGCGTTTGGGGTCATGGTTTTTTCGCTAACCACATCTGTGATCACTTTCAGAACTTGGTTGTGCCTCCATGTATACCTTCCTTGGGCTAGCGCTACTTTGCAAGAGCTTAGGACATGTTCCACTGTTTGTTTCTTCTGACAGAGCGGACATGCTGGGTCGTCTGCTTTCCCCCATTTCACTAAGTTTGCATTCGAGGGGAGCAGGTCATATACAGATCTGAGGAGGAAGCTTATCCTTAGAGGAGCCATGTGCCACATATCGTTCCAGCTGAGACTTCTTTGGAGTGCACTGTCCCATGTTGTCCATTGCCCCTGTTGACCTTGCTGGACTGCCTTCTGCACTCTTTTGACATCTTCTTCTTCCTTCAACTCCTGTATGATCATGTCTCTTTTTTCCTTCCCTTTGGCTTTGGACCACCACTGCATTTTTGTTGCTCCCAGTCCCTGTCTGTTGGTTTGCGTGTGTCCAATTATTTCTTTGATGCTGAACACACACACTATACACACATACTATACACACACACTATACACACACACACTATACACACATACTATACACACATACTATACACACATACTATACACACACACACACACACACAACCTATACACACATACTATACACACATACTATACACACATACTATACACACACACACACACACACTATACACACATACTATACACACACACACTTACACACATACTATACACACACACTATACACACATACTATACACACATACTATACACACACACACACTATACACACACACTATACACACATACTATACACACATAATACACACATACTATACACACACACTATACACACATACTATACACACATACTATACACACACACACACACACTATACACACATACTATACACACACACATACTATATACACACACCTTACACACATACTATACACACACACATACTATACACACACTAAATACCACATACTATACACACACACACATACTATACACACACACTACACATACTATACACACACATACACACATACTATACACACATACTATACCACACAACACACATACTATACACACACTATACACACAACTATACACACATACTATACACACACACACACACATACTATCACACAACACACATACTATACACACACTACTATACACACACAACTATTACACACACCATACACCATACTATACACACCACATACTATACACACACCATAACTAACACAACTATACACACACATACTATACACACCACACACACACTATACACAACACATACTATTACACACACAACATTACACACACACCACACACATACTATACAACAACACACACAACACACATACTAATACAACCACACACACATACTTACACACACTATACACACATACTATACCACACACACATACTATACACACACACAAACATACTATACACACACTAACACACATACTATACACACACACATACTATACACACACTATACACACATACTATACACACACATACTATACACACACACACATACTATACACACAACCACACATACTATTACACACACACACACACACATACACACATAACACACACACACACACACATACTATACCACACACACACATACTATACACACACACATACTACACACATACACACATACTATACACACACACACATACTATAACACCACACACATACTATACACACACACAACTTTACACACACACATACATAACACACACACACACACTCACTATACAACACATACACACACAACATACTATACCCACAACACACATACTATTACACACACATACACATACTATACACACACACATACTATACACCACACACACATCAAACTAACACACATATCAACTATATACACACACAATACTATACACACACTATACACACATACTATACACACACATACATATACACACACACACATACTTACACCACACACATACATTACCACACACACACACTATACAACATACTACACACACACACTACTATACCCACACACACACATACTTACACACACACAACACACACATACACACATACTATGCGACCACACATACTATACACACACACACATACTATACACACACACACCATACTTTACACAACACCTCACACATACTATACACACACATACTATACACACACTATACACACATACTATACGACACACACATATTATATACACACACACATACTATACACTCACACATACTATACACACACATACTATATACACACACATACTATACACACACTATACACACATACTATACGACACACACATACCATATACACACACATATACTATACACTCACACAATACTTTACACACACACACACCTTACACACACATACTACACACACACACACACATACTACACACACGTACTACACATACACACATACCACACACACGTACTACACATTCACACACATACTACACACACACATGTGCCTAATCTGACTAAATGTCTTCAATGTCAAACAGAGGAAAGGGGTCAGAAGAACAATGGAAGGAAGCACAGACAACGGTGTAGTGACATGTATTTCAACATCTGACACCATCAGTGTGACAAACACTATCAAACTCATGGACACTCGCACACACACACACACCACACACACATACACACCACACACACATACATACACAAACACACACACACACACACAACACACACACACACATAGGCCACACAACACACACACAAACACACACACAACACATCCACACACACACACACACACACACACAACATACACACCACACATAGGCACATTCACACACACACCACACATAGGCACATTCACACACACACCACATATAGGCACATTCACACACACACACACACCACACATAGGCACATTCACACACACACCACACATAGGCACATTCACACGCACACACACACACATATACACACCACACATAGCACATTCACACACACACACACATACACACCACACATAGGCACATTCACACACACACATACACACCACACATAGGCACATTCACACACACACACACACACACACACACACACACACACACACACACACACACACATACACCACACATAGGCACATTCACACACACACACATACACACCACACATAGGCACATTCACACACACACATACACACCACACATAGGCATATTCACACACACCACACATAGGCACATTCACACACACACATACACACCAAACATAGGCACATACACACACACACATATATACACACCAAACATAGGCACATTCACACACACACACACACATACACACCAAACATAGGCACATTCACACACACACACACACACATACACACCAAACATAGGCACATTCACACACACACACACACATACACACCAAACATAGACACATTCACACACACACACACACATACACACCAAACATAGGCACATTCACACACACACCACACATACACACCACACATGGGCACATTCACACACACACACACACCCACACATAGACACATTCACACACACACACACACCACACATAGCACATTCACACACACACACATACACACCAAACATAGGCACATTCACACACACACACATACACACCAAACATAGGCACATTCACACACACACATACACACCACACATAGGCACATTCACACACACACACATACACACCAAACATAGGCACATTCACACACACACACATACACACCACACATAGGCACATTCACACACACACACACACCACACATAGGCACATTCACACACACACACATACACACCACACATAGGCACATTCACACACACACACACACATACACACCACACATAGGCACATTCACACACACACACACACATACACACCAAACATAGGCACATTCACACACACACACACACATACACACCAAACATAGGCACATTCACACACACACACACACATACACACCAAACATAGGCACATTCACACACACACCACACATACACACGACACATGGGCACATTCACACACACACACACACCACACATAGGCACATTCACACACACACACACACCACACATAGCACATTCACACACACATACACATACACACCAAACATAGGCACATTCACACACACACACATACACACCAAACATAGGCACATTCACACACACACATACACACCACACATAGGCACATTCACACACACACACATACACACCAAACATAGGCACATTCACACACACACACATACACACCAAACATAGGCACATTCACACACACACACACACACCACACATAGGCACATTCACACACACACACACACACACACACCACACATAGGCACATTCACACACACACATACACACCACACATAGGCACATTCACACACACACACATACACACCACACATAGGCACATTCACACACACACACACACACATACACACCACACATAGGCACATTCACACACACACACACACATACACACCACACATAGGCACATTCACACACACACACATACACACCAAACATAGGCAAATAATAATAATAATTACAATATTTATATAGCGCAAAATCTTGATAAAATCAAATCTAAGCGCTGAAGCAGACACACACGCAAGCACGCACGCACGCACGCACGCACACACACGCACGCACACACACACACACACATACACACACACACACACGCATGGCTATAAATGGGGAGAAAGAATAAAAGCAATAAAAGCAAGAATAAAAGCAATGGAAAATTATAGAGAGCATATTATATACAATTATATATTACAATGTGATTCCCCTCCGAGTGGAGACAGGCTGCAGAGGGGATTGAGTGAGATCAGGATTTTATGCAGAGGAGAAAAGGTGAGTTTTGAGAGCGGACTTGAAGGAGACAAAAGTAGGTTGCTGACGGACTGAGAGAGGAAGTTTGTTCCAGGAGAGTGGACCAGAAACAGAGAAGGCTCGTGGACCATAGGTATTGAGCTTAGTGCGTGGAAAGCGAAAAGTCAGAGGATCGGAGGCAGAGCGGAGGGTACGTGAGGGAACATAGATCTCAAGTAGGCTTGACAGGTAATCGGGGCTGCGTTATTGAGGCTTTTGTAGCACATGGTGTCTAGTTTGTACTGTATGCGCTTTGATACAGGGAGCCAGTGAAGTTGTGCCAGGAGAGGAGATATGTGGTCAGCTTTTTTCTTTTTGAGTACAAGGCGTACAGCATTGTTTTGAATGCGCTGTAGGATGTGAATGGTGGAGGCAGGAAGACCAGACAGGAGTGAATTGCAATAGTCAATGCGAGACATTATGAAGGAGAGAACGAGTTTTGCAGTTGTTTCCACAGAGAGATACTTCCTGATCAGCCTTATACGATGGAGATGATAGTAGCAGGATCTGGCAGTTTGAGAAACAAAGTTGTTCATGGAGAGGGTAGAGTCAATGCAGACACCAAGGTTTTTAGCTGAATCAGAAATTGGGACTGATGTGTTACATAATGGGAGAGAAAGAGGAGGCAGCTGAGAAAGTTTCTGACGGGTGCCAATGAGGATAGCTTCTGTTTTGTCGTCATTAAGCTGAAGTCTATTGTGTGTCATCCAGTTCTTAATGTCCGAGTAACACTCAGTGGTGCGAGTCAACAGGCGCTGTATATTATCAGGTGAGTCACTGTCTTGAAGTTGGGTGTCATCAGCATAGAAGTGGTGTTTTATAGAATGGGAGTTGATGATGGTGGACAGGGGGGAGGTGTAAAGAGTGAAAAGAACAGGGCCAAGGACAGATCCTTGTGGAACACCACAGGTCAGGTATGCAGGTTGAGAGTAAGTGCCATTGATGAGAACGGTTTGTTTTCTGTTGGATAGGTATGAAATGAACCAAGACAGAGCAATGTCAGAGATGCCAAAAGTATGATGAAGTCTAGAAAGGAGAATACCATGATCAATGGTATCAAAGGCTGCAGACAGATCAAGGAGTGTGAGGAGAGAGACTTTGCCAGTATCAGTTGCAAGGAGGAGATTGTTGAGAATGTGTAGTAGGGCAGTTTCACACACACACACACACACACACACACACACACACACCACACATAGCACATTCACACACACACACACATACACCACACATAGGCACATTCACACACACACACACATACACAACCACACATAGGCACATTCACACACACACACACACATACACACCACACATAGGCACATTCACACACACATACACACCACACATAGGCACATTCACACACACACACACACACATACACACCACACATAGGCACATTCACACACACACACATACACACCATACATAGGCACATTCACACACACACACACACACACATACACACCACACATAGGCACATTCACACACACACACATACACACCATACATAGGCACATACACACACACATACACACCAAACATAGGCACATTCACACACACACACATACACACCACACACAGGCCTCTGTTGATATACGATATCTGCACTAGCACAGTGGAAGCAGTGGAGGCCAAAATCAACAAATACACAAGGAAATCGCATAGTGTCCCACCTAATCTCACTGACGTTGCGCACTACTGTCGTCAGGCAAAGCTGAAGCTACCCCTAAAATCCATTGTCGAACAGTACAAGGCAGGAAAGGTCAGGCTTCTCAACGTGCTTGAAGACTGCAGATAAACTGTTAGATCAATCCAGCCAACGCTGAGGATGGTTTGAAAATGGAAAGTCCAGGAGGCCCTGGTCGCAGGGAAAGAAAACCTCATGGTCAGAGTAACAATAGGGCACACACAGACCAACAGGCAGGGACGGGGATCAACAAAAATGGAACAGTGGTCAAAGGCCGACGTAAAGGCAAATATACAAGAGATGAAGAAAGAAGAGAATGCCAGCAACTAGAGGATTCTGGCTTTCAAGTCAAAGTCCTCATCGTAGAGGTTGGAGCAAGGGGGTTAATATGTACATCAGCCTATGACCTTATGAAACAGCTCTCCATTTCTGGGAGAAAGAGGACCGGAGCCCTAAAGACAATGGCAGAAGCAGCAGAAAAGTGTTCCAGCTGAAACTGGTCCAGAAGTAACAAAAGTGTCCTTCATGAGGGTTAAAATTCTCTTGTGTTGCCGGCGACCGACAAGCTAAGGGGTTAAGGCATCCGTTGCAAGGGTGACTTGGTCTTGAGACACCAGACGGCCTTGGACGTGCAGGTTCCAAGCCAGGTGAAGAACACACGCCAGGAGTCATGACCTGCAGCCCGCCCCCCTTACAGTGTCAGGAGATAAGGTCTGGAACACTGCTTGACAGGCGTTTCTCCTCTCAGCCTTCTGCTGTCCGACTGTCCCCAGTTCTTGTTACTGTGGCAGTGACGGCCTTCAGAAAGCACACAGTCCACAACATTGACACCCTCGTCATTTACTTCAAAAATAAATTTTATCTGTTCACTTATTCGGCGTTTTTTTTTCTTCTATTTTTTTCTATTTTGTTTCATTTGTTCGTGTTTGTTTTGTTTTTCAGAGGGGAGGCGATTGTAACCCCATTGCATAACGTTCACTTTGGCATTTCCGGCAGTCTGGACTTGGGGCTCCAGTTGGTAAAATTCCATCCACACAGAGCTGGCACACACCATCCACACAGAGCTGGTACACACTATCCACACACAGCTGGCATACACTATCCACACACAGCTGGCACACACCATCCACACACAGCTGGCACACACTATCCACACACAGCTGGCACACACTATCCACACAGCTGGCACACACTATCCACACAGCTGGCACATACTATCCACACACACAGCTGGTACACACTATCCACACACAGCTGGCACACACTATCCACAGAGCTGGCACACACCATCCACACACAGCTGGCACACACTATCCACACACAGCTGGCACACACTATCCACACACACAGCTGGCACACACTATCCACACACAGCTGGCACACACTATCCACACACAGCTGGCACACACTATCCACACACAGCTGGCACACACTATCCACACACAGCTGGCACACACTATCCACACAGAGCTGGCACACACCATCCACACAGAGCTGGCACACACTATCCACACACAGCTGGCACACACTATCCACACAGAACTGGCACACACCATCCACACACAGCTGGCACACACTATCCACACACAGCTGGCACACACCACACCACACAGAGCTGGCACACACTATCCACACACAGCTGGCACACACTATCCACACACAGCTGGCACACACTATCCACACACAGCTGGCACACACTATCCACACACAGCTGGCACACACTATCCACACACAGCTGGCACACACCTATCCACACAGCTGGCACACACCACCCACACACAGCTGGCACACACTATCCACACACAGCTGGCACACACTATCCACACAGCTGGCACACACTATCCACACAGAGCTGGCACACACCATCCACACACAGCTGGCACACACTATCCACACACAGCTGGCACATACCATCCACACACAGCTGGCACACAGCACCCACACACAGCTGGCACACACTATCCACACAGAGCTGGCACACAATCCACACAGAGCTGGCACACACTCTGGTTACACTCCCCCCCCCCCCTCACCTCCCCCTACACACACAGACCTGTCATCCCCAACGACTGGGATGGAACCATGTGTCTGTCTAATGCTGTGTCATACATGGCCTGGCTCGCACACTACAAAACAACATGTTAGGATTCAGGCTGTTTGGGAATGGTAGGGAGTGGGTTGTTGTTGCTGCTATTTTGTTTAAAGCCCAGCCGACTGCGTAGAGCCATATCAGGGCTACAACAGTTTCAAAACATACACAATACTTCAACAGGGAGAAAAAAAAGGAAAACAAAACTAAGTGTACATATCAATGCATTTGCGGATGTGATCTAAGGAACTGCCCCTGGCGTTGACGACTTTATCCAACTTATCACACAGGGGATTAAAAAAAAACTGAATACAAATTTAATTAAACATAACTAAGGACATTTAAACATAATATAAAAACAGGCCCAAATTACCCACAAGTGCTTCTGCGTATCTCATTTCCCTAGAGCTAAAAATATCCTAAATGCATGTACCCAGTGATCAATCCTAGGAGAAAGTACGTAAGACTTTATCAAACACATACAGGCGAATGGATCAGCAAGGCAGAAAATGATTGGAAGAAATGACAGAAAGCACAGGAACAAGGCAGAAACAAAGAGAAAATTTGTAGCACAGAATTTCCAGAAGGTGGGGATACTACTTATACCGATAGAGCCCAGCGGCATTCCCTCAGGAAGAGGGGAGGGGATGAAAGGGAGGGAGCGACTCTGAGTGCCGTGCCGACAATAATGGGAAACAATGGGGAAAAAGGCAGCAGTTATTTCCCCTCATTTGCAGTCGTTTCTCAACTCCCCCTCCATGATGCGGATGTGTGTGTGTGTGTGTGTGTGTGTGTGTGTGTGTGTGTGTGTGTGTGTGTGTGTGTGTGTGTGAGAGAGAGAGAGAGAGAGTGAATGTGCGTTTGGTGGTGTGTGTGTGTGGTGTGTGTGTGTGTGTGTGTGTGTGTGTGTGTGGTGTTGTGTGTGTGTGTGTGTGTGTGTGTGTGTGTGTGTAAAATCCGACCCCTTTAATGCAAAAACATTCGGTCTGTGAATTTTACATCAGACTATGTGTGGTATAGACAGGCCTCATCTCTCTGTAGGGCAGCCCACCCTGATGTCAACTGGTGGCTGCCCAATAGACAGATGAAGGCCCAGACTAAGTTAAAGGGTCTTCCATTCTCTCTTGGTCTGGTAGCTGGTCTGGCCCTGGTTGGTGCACGTTGTGTGGTTACGTCCCAGGGTTTGTCATCTCTCCACTTTGCCATGCGGTTTGTAAAGAAGGTAACTGATGACTGGGTCAGACAGGGTCATGCAAACTCACAGGCAGTCCCCCTTTGTTGGATGAAATGGCTATCGTGTGGCGTCACAGCTTGGGAGGTGACTGTCCAGAGAGTGGTGAGGCACTGGTGCTGTGGGTCCCATCCAGCACGTCGTGTGTCTCTTGTCAACTTAGTTAAGTGTGGCATTGTTTTAATCCACATAATCTGTCTCTCGTTTCTCACACTATGTTCCAATCGTTACAGCGTACACTCAAACTCTCTCTCTCTCTCACTCACACACACACACACACACACACACACACACACACACACACACACACACACACACACACACCAAACACACACACCACACAAACACCCCCTCACATACACCCCCACACCCACCCACACGCAATGCACACATACACACAACACACAAATACACCCCCTCCCTCACACACACACACAGACAACACACACACACACAGACAACACACTCACACACAACCAATGCATACATGCACACAACACAAACATACATCCCCCCTCACACACACATACACACACAGACAACACACACAAGCAATGCACACATACACACACATACATCCCCCCTCACACACACACACACACATACACATACATACACACACACACACATACACATACATACATACACAACACACACACACACACACACATACACACACACACATACACACACACACACATACACACACACACACACACACACATACACACACACACACGCACACAACACACATTGTGTTGGAACAGCCCACACAAGTCAATCAAGACTGACGATATTCTTTATCTCAATGCTCCAGATAAGACACATGCAGCACATGTATAAGTACTATAACACAAGTAATAGCAACAGCTGACATTTTTCAAACAACATAAGAATAACAAAAGTCAACATGCTCAAACAATATGAACAAAACCAAAAGCGGGCATATTAACACCGTAACAATAACACAAATTAACATAAACACTGGTCACTTAATACGTCATTGTTCCTCAGTTAAAAAGATGAAGACATAAAATGATTAAGACTGTGGCTGATTTTTACCTTTATCTCTCATCCAACTATATCAAACTACAGACAATAATTATGACTAAACAGATGGAAGAGCTATTGTGTGCAGTGACTGGGTTTTGATTCATTCTCTTTACACTATAACAACATGCTGACATTTACACCGCCATCATATATCTGAGTCTGCCATTAAAATCACTACTAACAGTGTCTGGTCTGACATTCAGACCACCATTAAGAATGTCTGAGTCTGACATCCAGGCCACTATTAAGAATGTCTGAGTCTGACATCCAGACCACTATTAAGAGTGTCTAGTCTAACATTCAGACCACTATTAAGAATGTCTGAATCTGAAATTCAGACCACCATAAGAATGTCTGAGTCTGACATTCAGACCACTATTAAGAATGTTTGAGTCTGACATTCAGACCACTATTAAGAGTGTCTAGTCTGACATTCAGACCACTATTAAGAGTGTCTGAGTCTGACATTCAGACCACTATTAAGAGTGTCTAGTCTGACATTCAGACCACTATTAAGAGTGTCTGAGTCTGACATTCAGACCACTATTAAGAGTGTCTAGTCTGACATTCAGACCACTATTAAGAGTGTCTAGTCTAACATTCAGACCACTATTAAGAGTGTCTGAATCTGACATTCAGACCACTATTAAGAGTGTCTAGTCTAACATTCAGACCACTATTAAGAGTGTCTAGTCTGACATTCAGGCCACTATTAAGAGTGTCTGAGTCTGACACTCATATCACTATTAAGAGTATGAGTCTGACATTAAAAATCACTATTAAGAGTGTCTGATATTCAGACCACTATTAAGAGTGTCTAGCCTGACATTCAGACCACTATAAGAAAATTAGAATGTCTGAGCCTGACATTTAGACCACTATTAAGAGTGTATGAGTCTGACATTAACATCACTATTAAGAGTGTCTTTCTCTGACATTCAGATCACTATTAAGAGCGTCTCAGTCTGAAATTCATCTGAAATTCAAACTGCTATTAAGAGTGTCTCAGTCTGAAATTCATCTGAAATTCAAACTGCTATTAACCCTTTGACTCCCACATCCTATCCACCAGCATCCCTTATTGTCAACCATGCTAGCAAAGCAAAAACTTAACCCTATGACTCTCTCACCCTATCCATCAGCTTCCTGCAGGAAGCTGGTGGATAGGGTGAGGGAGCCATAGGGTTACGTTTTTGCAGTTGGTGGACAGGGTGTGGGGGTCAAAGGGTTAAGAGTGTCTCAGTCTGAATTCAAACTGCTATTAAGAAAAGCCTTAGCCTGACATTCATGTGACTATTAAGAGAGGTCCAAGACAACTGTCAGCGCCCGCCGTTCAAGCAAACAGAAATTTTAAAAAAATATATTAAAACAAAATCAGAACAATATTTAACATAACAAGACAAAGACAGGCGAACAGTTTCTGCCAACTGGCCTTTGTCAAGCATCAGCGTAAGACAACAAAGAAGAAAAATCAAACAACAACAACATTTAAAAAAAAAAAAAAAGAAAAGAAAACCAGCAAAACTTTCCTGTTAATTTATCAAGGAGGAGAAAATGAGTGATATCATGAACTGTTTGTGAGCAGTGGTGACAAGGAAGAGGAGAGACAAATACAATTTGCTTGGCTGTATGAAACACACGTTCTGATTCTGTTTCCACCTTCCACTGGCTATTAACACTATTTCCGTCTGGCATTCAAAGTGCTATTCACAGTGTCTGACACGGTGGCTATTTCAACAGACTGACATTCAAAGTGCTATTCAGAGTGTCTGACACTGTCTATTTTACCTGACTGACATTCAAAGTGCTATTCAGAGTGTCTCAGACCATCTAGTCTAACCGAATGACAAACTCCTATTCACAGTGTCTCATACTGTCTATTTCAACAGACTGACATTCAAAATGCTATTCAGTGTGTCTCAGAGACTATGTCTATGTCTATTTCAACAGACTGCCATTCAAAATGCTATTCAGCGTTTCTCAGAGACTGTCTATGTCTATTTCAACAGACTGACATTCAAAATGCTGTTCAGTGTGTCTCAGATTGTCTACATCTATTTCAACAGACTGACATTCAAAATGCTATTCAGTGTGTCTCAGATTGTCTATGTCTATTTCAACAAGCTGACATTCAAAATGCTATTCAGTGTGTCTCAGACTGTCTATGTCTATTTCAACAGACTGACATTCAAAATGCTATTCAGTGTGTCTCAGACTGTCTATGTCTATTTCAACAAGCTGACATTCAAAATGCTATTCAGTGTGTCTCAGACTGTCTATGTCTATTTCAACAAACTGACATTCAAAATTCTCATTAACATGGATGTACAGTACTAGCCAGCCCAGTGTTTGCCCACGTCAATTCCCATTAACCGTTTGACTCCTGCACCCTGTCCACCAGCATTCTGCACTGCCAGTCATGCTAGTAAAGCAAAAGCTTAACCCTTTGATTCCCTCACCCTATCCACCAGCTTCCTGCATTTCATTCCCTCACCCTGAACCAAGGGTAAAGTTTTTGCAGTTGGTGGATAGGGTGCAGGAGTCAAAAGGTTAACAAACATTACTGCACTAGACGGCCTAGCTGTTTGTCCATTTCATTTCCCATTAACACAGATGTACTGTATATTGACTAGAGTTGAACTGAAGTGAACGCCACACAATCACTGACATGTGTCACACACACATAGTTCCCTACAAACAGTCATTGTATTTCCATCCAGTTTACTGTTGGTGTCACTGTCAGTGTCATGTGTCACACACACAGTTCCCTACAAACAGTCATTGTATTTCCATCCAGTTTACTGTTGATGTCACTTCTCTAAGGTTCGAATATATGGACCACTAAAGTTAACCATGTTCAAATAATCTTACTTCTCTAAACATGTCCAAATAATATAAGATCTCTATCTTGGCCAAAGATGCATCGACCGATTGAAATTTATGTCATACCTTTAATAAAATATTTCCAACCCCCCCCCCCCCCCCCCTAAAAAGCTGAAAAATGAAATTAGACCACTAGCCTTTTTTGGGTAAATAGCTCATGAAACATGTTGAAAAGTGCAAAAGATGGACAATAAAGGAAAGGCTTGCTCATTTTGTGTTTTCCTTTTGTCTTCCCTGTTCACACTGCAAAAAAGAAAACAAAAAGCCGACAGAGTTCCAGATGTGTTGGTACCAGTCTTTAGTCTCAGAGCCCCTTTTCAATGTCCCCCCTCATCCCACCCCTTATACCTGGCCTCTCTAAGCGTGTCACTGAGTCCAGCAGCGTGCGTTAGGTCCCAGTGCCTGTGGACTGTCAGCATCTTCACTCCCTCAGCTTGCCGTCTTCCTTCAGACAGGCGCGAAGGTTGCTGAAAAACTCTGACATGGAGCCGGGGATGGCAGAGTCCACTAGCGACCGGGGCAACATACCGCGTATATCTGGTTGTATGAAACTCATCAGCTTACACTGCTGGGGCTTTCTGTCAACATAAACATCATCATCGTTGTCGTCGTCATCATCATCATCACCACCACCACCATCATCATCACCATCATCATCATCATCATCATCATCACCATCATCACCATCATCATCATCATCACCATCATCACCATCATACACACACACAACATGCCGCGTATATCAGGCTGTATAAAACTCATCAGTTTACACTGCTGGGGCTTTCTGTGAACATACATACATACATTATCATTGTCACCACCACCACCACCACCACCACCACCACCACCATCATCATCATCATCATCATCATCATCATCATCATCATCATCATCATCATCATCATCATCGACATTACGCACACATTATGCCGCGTATATCAGGCTGTATGAAACTCATCAGTTTACACTGTTGGGGCTTTCTGTGAACATACATACATATATACATCATCATCATCACCATCATCATCATCATCACTGTCGTCATCACCATCATCACCACCATCAACATCTCTCTCTCTCTCTCTCTCTCACATCCACACACCCACACCCACACCCACAAAATGCCATGTAAGTCAAGCTGTGTGAAAAATCAGTTTGCACTGTTGGGACTGTCTGTGAATGTACACACATCATCATCATCACCATCACCATCACCATGTCATCATCATCATCATCACCATCACTATCACAATCATCATAATCATCTTCATCACCATGTCATCACCATCACCATCACCATCACCATCATCATATACACAATGCCATATCGGAAGCAGTGTAAGTAGTTTGTACCGACTGGGTTTTCTGTAAATGTAACACACACACACACACACACACACACACACACACACACACACACACACACACACATACACACACACACACACACACACACACACACACACACACACACACACACACACACACACACGCACAGAGCATCACATGAAAGAGACAGACCACAGACAGACAGGCAGGCAGACACCCCCCCCCCACCCCCACACAGAAACATACACGCACACACAGACACACCACATCATAAGCTCTGCAAAACACGCACAGACCCCATCAGCTCTAATAGACAGCCATCCACCTCCTACTGGGCATAAAATGAAGCAGAAAAAGCAGCACTGATGGAGAGAATTTGGAGCCACGCTGTGTACCATCTAACAGACCATGGAGTCATGCTGTACAGCAAATCAAGTCACTTATATAAACGTACAGTACCCGACAGACTAGGGACAGTGGTATGCAGGGTACACACATACAGTTAACCATATGCCACAGCATATCAAGTCACTTATATAAACGTACAGTACCGACAGACTAGGGACAGTGGTATGCAGGGTACACACATACAGTTAACCATATGCCACAGCATATCAAGTCACTTATATAAATGTACAGTACTGACAGACTAGGGACAGTGGTATGCAGGGTACACACATACAGTTAACCATATGCCACAGCATATCAAGTCACTTATATAAATGTACAGTATTAGACTTAGTTTACCATATGCCACAGCAAATCAAGTCATTTATATACATGCACAGTACTGACAGAATAGGGACAGTGTTATGCAGGATTCACAAATACAGTTCACCATTAGCTACAGCGTATCAAGTCACTTATAGGCATATACAGTACTGACATACTTGGGACTGTGCTGTGCAGGATACACAAATACAGAGTTTAAAATTAGCTCAAGAGGAATTCATCTGCACCAGACAATTTCACATGTGCTCCATGAAATCTGCCAGTAATTATCTGGCAAACCCACGAGCCAGTAATTATATGGCATACCCATGAGCCAGTAATTATATGGCATATCCACGAGCCAGTAATTATCTGGCATACCCACGAGCCAGTAATTATCTGGCATACCCATGAGCCAGTAATTATCTGGTATACCCATGAGCCAGTAATTATCTGGCATACCCATGAGCCAGTAATTATCTGGCATACCCATGAGCCAGTAATTATGGCATACCCACGAGCCAGTAATTATCTGGCATACCCATGAGCCAGTAATTATCTGGCATACCCACGAGCCAGTAATTATATGGCATACCCACGAGCCAGTAATTATATGGCATACCCATGAGCCAGTAATTATCTGGCATACCCACGAGCCAGTAATTATCTGGCATACCCACGAGCCAGTAATTATCTGGCATACCCACGAGCCAGTAATTATCTGGCATACCCACGAGCCAGTAATTATCTGGCATACCCATGAGCCAGTAATTATCTGGCATACCCATGAGCCAGTAATTATCTGGCATACCCACGAGCCAGTAATTATCTGGCATACCCACGAGCCAGTAATTATCTGGCACCCATGAGCCAGTAATTATCTGGCATACCCACGAGCCAGTAATTATCTGGCATACCCACGAGCCAGTAATTATCTGGCACCCATGAGCCAGTAATTATCTGGCATACCCACGAGCCAGTAATTATCTGGCATACCCACGAGCCAGTAATTATCTGGCATACCCACGAGCCAGTAATTATCTGGCATACCCATGAGCCAGGCGAAACCCTCAGCACTGCGAGATCTTGAAAATGGGAAGAAGGAAAAGCAGACAGCACCTATATGATTGTCTTTATACAGCTCTAACAATCACTAACAATGGTGATACATGATTGTGTTTATACAGCACTAACAATAATGATACATGATTGTGTTTATACAGCACTAACAATGATGATACATGATTGTGTTTATACAGCACTAACAATGATGATACATGATTGTGTTTATACAGCACAAACAATGATGATACATGATTGTGTTTATACAGCACTAACAATGATGATACATGATTGTGTTTATACAACACTAACAATGGTGATACATGATTGTGTTTATACAGCACTAACAATGGTGATAGATGATTGTGTTAAGTTTATACAGCACTAACAATAATGATACATGATTGTGTTAAGTTTATACAACACTAACAATGATGATATATGATTGTGTTTATACAGCACTAACAATGGTAATACATGATTGTGTTTATACAGCCTTAACAATGATGATACATGATTGTGTTAAGTTTATACAGCACTAACAATAATGATACATGATTGTGTTATGTTTATACAGCACTAACAATGATGATACATGATTGTGTTTATACAGCACTAACAATAATGATACATGATTGTGTTTATACAACACTAACAATAATGATACATGATTGTGTTTATACAGCACTAACAATAATGATACATGATTGTGTTTATACAGCACTAACAATGATGATACATGATTGTGTTTATACAACCTTAACACTGAAGATACATGATTGTGTTTATACAGCACTAACAATGATGATAAATGATTGTGTTATGTTTATACAGCACTAACAATGATGATATATGATTGTGTTTATACAACCTTAACACTGATGATACATGATTGTGTTTATACAGCACTAACAATGATGATAAATGATTGTGTTATGTTTATACAGCACTAACAATGATGATACATGATTGTGTTTATACAACCTTAACACTGATGATACATGATTGTGTTTATACAGCACTAACAATGATGATAAATGATTGTGTTATGTTTATACAGCATTAACAATGATGATATATGATTGTGTTAACACAGCACTAACAATAATGATACATGATTGTGTTTATACAGCACTAACAATAATAATACATGATTGTGTTATGTTTATACAGCACTAACGATAATGATACATGATTGTGTTTATACAACACTAACAATGATGATACATGATTGTGTTTATACAGCACACTAACAATGATGATACACTACTGATTAAGTGTGTTATGTCTATACAGCACTAACAATGATGATACATGATTGTGTTATGTCTATACAGCACTAACAATGATGAACATGATTGTTACATACAGCACTAACAATGATGATACATGATGTTTAATACAACACTAACAATAATGATACATGATTGTGTTATACAGCACTAACAATAATGATACATGATGTGTTATCAACAGCACTAACAATAATGATACATGATTGTGTTTATACAGCACTAACAATGAATGATACATGATTGTTGTTTGTCTATACAGCACTAACAATAATGATACATGATTGTGTTTATACAGCACTAACAATGATGATACATGATTGTGTTATTTATACAGCACTAACAATGATGATACATGATTGTGTTTTATACAGCACTAACAATGAATGATACATGATTGTGTTATTTATACAGCACTAACAATGAATGATACATGATTGTGTATTTTATACAGCACTAACAATATGATACATGATTGTGTTATGTTATACAGCACTAACAATAATGATACATGATTGTGTTATTTTATACAACACTAACAATAATGATACATGATGTGTTATGTTTTATACAGCACTAACAATATGATACATGATTGTGTTATGTTTATACAGCACTAACAATAATGATACATGATTGATGTTATGTGTTTATACAGCACTAACAATATGATACATGATTGTGTTTGTTTATACAGCAACACTAACAATAATGATACATTGATTGAGTTGTGTTTATATCAGCACTAACAATGATACATGATTGTGTTTATACAAGCACTAACATAATGATACATGATTGAGTTGTGTTTATTCAGCACTAACAATGATACATGATTGTGTTTATACAGCACTAACAATGATGATACATGATTGAGTTGTGTTTATTCAGCACTAACAATGATACATGATTGTGTTTATACAGCACTAACAATAATGATACATGATTGAGTTGTGTTTATACAGCACTAACAATGATACATGATTGTGTTTATACAACACTAACAATAATGATACATGATTGAGTTGTGTTTATTCAGCACTAACAATGATACATGATTGTGTTTATACAACACTAACAATAATGATACATGATTGAGTTGTGTTTATTCAGCACTAACAATGATACATGATTGTGTTTATACAACACTAACAATAATGATACATGATTGAGTTGTGTTTATACAGCACTAACAATTGATACATGATTGTGTTTATACAACACTAACAATAATGATACATGATTGAGTTGTGTTTATTCAGCACTAACAATGATACATGATTGTGTTTTATACAACACTAACAATAATGATACATGATTGAGTTGTGTTTATTCAGCACTAACAATGATACATGATTGTGTGTTTATACAGCTCTAACAATAATGATAAATTGATTGTGTTTATACAACACTAACAATGATGATACATGATTGTGTTTATACAGCACTAACAATGATGATACATGATTGTGTTTATACAACACTAACAATGATGATACATGATTGTGTTTATACAGCACTAACAAATGATACATGATTGTGTTTATACAACACTAACAATGATGATACATGATTGTGTTTATACAGCACTAACAAGATGATACATGATTGTGTTTATACAACACTAACAATGATGATACATGATTGTGTTTATACAACACTAACAATGATGATACATGATTGTGTTTATACAGCACTAACAATGATGATACATGATTGTGTTTATACAGCACTAACAATGATGATACATGATTGTGTTTATACAGCACTAACAATGATGATACATGATTGTGTTTATACAACACTAACAATGATGATACATGATTGTGTTTATACAACACTAACAATGATGATACATGATTGTGTTTATACAACACTAACAATGATGATACATGATTGTGTTTATACAGCACTAACAATGAACATGATTGTGTTTATACAACACTAACAATGATGATACATGATTGTGTTTATACAGCACTAACAAGATGATACATGATTGTGTTATGTTTATACAGCACTAACAATGATGATACATGATTGTGTTTATACAGCACTAACAATGATGATACATGATGTGTTGTGTTTATACAGCACTAACAATGATGATACATGATTGTGTTGTATTATACAGCACTAACAATGATGATACATGATTGTGTTGTGATTATACAGCACTAACAATAATGATACATTGATGTTGTTTATACAGCACTAACAATGATGATACATGATTGTGTTTATACAGCACAAACAATGATGATACATGATTGTGTTATGTTATACAACACTAACAATGATGATACATGATTGGTTTGTTTATACAAACACTAACAATGATGATTACATGATTTTGTTGTGTTTATACAGCACTAACAATGATGATACATGATTGTGTTTATACAGCACTAACAATGATGATACATGATTGTGTTTATACAGCACTAACAATGATGATACATGATTGTTTGTTTATACAGCACTAACAATGATGATACATGATTGTGTTTGTTTATACAGCACTAACAATGATGATACATGATTTAGTTGTGTTTATACAGCACTAACAATGATGATACATGATTGTGTTTATACAGCACTAACAATGATGATACATGATTGTGTTTTTATACAGCACTAACAATGATGATACATGATTGTGTTATGTTATACAACACTAACAATGATGATACATGATTGTGTGTAGTTTATACAGCACTAACAATGATGATACATGATTGTGTTTATACAGCACTAACAATGATGATACATGATTGTGTTTTATACAGCACTAACAAAGATGATACATGATTGTGTTTTATACAGCACTAACAATGATGATACATGATTGTGTTTTATAACAGCACTAACAATGATGATACATGATTGTGTTGTTATACAGCACTAACAATGATGATACATGATTGTGTTTATACAGCACTAACAATGATGATACATGATTGTGTTTATACAGCACTAACAATGATGATACATGATTGTGTTTATACAGCACTAACAATGATGATACATGATTGTGTTTATACAGCACTAACAATGATGATACATGATGTGTTGTTTATACAGCACTAACAATGATGATACATGATTGTGTTTATACACACTAACAATGATGATACATGATTGTGTTTATACAGCACTAACAATGATGATACATGATTGTGTTTATACAGCACTAACAATGATGATACATGATTGTGTTTATACAGCACTAACAATGATGATACATGATTGTGTTATGTTATACAGCACTAACAATGATATACATGATTGTGTTATAGCAACAGCACTAACAATGATGATACATGATTGTGTTTATACAGCACTAACAATGATGATACATGATTGTGTTTATACAGCACTAACAATAATGATACATGATTGTGTTTATACAGCACTAACAATGATGATACATGATTGTGTTTTATACAGCACTAACAATGATGATACATGATTGTGTTATGTTTATACAGCACTAACAATGATGATACATGATTGTGTTTATACAGCACTAACAATGATGATACATGATTGTGTTATATACACTAACAATGAGATACATGATTGTGTTTATACAGCACTAACAATGATGATACATGATTGTGTTTTATACAGCACTAACAATGATGATACATGATTGTGTTATTTTACAGCACTAACAATGATGATACATGATTGTGTTATGTTTATACAGCACTAACAATGATGATACATGATTGTGTTTATACAGCACTAACAATGATGATACATGATTGTGTTATGTTTATACAGCACTAACAACAATGATACATGATTGTGTTTATACAGCACTAACAATGATGATACATGATTGTGTTATGTTTATACAGCACTAACAATGATGATACATGATTGTGTTATGTTTATACAACACTAACAATGATGATACATGATTGTGTTATGTTTATACAACACTAACAATAATGATACATGATTGTGTTATGTTTATACAACACTAACAATGATGATACATGATTGTGTTATGTTTATACAACACTAACAATGATGATACATGATTGTGTTATGTTTATACAGCACTAACAATGATGATACATGATTGTGTTATGTTATACAGCACTAACAATGATGATACATGATTGTGTTATGTTTATACAGCACTAACAATGATGATAAATGATTGTGTTATGTTTATACAACACTAACAATGATGATACATGATTGTGTTATGTTTACACAGCACTAACAATGATGATACATGATTGTGTTATGTTTATATAACACTAACAATAATGATACATGATTGTGTTTACACAGCACTAACAATAAAGATACATGATTGTGTTATGTTTATACAGCACTAACAATGATGATACATGATTGTGTTATGTTTATACAACACTAACAATAATGATACATGATTGTGTTGTGTTTATACAACACTAACAATGATGATACATGATTGTGTTTATACAGCACTAACAATGATGATACATGATTGTGTTATGTTTATACAGCACTAACAATGACGATACATGATTGTGTTGTTTATACAGCACTAACAATGATGATACATGATTGTGTTATGTTTATAAAACACTAACAATGATGATACATGATTGTGTTTATACAGCACTAACAATGATGATACATGATTGTGTTTATACAGCACTAACAATGATGACACATGATTGTGTTTACACAGCACTAACAATGATGATACATGATTGTGTTATGCTTATACAGCACTAACAATATGATACATGATTGTGTTGTGTTTATACAGCACTAACAATGATGATACATGATTATGTTTATATAACACTAACAATAATGATACATGATATGTGTTTATACACACGCTCACAATGATGATACATGATTGTGTTATGATTGTGCAGCACTAACAATAATGATACATGATTGTGTTGTGTTTATACAACACTAACAATGATAATACATGACTGTGCTGTGTTTATACAACACTAACAATAATAGGGATACAATAAATTGTGTTATATGTTTATACAACGTAACAATGATGATACATGATTGTGTTTATACAACACTAACGATGATGATACATGATTGTGTTGTGTTTATACAACACTAACAATGATGATACATGATTGTGTTATCTTAATACAACACTAACAATAATGATACATAATTGTGTTATATTCATACAACACTAACAATGATGAGACATGATTGTGTTTATAACAACACTAACAATGATGAGACATGATTGTGTTTATACAACACTAACAATGATGATACATAATTGTGTTATAAATCTAACAACACTAACAATGATGAGACATGATTGTGTTTATACAACACTAACAATGATGAGACATGATTGTGTTTATAACAACACTAACAATGATGAGACATGATTGTGTTTATACAACACTAACAATGATGAGACATGATTGTGTTTATACAACACTAACAATGATGAGACATGATTGTGTTTATACAACACTAACAATGATGAGACATGATTGTGTTTATACAACACTAACAATGATGAGACATGATTGTGTTTATACAAACACTAACAATCACTAACAATGATGAGACATGATTGTGTTTATACAACACTAACAATCACTAACAATGATGATACATGATTGTGTTTATACAACACTAACAATGATGAGACATGATTGTGTTTATAAACAACACTAAACAATCACCTAACAATGATGATACATGATTGTGTTTATACAACACTAACAATGATGAGACATGATTGTGTTTATACAACACTAACAATGATGAGACATGATTGTGTTTATACAACACTAACAATGATGAGACATGATTGTGTTTAATACAGCACTAACAATGATGAGACATGATTGTGTTTATACAACACTAACAATGATGAGACATGATTGTGTTTATACAACACTAACAATGATGAGACATGATTGTGTTTATACAGCACTAACAATCACTAACAATGATGATACATGAATGTAACAACTGACAACAGTTGCACTGTTTAATTGGCATTTGATTTTCAGACTGGCATGCGATGAATATCAGAAGGACCATTATTTGTATGGCATGACACTGTTCCAAATGCACATTAACAAAGAAGTGTTCAACTGAACTGAATGGACAGACAGACACTCAGACAGACAGAGGGACAGACACAGACAGACAGATAACTGACCCTGGGATGTCAATACACATCAGGCCACAGTGGTAGTTCCAACCTCGTACGTAACCGTCTTTAGGTGGACACTCTGGGCAGGTGACACTGACTCCTGTACACACACACACACACAACACACACACACACACACACACACACACACACACACACACACACAAACACACACACACACACACACACACACACACGCATACATACATACATACATAAAACACACACACACACAGTCATTTACACAGCCACAGCCACACACACATACATACACACACACACACACACACACAATCATTTACGCAGACACACACACACAGATACAGACACACATACATATACAATAATTAATAATAATAATTACAATATTTATATAGCGCAAAATCTTGATAAAATCAAATCTAAGCGCTGAAGCAGACACACACGCAAGCACGCACGCACGCACGCACGCACACACACGCACGCACGCACACACACACACACACACACACACACACACACACACACACACACTCACAACACACACGCATGGCTATAAATGGGGAGAAAGAATAAAAGCAAGAATAAAAGCAATGGAAAATTATAGAGAGCATAGCATATACAATTATATATTATAACCATGTGATTCCCCTCCGAGCGGAGACAGGCTGCAGAGGGGGGGTGGGGGTGGGGGGGTTGAGTGAGGTTAGGATTTTATGCAGAGGAGAAAAGGTGAGTTTTGAGAGCGGACTTGAAGGAGACAAAAGTAGGTTGCTGACGGACTGAGAGAGGAAGTTTGTTCCAGGAGAGTGGACCAGAAACAGAGAAGGCTCGTGGACCATAGGTATTGAGCTTAGTGCGTGGAAAGCGAAAAGTCAGAGGATCGGAGGCAGAGCGGAGGGTACGTGAGGGAACATAGATCTCAAGTAGGCTTGACAGGTAATCGGGGGCTGCACATACACACACCCCACACACAAACACATAAATATATAAACAACAAACATGTAGATTCAAATATCTCACTTCTGTCCTTATTTTGTCTTCATAGCTATTTACTTCTTCTGTCTGTCTCATACTTTTACTTTGTCCTGCTTGTCTTCATAGCTATTTACTTCTGTCATGTCTGTCTTCTCATAGCTATTTACTTCTGTCTGTCTGTCTGTCTTCATAGCTATTTACTTCTGTCCTGTTGTCTTCATAGCTATTTACTTCTGTCCTGTGTTCTTCATAGCTATTTACTTCTGTCATGTCTGTCTTCATAGCTATTTACTTCTGTCATGTCTGTCTTCATAGCTATTTACTTCTGTCATGTCTGTCTTCATAGCTATTTACTTCTGTCCTGTGTCTTCATAGCTATTTACTTCTGTCATGTCTGTCTTCATAGCTATTTACTTCTGTCATGTCTGTCTTCATAGCTATTTACTTCTGTCCTGTCTGTCTGTCTTCATAGCTATTTACTTCTGTCCTGTCTGTCTGTCTTCATAGCTATTTACTTCTGTCCTGTCTGTCTGTCTTCATAGCTATTTACTTCTGTCCTGTCTGTCTGTCTTCATAGCTATTTACTTCTGTCCTGTCTGCTCTTCCTGTCTTATAGCTATTTACTTCTGTCCTGTCTGTCTGTCTTCATAGCTATTTACTTCTGTCCTGTCTGTCTGTCTTCATAGCTATTTACTTCTGTCCTGTCTGTCTGTCTTCATAGCTATTTACTTCTGTCCTGTCTGTCTGTCTTCATAGCTATTTACTTCTGTCCTGTCTGTCTGTCTTCATAGCTATTTACTTCTGTCATGTCTGTCTGTCTTCATAGCTATTTACTTCTGTCCTGTCTGTCTGTCTTCATAGCTATTTACTTCTGTCCTGTGTTTTCATAGCTATTTACTTCTGTCCTGTCTGTCTGACTCAATCTTGTTCTGGCTTTGCTTGTTGACTGTCCACGCCTCACATCCGTACAACAGTATTGGTTCTATATAACTTTCAAGGACTCTCTTCCTGATGTTAATTGATAGGCATTTGTTGGTAAGAATGCTTTTCATCTTCTTGAATGCTGTTTTGGCATGGCTGATTCTGCTGGCTATTTCTGATGTGCATCTGCCGTCTGGTGAAATGATCATTCCCAGGTATTTAAACTTATCAACCTGTCTCAAGGTTATGCCGTTTGCTGTTATTTTGCATGAGGGAATTTCATGTTTTTTACTGATCACCATGACTTCAGTCTTCCTGCTGTTTAGTTCCAACCCCTTATCTTTGCTTTCTATAATGATACATGATTGTGTTGTGTTTATACAACACTAACAATGATAATACACCGGCCATATTTCCTGTTGGGCTATACCTGGTGATGATACTGGCAATATTTCCTGTTGGGCTATACCTGGTGATGATACTGGCAATATTTCCTGTTGGGCTATACCTGGTGATGATACTGGCCATATTTCCTGTTGGGCTATACCTGTGATGATACTGGCAATATTTCCTGTTGGGCTATACCTGGTGATGATACTGGCAATATTTCCTGTTGGGCTATACCTGGTGATGATACTGGCCATATTTCCTGTTGGGCTATACCTGGTGATGATACTGGCCATATGTCCTGTTGGGCTATACCTGGTGATGATACCGGCCATATTTCCTGTTGGGCTATACCTGGTGATGATACTGGCCATATTTCCTGTTGGGCTATACCTGGTGATGATACTGGCCATTTTTCCTGTTGGGCTATACCTGGTGATGATACTGGCTATTTTTCTTGTTGGGCTATAACTGGTGATGATACTGGTTATTTTTCCTGTTGGGCTATACCTGGTGATGACACTGACAATATTTCCTGTTGGGCTATACCTGGTGATGACACTGGCCATTTTTCCTGTTGGGCTATACCTGGTGATGACATGGCTATTTTTCCTGTTGGGCTATACCTGGTGATGACACCGGCCATATTTCCTGTTGGGCTATACCTGGTGATGACACTGGCCATTTTTCCTGTTGGGCTATACCTGGTGATGACACCGGCCATATTTCCTGTTGGGCTATACCTGGTGATGACACTGGCCATTTTTCCTGTTGGGCTATACCTGGTGATGACATGGCTATTTTTCCTGTTGGGCTATACCTGGTGACGACATGGCTATTTTCCTGTTGGGTTATAACTGGTGATAACACTGGCCACGAACGGTACAGTTGTACCTGTCAACCAACCAGTCTGTACCCTGTCTACACACCTGTCAGCTATGAAGGGTACAGCTGTACCTGTACACCAACCAGTCAGCATCCTGTCTACACACATGTAACCTGTTAGCTATGAAGGGTACAGCTGTACCTGTACACCAACCAGTCAGTACCCTGTCTACACACCTGTCAAGCTATGAAGGGTACAGCTGTACCTGTACACCAACCAGTCAGTACCCTGTCTACACACATGTAACCTGTTAGCTATGAAGGGTACAGCTGTACCTGTACACCAACCAGTCAGTACCCTGTCTACACACATGTAACCTGTTAGCTATGAAGGGTACAGCTGTACCTGTACACCAACCAGTCAGTACCCTGTCTACACACATGTAACCTGTTAGCTATGAAGGGTACAGCTGTACCTGTACACCAACCAGTCAGTACCCTGTCTACACACATGTGACCTGTTAGCTATGAAGGGTACAGCTGTACCTGTACACCAACCAGTCAGTACCCTGTCTAGTCAAGGCCTATCGCTTTACTGATGGTGTTATCTCCCTTTGACTTACCGCACGTGGACAGTGAATTGTCTCCCTTCATGGTGATGACGACATCAACAAAGTCACGCGGTGAGATCAGTCCCATGGCAGCACTGTTGGTGGATGTCAGGTTGATCCGTACCGTCTACACACACACACACACACACACACACCACCACACTCATGAATGAATAAACTCATTTTATACCTTACAATACTTATTTTACGTTTCTGCTGTATAGAAAAAATTGTCAATTGATTGACAGCATTCAGTATGAATGTGTCTATGTGAGAGAGTATGCGCACACATGCACCTGTGAATATGTATGTGTGTACCTCAGAAATGCTTCTGTATAAATATCATGTGGTAAATTATTCACTGTTTGCAATTATGACCAAAAAAGTATAACGAAACAAATTTGTTTTCAGAGTCAGTGCTACATGAAAAAAAAAAACCATAACAGTCGGAAATATCAAATAAAGCAGATGGATAGAAAAGAGGGATTATCATGTCGCACACATTTCGAACGATGATGGAAGCATTTCTGATTTAATAGAAAGTATATGAAATGAACGTAAATTTCTTGGTTTTAAATGGATGTAAACACTGTAACAAGATGTATACACAGCAGACAGAGGTGAACACACCTAATGAAAGTGCACATGATATTCCGACAGCACTGAAAACAATTTAATCTGTACCAAAATGATCACGGTTAAATTATGAAATGATAATGATATGAGATGATACACAGCCAAATTCTTGTTCTTGATGGACAACGAACTTGGGAATTGATTGAAAGAAGTATTTATGAAAATTCATGAGAAAAAAAAATTTGGACTGAAAAGGCTACGAACACGTATTTGTGAATTATTGGCACTAATGTCACCTAGAAAGAATTGAGTCTTATTAAACAGTTTCTGTTGTGTCTCATATTGGGGTGTGTGGAGGTGGGGTTTAAAAAAAGATAGCATTGATGACATATTTTGGAAATCCATACACATCAAACAGTTCTGGGAATGGACTGAAGAACTGTAGAAATAAAGATATTTACTTGTGCAAATCGTACAGAAACCGAAAACATGGCACTGACAGGCCGACAATGTGTGTCTATAAAGAAAATGAGAGAAAAATGAAGTAAACAAAAGTATAATTAAAGTAAAGAGAAAAATCTATGAAAAAAGTATACAGACAGCACGAGAAAATTAGACCGTACCTCATCTATACGCCTGAAGACTTCAACGCTTTTGAGGCCTTTGTCCCATCGAAGGCGGGGAGAGGGAAGGGGACGAGGGTCCACATA
This sequence comes from Monoplex corrugatus, assembly GCA_030674185.1. Classification (NCBI taxonomy): domain Eukaryota; kingdom Metazoa; phylum Mollusca; class Gastropoda; order Littorinimorpha; family Ranellidae; genus Monoplex; species Monoplex corrugatus. Next base: position 2,129,193 of record JAPXFY010000016.1, read on the forward strand.
GTCAAACAACGTTTCCTTACTGCAGTTGTACTCGCTCTGACCCCGGTATCTGTAGATACAATCCATTAAAATAGTGCATAAAGACACAATACGCTGTTACTCTACACACGGTTAAAAGACACAATACTCTGTTACTCTACACATTCAATTTAAAGTAAAGACACAATACGCTGTTACTCTACACATGTATAAAGACACAATACGCTGTTACTCTACACATGGTATAAAGACACAATACGCTGTTACTCTACACATGGTATAAAGACACAATACGCTGTTACTCTACGTAACACATGGTATAATAAAGACACAATACGCTGTTACTCTACACATGGTATAAAGACACAATACGCTGTTACTCTACACATGGTATAAAGACACAATACGCTGTTACTCTACACATGGTATAAAGACACAATACGCTGTTACTCTACACATGGTATAAAGACACAATACGCTGTTACTCTACACATGGTATAAAGACACAATACGCTGTTACTCTACACATGGTATAAAGACACAATACGCTGTTACTCTACACATGTATAAAGACACAATACGCTGTTACTCTACACATGGTATAAAGACAAATACGCTGTTATACTCTACACATGGTATAAAGACACAATACGCTGTTACTCTACACATGGTATAAAGACACAATACGATGTTACTCTACACATGGTATAAAGACACAATACGCTGTTACTCTACACATGTATAAAGACACAATACGCTGTTACTCTACACATGGTATAAAGACACAATACGCTGTTACTCTACACATGGTATAAAGACACAATACGCTGTTACTCTACACACGGTATAAAGACACAATACGCTGTTACTCTACACATGGTATAAAGACAAATACGCTGTTACTCTACACATAGTATAAAGACACAATACGCTGTTACTCTACACATGGTATAAAGACACAATACGCTGTTACTCTACACATGGTATAAAGACACAATACGCTGTTACTCTACACATGGTATAAAGACACAATACGCTGTTACTCTACACATGGTATAAAGACACAATACGCTGTTACTCTACACATGGTATAAAGACACAATACGCTGTTACTCTACACATGGTATAAAGACACAATACGCTGTTACTCTACACATGGTATAAAGACACAATACGCTGTTACTCTACACATGGTATAAAGACACAATACGCTGTTACTCTACACATGGTATAAAGACACAATACGCTGTTACTCTACACATGGTATAAAGACACAATACGCTGTTACTCTACACATGGTATAAAGACACAATACGCTGTTACTCTACACATGGTATAAAGACACAAAGCTCTGTTACTCTACACATGGTATAAAGACACAAAGCTCTGTTACTCTACACATGGTATGAAGACACAAAGCTCTGTTACTCTACACATGGTATAAAGACACAGAGGTGAGATAAGGACAGGAAAGGAGAGAGATGAAGGTCAGATAAAGACAGGTACAGAGACAGGTCAGGGTGATGTAAGATAAGGACAACTAGACAGGTAGAAAGACAGGTGGAGTGAGATCAGGACAGGTAAGGAGACATGTGGGGTGAGATAAATACAGGTAGGGAGACATGTGGGATGGGGTAAGGTCAGGTAGGGAGACAGGTGGGATGGGATAAGGCCAGGTAGGGAGACAGGTGGTATGGGGTAAGGCCAGGTAGGGAGACAGGTGGGATGGGATAAGGCCAGGTAGGGAGACAGGTGGTATGGGGTAAGGCCAGGTAGGGAGACAGGTGGGATGGGGTAAGGCCAGGTAGGGAGACAGGTGGGATGGGATAAGGCCAGGTAGGGAGACAGGTGGGATGGGATAAGGCCAGGTAGGGAGACAGGTGGGATGGGGTAAGGCCAGGTAGGGAGACAGGTGGGATGGGGTAAGGCCAGGTAGGGAGACAGGTGGGATGGGGTAAGGCCAGGTAGGGAGACAGGTGGTATGGGGTAAGGCCAGGTAAGGAGACAGGTGGTATGGGGTAAGGCCAGGTAGGGAGACAGGTATGGGTGAGTTAAGGACAGGTAGGGAGACAGGTAGGATGGGGTAAGGACAGGTAGAGAGACAGGTGGGATGGGGTAGGACAGGTAAGGAGACAGGTACGGGTGAGTTAAGGCAGGTAGAGAGACAGGTACGGGTGAATTAAGGGCAGGTAGAGAGACAGGTGGGATGGGGTAAGGTTAGGTAGGGAGACAGGTGGGGTGAATTAAGGCCAGGTAGGGAGACAGGTGGGGTGAATTAAGGCCAGGTAGGGAGACAGGTGGGGTGAGATAAGGACATGTAGGGAGACAGATGGGGATGTGATAAGGACACGTAGGGAGACAGGTGGGGTGAGATAAGGATAGGTAGGGAGACAGGTGTGGTGAGATAAGGACAGGTAGGCAGACAAGGGGGTGAGATAAGGACAGATAGGGAGACAGATGTAGTGAGATAAGGACAGGTAGGGAGACAGGTGGGGTGAGATAAGGACAGGTAGGCAGACAGGTGGGATGAGATAAGGACAGGTAGGCAGACAGGTGGGGTGAGATAAGGACAGGTAGGCAGACAGGTGGGATGAGATAAGGACAGGTAGGCAGACAGGTGGGGTGAGATAAGGACAGGTAGGCAGACAGGTGGGATGAGATAAGGACAGGTAGGCAGACAGGTGGGATGAGATAAGGACAGGTAGGGAGACAGGTGGGGTGAGATAAGGACAGGTAGGCAGACAGGTGGGATGAGATAAGGACAGGTAGGCAGACAGGTGGGATGAGACAAGGATAGGTAGGCAGACAGGTGGGATGAGATAAGGACAGGTAGGGAGACAGGTGGGATGAGATAAGGACAGGTAGGCAGACAGGTGGGGTGAGATAAGGACAGGTACGCAGACAGGTAGTATGGGGTAAGGCCAAGTAGGCAGACAGGTGGGATGAGATAAGGACAGGTAGGGAGACAGGTGGGATGAGATAAGGACAGGTAGGCAGACAGGTGGTGTGAGATAAGGACAGGTAGGCAGACAGGTGGGATGAGATAAGGACAGGTAGGCAGACAGGTGGGATGAGACAAGGATAGGTAGGCAGACAGGTGGGATGAGATAAGGACAGGTAGGGAGACAGGTGGGATGAGATAAGGACAGGTAGGGAGACAGGTGGGATGAGATAAGGACAGGTAGGGAGACAGGTGGGATCAGATAAGGACAGGTAGGGAGACAGGTACGGGTGGATTAAGTATGGTAGAGAGAAAGGTGGGGATGAAAGCAAGGCAAGACAGACACAGACAGATGTACTCAAAAACAGAGAGACAGAGACAGAGAGAGACATAGAAAGAGTGAGACAGACAGACAGACAGACAGGCAGGCAGGCGGGCAGGCAGGCAGACAGTCAGACGGGTAGGCAGGCAGCCAGACAGACAGACAGACAGACTGCTGTACTCACAAAAAGCCAGACAGACACGCAAGGAGACAGACAGACAGACAGGTGTACTCACAAATTGCCACTGAATCCTGGGCAGGTGGATGTCTTGTACTCAATAATAACACCTTCCTGAAACAGTGCCGGAAAAACAACCGTCACTCCACACTCTACAATATCCCCCTACTCCCCCGTTACTGCACTACTCCATACTCTACAATATCCCCCTACCTCCCCCCGTCAATGCACTACTCCACACTCTACAATATCCCCCTACCTCCCTCCCGTCACAGCACTACTCCACACTCTACAATATCCCCCTACCTCCCTCCCGTCACAGCACTACTCCACACTCTACAATATCCCCCTCCCTCCCCCCATCACTGCACTACTCCACACTCTACAATATCCCCCTACCTCCCCCCATCACTGCAATACTCCACACTATACAATATCCCCCTACCTCCCTCCCGTCACTGCAATACTCCACACTCTACAATATCCCCCTACCTTCCCCCATCACTGCACTACTCCACACTCTACAATATCCCCCTACCCCCCCCCCCCCGTCACTGCACTACTCCACACTCTACAATATCCCCACCCCCCCCCCCCCCGCACTGCACTACATCCACACTCTACAATATCCCCTACCCCCCACCACCCCGTCACTGCACTACTCCACACTCTACAATATCCCCCTACCCACCCCCCCCCCCCTCACTGCACTACTCCACACTCTACAATAATCCCCCTACCCCCCCCCCCATCACTGCACTACTCCACACTCTACAATATCCCCTACCAACCCCCCCCCCCCCCGTCACTGCACTACACCACACTCTACAAATATCCCCCACCCCCGTCACTGCACTACTCCACACTCTACAATATCCCCCTACATCCCCCCACTCACTGCACTATCACCTACAATATCCCCTACCCCCCCCCCCCCCATCACTGAACTACTCCACACTCTACAATATCCCCCTAACCCCCGTCACTGCACTACTCCCACCTACAATATCCCCTACCCCCCCCCCCCGTCACTGACTACTCCACACTCTACAATATCCCCCTACCCCCCCCCCCCCCGTCACTGCACTACTCCACACTCTACAATATCCCCCTACCCCCCCCCCCGTCACTGCACTACTCCACACTCTACAATATCCCCCTACCCCCCCCCCCTCACTGCACTACTCCACACTCTCACAATATCCCCCTGCCCCCCCCCCCTCACTGCACAACTCCACACTCTACAATATCCCCCTACCCCCCCACCCTCACTGCACTACTCCACACTCTACAATATCCCCTACCCCCCCCCCCCCCGTCACTCACTACTCCACACTCTCAATATCCCCCTACCACCCCCACTGCACTACTCCACACTCTACAATACCCCCACCCCCCCCCTCACTGCACTACCCACACTCACAATTCCCCATACCCCGCCCCCCCCCTTCACTGCACTACTCCACACTCTACAATATCCCCCTACCCCCCCCCCCATCACTGCACTACTCCACACTCTACAATATCCCCCTACCCCCCCCCCCCCTCACTGCACTACACCACACTCTACAATATCCCCCTACCCCCGCCTCACTACTCCCACACTCTACAATATCCCCCTACATCCCCCCATCACTCCACACATCTACAATATCCCCCTCCCCCCCCCCCATCACTGAACTACTCCACACTCTACAATATCCCCCTACCCTCCCGCCCTCACTGCACTACTCCACACTCTACAATATCCCCCTACCCCCCCCCCCCCACTGACTACTCCACACTCTACAATATCCCCCTACCCCCCCCCCCCTCACTGCACTACTCCACACCTCACAATATCCCCCTCCCCCCCCCCCCTCACTGCACTACTCCACACTCTACAATATCCCCCTACCCCCCCCTTCACTGCACTACTCCACACTCTCCAATATCCCCCTGCCCCCCCCCCCATACTGCACTACTCCACACTCTACAATATCCCCCTACCCCCCATCACTGCACTACTCCACACTCTACAATATCCCCTTGCCTCCCCCCCCCCCCCCTCACTCCACACTCCACACTCTCACAATATCCCCTTACCTCCCCCATCACTGCACTACTCCACACTCTACAATATCCCCTCCCCCCCCCCCCCGTACTCACTACTCCACACTCTACAATATCCCCCTCCCCCCCCCCAACATGCACTACTCCACACTCTACAATATCCCCCTACCTCCCCCCATCACTGCACTACTCCACACTCTCCAATATCCCCCTCCCCCCCCCCCCCCCCCTCACTGCACTACTCCACACTCTACAATAACCCCCTACCCCCCCCCCCATCACTGTACTACTCCCACACTCTACAATATCCCCCTACCTCCCCCCATCACGCACACTCCACACTCACAATATCCCCCTACCTCCCCCCCGTCACTGCACTACTCCACACTCTACAATATCCCCCTCCCTCCCCCCATCACTGCACTACTCCACACTCTACAATATCCCCCTACCTCCCCCCATCACTGCACTACTCCACACTACTACAATATCCCCCTACCTCCCCCCTCACTGCAATACTCCACACTCTACAATATCCCCCTACCTCCCCCCATCACTGCACTACTCCACACTCTACAATATCCCCCTACCCCCCCCCCCCCGTCACTGCACTACTCCACACTCTACAATATCCCCACCCCCCCCCCCCGTCACTGCACTACTCCACACTCTACAATATCCCCCTAACCCCACCCCCCCCCTCACTGCACTACTCCACACTCTACAATATCCCCCACTCCCCCCCCCCGTCACTGCACTACTCCACACTCTACAATATCCCCCTACCCCCCCCCATCACTGCACTCACATCCACCCACCAATATCTCCCCTACTACAAACCCCCCCCCCCCCCCCATCACTGCACTACTCCACACTCTACAATATCCCACCCCCCTAACTGCACTACTCCACACTCTACAATATCCCCCTACCCCCCCCCCCCGTCACTGCACTACTCCACACTCTACAATATCCCACTACCCCCCCCCCCCCCCATCACTGAACTACTCCACACTCTACAATATCCCCCTACACCCCCCCCCCCGTCACTGCACTACTCCACACCTACAATATCCCCCTACCCCCCCCCCCGTCACTGCACTACTCCACACTCTACAATATCCCCCTACCCCCCCCCACCGTCACTGCACTACTCCACACTCTACAATATCCCCCTACCCCCCCCCCCCCCGTCACTGCACTACTCCACACTCTACAATATCCCCCTACCCCCCCCCCCCGTCACTGCACTACTCCACAATCTACAATATCCCCCTACCCCCCCCCCGTCACTGCACAACTCCACACTCTACAATATCCCCCTATCCCCCTACCCCCACTCACACACTCACACTCTACAATATCCCCCTACCACCACACTCACTAACTACATATCCCCTACCCCCCCCCCCCCATCACCTGCCACTACTCCACACTCTACAATATCCCCCTCCACCCACCCCCCCTCACACTGCACTACTCCACACCTCTACAATATCCCCACTACCCCCCACCCCCATCACTGCACTACTCCACACTCTACAATATCCCCCTACCCCCCCCCCCCATCACTGCACTACTCCACACTCTACAATATCCCCCTACCCCCCCCCCCATCACCTGCACTACTCCACACTCTACAATATCCCCCTACCCCCCCCCCCCCCTCACTGCACTACCCACACTCTACAATATCCCCCTACCTCCCGTCACTGCACTACTCCACACTCTACCAATATCCCCCTCTCCCCCCCATCCTCCACACTCAACACATATACCCCCTACCCCCCCCCCCGTCACTGAACTACTCCACACTCTACAATATCCCCCTCACCCCCGTCACTGCACTACTCCACACTCTACAAATACCCCTACCCACCCCGCCCCCGTCACTGAACTACTCCACACTCTACAATATCCCCCTACCCCCCCCCCGTCACTGCACTACTCCACACTCTACAATATCCCCCTCCCCCCCCCCGTCACTGCACTACTCCACACTCTACAATATCCCCCTACCACCCCCCCCCTTCACTGCACTACTCCACACTCTCCAATATCCCCCTGCCCCCCCCCCCCCATCACTCCACTACTCCACACTCTACAATATCCCCTGCCCCCCCCCCCATCACTCCACTACTCCACACTCTACAATATCACCCTGCCCCCCCCCCATCACTCCACTACTCCACACTCTACAATATCCCCCTGCCCCCCCCCCCCCATCACTCCACTACTCCACACTCTACAATATCACCCTGCCCCCCCATCACTCCACTACTCCACATTCTGCAATATCTCCCTGCCCCCCCCCCCCCATCACTCCACTACTCCACACTCTACAATATCCCCCTGCCCCCCCCCCCATCACTCCACTACTCCACACTCTACAATATCCCCCTGCCCCCCCCCCCCCATCACTCCACTACTCCACACTCTACAATATCCCCCTGTTACAATATCCCCCCCCCCACACACACACACACCGTGATATCGACAGATGCAGCAGTCTACTGGGTAAACGTCAGATTTCCGATCAGAGGGTTCTGGGTTCAATCCGCCCAGACACCTCCACCTGGTGTGTAAAGGCTGGACACTTTTCTGATCTTATATGTCAACATGTATGTAGACCTGCACCTGGTGTGTAAAGGCTGGGCACTTTTCTGATCTTATAATTATGTCAACATGTATGTAGACCTCCACCTGGTGTGTAAAGGCTGGACACTTTTCTGATCTTATAATTATGTCAACATGTATGTAGACCTCCACCTGGTGTGTAAAGGCTGGACACTTTTCTGATCTATAATATGTCAACATGTATGTACACCTGCACCTGGTGTGTAAAGGCTGGACACTTTTCTGATCTTGTATGTCAACATGTATGTACACCTGCACCTGGTGTGTAAAGGCTGGACACTTTTCTGATCTTGTATGTCAACATGTATGTACACCTGCACCTGGTGTGTAAAGGCTGGACACTTTTCTGATCTTATATGTCAACATGTATGTACACCTGCACCTGGTGTGTAAAGGCTGGACACTTTTCTGATCTTATATGTCAACATGCATGTACACCTGCACCTGGTGTGTAAAGGCTGGACACTTTTCTGATCTTGTATGTCAACATGTATGTAGACCTCCACCTGGTGTGTAAAGGCTGGACACTTTTCTGATCTTATATGTCAACATGTATGTACACCTGCACCTGGTGTGTAAAGGCTGGACACTTTTCTGATCTTATATGTCAACATGTATGTACACCTGCACCTGGTGTGTAAAGGCTGGACACTTTTCTGATCTTATATGTCAACATGTATGTACACCTGCACCTGGTGTGTAAAGGCTGGACACTTTTCTGATCTTGTATGTCAACATGTATGTACACCTGCACCTGGTGTGTAAAGGCTGGACACTTTTCTGATCTTGTATGTCAACATGTATGTACACCTGCACCTGGTGTGTAAAGGCTGGACACTTTTCTGATCTTATATGTCAACATGTATGTACACCTGCCCGTACCTGCCCGTACCTGCCTGTACCTGCCTAATCCCCTTTATGTGTATACCAATGCACAATATCAAACACGCACATTAAAGATCCTGGAGGTCATGTCAGTGGCTGGCTTATGGAATCATGAATTCACCCAGCGTGCATGTTCACCAAAGATGCAAACTGTACAACAACCTCACGGAGTGTGGTCAGCTCATTGAACAGTTTGAGTTCTCTGTGCTCCACTAAAATGTCTGATTATGTGTAATGTACAGTGAGTCCAAATGTATTTGGAGAATAGTGCTATACAAAAATGTTGTATAATGATAATGATATCTTGAACAAATAAATAAACTAATTAATGATGTTTATTTCACAACGTAATATTGTGACAGAGGAAGGAAAATAAAATGGCAACTGATGAGTGTTGGGGTATTTTCTATTTCCAATTTCACGCATGATGACATGTAGGCTACATTTGAAATCCACGATTAAGCCTGAAGCAAAGAGTCATTTCACGTCCTTCATTCAGTGGTCAATGGAGATGACAGCGGTAGCAGCATCAGCATCATTAGTAACAACAGCAGTACTATCATCATCATCATTATCATCATCATCATCATCACCATCAACAGGAGCAACACCAACATCATCATTAGTAATAGTATTATTATTATCATCAATAGATACAACATCATCATCATCATTATCATCGTCTTCATCATCAGTAGAAATACCGGCATCATCATTATTATCAAAAGTGGCAACAGCAATATTCTCATCCTCTTCTTCCTCCTCCCCCCCCCCCTCATTATCACCAACTGAAGTAACATTAAGATGTCGTCGCCACCATCATCACCATCATCATCATCATCGTTATCATCATCACCAACTACCACTACCATCAGTATTAATAGCAGTTAGTAGCAGCAGAATTAGGAGGAGAGTACCACTGTTGTACAGGGACCTGTCTGACCAGGGTACCTACAACCATGTGTCTATGTACCTGTTGCACAGGGACCTGTCATGTCTGACCTGGGTACCTACAGTCCTGTGTAATATGTACCTGTTGTACAGGGACCTGTCTGACATGGGTACCTACAATCTTGTGTCATATGTACCTGTTGTACAGGGACCTGTCTGACCTGGGTACCTACAGTCCTGTGTCATATATACCTGTTGTACAGTGACCTGTCCGACCTGGGTACCTACAGTCCTCTGTCATAAGTACCTGTTGTACATGGGCCTGTCTGACGTGGATACATACAGTCCTGTGTCATATATACCTGTTGTACAGGGACCTGTCTGACCTGGGTACCTACAGTCCTGTGTCATATGTACTGCTGTACAGGGACCTGTCATGTCTGACCTGGGTACCTACAGTCCTGTGTCATATGTACCTGTTATACAGGGATCTGTCTGACCTGGGTACCTACAGTCCTGTCATATATACCTGTTGTACAGGGACCTGTCTGACCTGGATACCTACAGTTATGTGTCATATGTACCTGTTGTACAGGGACCTGTCATGTCTGACCTGGGTATCTACAGTCCTGTGTCATATGTACCTGTTGTACAGTGACCTGTCATGTCTGACCTTGGTACCTACAGTCCTGTGTCATATGTACCTGTTGTACAGTGACCTGTCATGTCTGACCTTGGTACCTACAGTCCTGTGTCATATGTACCTGTTGTACAGGGACCTGTCTGACCTGGGTACCTACAGTCCTATGTCATATGTACCTGATGTACAGGGACCTGTCTGACTTTGGTATCTACAGTCCTGTGTCATATGTACCTGTTGTACAGGGACCTGTCTGACCTGGGTACCTACAGTCCTGTGTCATATGTACCTGTTGTACAGGGACCTGTCTGACCTGGGTACATACAGTCACGTGTCATATGTACCTGTTGTACAGGGACCTGTCTGACCTGGGTACCTACAGTCTTGTGTCATATGTACCTGCTGACCCAGGATGTCGACAACATACGTGACTATGGATTACTTTTATCTGCCCCCAGGTATAAAACACCCCCTCCCCTGTCTGTCCCCCCACAGACCACCAAACACCCATAACCCATATTATGTGGCATGTATCAACTACAACCGCCACCATCACCATGACAACCACACGCCCAACGCTAACAACAGACAGGGATTGTTATCAGCCCGTTCACTACGCACTTAGAAGCCACATATCTCCATTGCCTGTTTGAATGTAGCGCACTAAAACTCCACTCCTTCACAAACACACACACACACACACACACACAAACACACACACACACACACACACACACACACACACTCACACAGATAGTCAGACACACAGACACACACAGAGACAGACAGACACACACACACACATACACAGATACACAGACACACACAGAGACAGATAGACAAGACAGACAGACACGCACACATACTCACACACACAGAGCACACAGACACAGGCATACAAAAGGTGGGTGGTGGTGATAGTAGAGAGGCCAGACAGAAGTTGACACCAGTTCTATGAATGAGACCAGGTAACCTGAAGGACAGACTCCACCTGGTACAGGCTCTGCGAACCCCCCACACCACTGTCACTGTTCCACAAGGACATAACAATACTAACGACCTTCACACACACACACACACACACACACACACACACACACACACACACACACAAGAGAGAGAGAGAGAGAGAGAGGAGAGAGAGAGAGAGCTCTATCACTGTTCCATAAGGACATAAGGATACTAACGACATTCACACAAACACACACACACACACACACACACACACACACACACACACACACACACACACACACACACACACACACACACACACACAGAGCTCTGTCACTGTTCCATAAGGACATAACGACACTAACGACCTTCACACACACACACACACACACACACACACACACACACACACACACACACACACACACACACACACACACACACACACAGCTCTGTCAGTTCCATAAGGACATAACGATACTAACGACCTTCACACACACACACACACACCACACACACACACACACACACACACACACACACACACACACACACACACAACTATATCACTGTTCCATAAGGACATAACGATACTAACGACCTTCACACACACACACACACACACACCACACACACACACACACACACACACACACACACACACACACACACACACACAACACAGCTCTGTCACTGTTTTATAAGGACATAACGATACTAACGACCTTCATATGACTACATGTGATATACTGGTGTTTGTCATTAGAGTATGTCAGTAACAACAACAACAACATACACTGGTTTATACAATTCATGGTCCAGTATTCAGAACTGTCCTGACACTAAATTAACGAACAGTAACATCAACAACATACATTGATTTATACAATTCATGGTCCAGCATTTAAAACTGTCCTGACACTAAATTAACGAACAGTAACAACAACAACATACACTGGTTTATACAATTCATGGTCCAGCATTTAAAACTGTCCTGACACTAAATTAACGAACAGTAACAACAACAACATACACTGGTTTATACAATTCATGGTCCAGCATTTAAAACTGTCCTGACACTAAATCAGCAAACAGGTCATCTGTCAGTTACATCAATAAGATAAATCAGTTTATACAATGAATGTTCTGTATCAAAGACTGTCCTAACACTAACACATCCAACGGTAACAACAAGGAGAAGAATGTTGAGAGTTCCATGGACAGCAAAGACAACAAACGAGACTGCCTTGAAGAAAGCAGACACAAGAAGATCAATAATAAAGATTAGGAAGAGACAAGCAACGTTTATAGAACATTTTATGAAGAAAGGGGAATTAGAGCACCTGGTCACAACAGGAAAACTGGAGGGAAAGAGAACACCAGGCAGACCCAGGGAGAAAATATTGGACGGACTTGCAGGGTGGCTGGGACAGAGAGGGTGTGAGATGTGCTTGCAGCGACAAGGGTCAGATTCGTATGGAGGGCTATGATCGCCAACGCCATGCGGCAAGGCACATGATGATGATGAACAACAACAACAACATATACTGGTATATACAATATATGATCCAGTATTCAAAAAGCCCTGACATTAAATTAGCAAACAGTTCATCAGTAACATCAACAACATAACTATACTGCTACATACAATGTATGGTCCATATTCAGAACTGTCCTGGCACTAAACTAGCAAACAGTTCATCAGTAACATCAACAACATACAACATATACTGGTTCATACAATGTATGGTCTAGTATCAAAAACTGTCCTCACACTAAATTAGCCAGCAATCTACAGCAGTATTTCTCCACGTGAAGATTGCAGACAGGATGTGCGTCAGATAAATCCACAACCACAGAGATAACCCCTACTCCAACCAACCCCTACTCCAACCAACCCCACTCCAAGAGGTAAGGCCCGTAACACAGCTCCTACTACAGATAACGATGACGTCAACAACCGCTCACTAAACACACTGCTGTCACCCGTGTAACAGCCTTTGAAGCGGTGAAACCGACAAGGGCGATAAGCAAGTATGGAGTGGACAGATTACTTTGAACACCGTTCCTCGCTACTGGCAAAATCTGCTGTCGCAGTTAAGCCCCTTTATCCGATGATTGCACAGCCGGTGAGAGAGCGGGGAAGATTCCACACAGAGAATGAGACATAAACCCTGAAAGATACATAAACTACCACTGTTATATGGGACATGAACCCTGAAAGATTTACAGATGTAGACCATCACTGTGTTATGGGACACGAAACACCAATGATACACAAACCGTTATTATTTTATGGGACATGCCCCCAAAGTTAAATAATCCACCACTGTTTTATGGGACACGAACTGCCAATGATACATAAACCACCAGTTTTATGGGACACGAACTGCCAATGATACATAAACCACCAGTTTTATGGGACATGAACTGCCAATGATACATAAACCACCACTGTTTTATGGGACACGAACTGCCAAAGATACATAAACCACCAGTTTTATGGGACACGAACTGCCAATGATACATAAACCACCAGTTTTATGGGACACGAACTGCCAAAGATACATAAACCACCAGTTTTATGGGACACGAACTGCCAATGATACATAAACCATCACTGTTTTATGGGACACGAACTGCCAAAGATACATAAACCACCAGTTTTATGGGACATGAACTGCCAAAGATACATAAACCATCACTGTTTTATGGGACACGAACTGCCAAAGATACATAAACCACCAGTTTTATGGGACACGAACTGCCAATGATACATAAACCATCACTGTTTTATGGGACACGAACTGCCAAAGATACATAAACCACCACTGTTTTATGGGACACGAACTGCCAAAGATACATAAACCACCAGTTTTATGGGACACGAACTGCCAATGATACATAAACCATCACTGTTTTATGGGACACGAACTGCCAAAGATACATAAACCACCAGTTTTATGGGACACGAACTGCCAATGATACATAAACCACCAGTTTTATGGGACACGAACTGCCAAAGATACATAAACCACCAGTTTTATGGGACACGAAGTGCCAAAGATACATAAACCACCAGTTTTATGGGACACGAACTGCCAAAGATACATAAACCACCAGTTTTATGGGACACGAACTGCCAAAGATACATAAACCACCAGTTTTATGGGACACGAACTGCCAAAGATACATAAACCACCAGTTTATGGGACATGACTGCCAAAGATACTAAACCACCAGTTTTATGGGACATGAACTGCCAAAGATACACAAACCACCAGTTTTATGGGACATGAACTGCCAAAGATACATAAACCACCAGTTTTATGGGACATGAACTGCCAAAGATACATAAACCACCAGTTTTATGGGACATGAACTGCCAAAGATACATAAACCACCAGTTTTATGGGACATGAACTGCCAAAGATACATAAACCACCAGTTTTATGGGACACGAACTGCCAAAGATACATAAACCACCAGTTTTATGGGACATGAACTGCCAATGATACATAAACCACTACTGTTTTATGGGACATGATCTGCAATGATACATAAACCACCAGTTTTATGGGACACGAACTGCCAAAGATACATAAACCACCAGTTTTATGGGACACGAACTGCCAAAGATACATAAACCACCAGTTTTATGGACAGAACTGCCAAAGATACATAAACCACACTGTTTTATGGGACATGAACTGCCAATGATACATAAACCACCAGTTTTATGGGACACGAACTGCCAAAGATACATAAACCACACAGTTTTATGGGACATGAACTGCCAATGATACATTAACCACCAGTTTTATGGGACACGAACTGCCAAAGATACATAAACCACCAGTTTTATGGGACATGAACTGCCAAAGATACATAAACCACCAGTTTTATGGGACACGAACTGCCAATGATACATAAACCACCACTGTTTTATGGGACATGAATGCCAATGATACATAAACCACCAGTTTTATGGGACATGAACTGCCAAAGATACATAAACCACCAGTTTTATGGGACACGAATGCCAAAGATCATAAACCACCAGTTTTATGGGACACGAACTGCCAAAGATACATAAACCACCAGTTTTATGGGACACGAACTGCCAAAGATACATAAACCACCATGTTTTATGGGACACTGAATTGCCATGATACATAACCACAGTTTTATGGACACGAACTGCCAAGATACATAACCACCAGTTTTATGGGACATGAACTGCCAAAGATACATAAACCACCAGTTTTATGGGACACGAACTGCCAAAGATACATAAACCACCAGTTTTATGGGACACGAACTGCCAAAGATACTAAACCACCAGTTTTATTGGGACATCGAACTGCCAAAGATACATAAACCACCAGTTTTATGGGACACGAACTGCCAAGATACATAAACCACCAGTTTTATGGGACAGAACTGCCAAAGATACATAAAACCACAGTTTTATGGGACATGAATCTGCCAATGATACATAAACCACCAGTTTTATGGGACACGAACTGCCAAAGATACATAAACCACCAGTTTTATGGGACACGAACTGCCAAAGATACATAAACCACCAGTTTTATGGGACATCGAACTGCCAAAGATACATAAACCACCATGTTTTATGGGACACGAACTGCCAAAGATACATAAACCATCACTGTTTTATGGGACAGAACTGCCAAGATACATAAACCACACGTTTTATGGGACACGAACTGCCAAGATACATAAACCACCGTTTTATGGGACACGAACTGCCAAAGATACATAAACCTCACGTTTTATGGGACACGAACTGCCAAAGATACATAAACCACCAGTTTTATGGGACACGAACTGCCAAAGATACATAAACCACACTGTTTTATGGACACGAACTGCCAAAGATACATAAACCACCAGTTTTATGGGACACGAACTGCCAAAGATACATAAACCACCAGTTTTATGGGACACGAACTGCCAAAGATACATAAACCATCACTGTTTTATGGGACACGAACTGCCAAAGATACATAAACCACCAGTTTTATGGGACACGAACTGCCAAAGATACATAAACCACCAGTTTTATGGGACACGAACTGCCAAAGATACATAAACCACACTGTTTTATGGGACACGAACTGCCAAAGATACATAAACCACCAGTTTTATGGGACACGAACTGCCAAAGATACATAAACCACCAGTTTTATGGGACACGAACTGCCAAAGATACATAAACCACCAGTTTTATGGGACACGAACTGCCAAAGATACATAAACCACCAGTTTTATGGGACACGAACTGCCAATGATACATAAACCACCAGTTTTATGGGACATGAACTGCCAAAGATACTTGATCCTTCCTTTCTGGAACTCAGACGCATTGCATCAATCCGTCATCAATCCGTCATCAATCCGTCGTTACCTTTCAACTTCTGCATCAAAGCTTGCTTCAGCCATGATCATTTCCTTGTTAGACTATTGTAACTCTATTCTCGCACGTCTACCCGACGAGAAAATTTCCCGTTTGCAGAAAGTACAAAACAATGCAGCTGGGCTCGTAATGACAAAGAAAAACAATGATCATGTAACATCTTTGTTAAAGGAACTTCGCTGGCTCCCAGTCCGCTTTCGTTGCCAGTACAAAATCTGTGTTGGCTTACCGTCATTTTAATGGCTCATTGCCTCCCTACCTGTCTGACACACTGTGTACAGTACTTATCGCCCATCACGCACACTCCGCTCATCGCAGGTTTAATTTAAAGACTGCAGGAGACGGTTCGTTTGGATACACCGCGTCGTCTGCATGGAATGAGTTGCCGGCCAGTCTAAGAGATGTTCCAACCCTTCAAGCTTTCAAAAGTAAACTCAAAATACATTTGTTTCTGCATGTATTTTCATAAGTATCCCCCCCCCCTCCCTTTTTTGTGCGTGTGCGTGCGTGTGTGTGTGTGTGTGTGTGTGTGTGTGTGTGTGTGTGTGTGTGTGTGTGTGTGTGTGTGTGTGTGTGTGTGTGTGTGTGTGTGTGTGTGTGTGTGTGACTGAAAAAATGATGTTGTTGGTATGCGAGTGAGATTATTTATGTAACAGCGTAGTGAGTCGAACTGAGAATAGCGCTATACAAAAGCTATTTATTACTTACTATTATAACACAAACATCAATGTTTTATGGGACATGAACCTCCAACGATACATAAACCATCACTGTTCTATGGGACACGAACCAATGACACATAAACCATCCCTGTTTTATGGGACATGAACTGCCAATGACACATAAACCGTCACTGTTTTATGGGACATGAACCCTAATGATACATAAACCGTCATTGTTTTATGGGACATGAACCCCAAATCATACACAAACCATCACTGTTTATGAGACATGAAGCCTCAATGATACATCAACATCACTGTTTTATGGCACATGAACCTCGAATGATACCTAAACCACCACTGTTTTATGTGACATGAACCCTCAATGAGACATAAATCACCACTGTTTTATGTGACATGAACTGCATAGATACATAAACATCACTGTTTTATGGCACATGAACCCCGAATGATACCTAAACCACCACTGTTTTATGTGACATGAAGCCCCAATGAAACATAAATCACCACTGTTTTATGTGACATGAAGCCCCAATGAAACATAAATCACCACTGTTTTATGTGACATGAAGCCCAATGATACATAAACATCACTGTTTTAACGGACATGAACTGCATAGATACATAAACTATCACTGGTTTATGGCACATGAACCCCAAACATACATAAACTATTTTATGGGAAATAAACCCCCAATGATAAATAAACCATCATTGTTTTATGGGACATGAACGAATGACACACAGACCATCACTGTTTTAAGACATAAACTCCCAATGATACATAAACGACCCATTCAGTGACAGGTCTTTCTTCTCCTCATTCAGTGACAGGTCTTTCTTCTCCTCATTCAGTGACAGGTCTTTCTTCTCCTCATTCAGTGACAGGTCTTTCTTCTCCTCATTCAGTGACAGGTCTTTCTTCTCCTCATTCAGTGACAGGTCTTTCTTCTCCTCATATTTTCATTTCTGGACTTATTGTCTGTGACTGAGTTCATAATGGTCCGCCACTAAGCATAGCCTGGACATACAATACAACAATATTTTATTTGTATAGCGCAAAATCTTGATAAAATCAAATCGAAGCGACATGGACCGTTTGTACTGTATCCATGATTGTATGTTGACACAATGTTCACAGACCGTTTGTACTGTATCCATGATTGTATGTTGACACAATGTTCACAGACCGTTTGTACTGTATCCATGATTGTATGTTGACACAATGTTCACAGACCGTTTGTACCGTATCCATGATTATATGTTGACATAATGTTCACAGACCGTTTGTACCGTATCCATGATTGTCTGTTGACATAATGTACACAGACCGTTTGTACCGTATCCATGATTGTATGTTGATATAATGTTCACAGACATGGACCGTTTGTACCGTATCCATGATTGTATGTTGACATAATGTTCACAGACCGTTTGTACCGTATCCATGATTGTCTGTTGACATAATGTTCATAGACATGGACCGTTTGTACCGTATCCATGATTGTATGTTGACATAATGTTCACAGACATGGACCGTTTGTACCGTATCCATGATTGTCTGTTGACATAATGCTCATAGACATGGACCGTTTGTACTGTATCCATGATTGTATGTTGACATAATGTTCACAGACATGGACCGTTTGTACCGTATCCATGATTGTATGTTGACATAATGTTCACAGACCGTTTGTACCGTATCCATGATTGTATGTTGACATAATGTTGACAGACATGGACCGTTTGTACCGTATCCATGATTGTATGTTGACATAATGTTGACAGACACCCTTCACAAAGGGCCAAATCTTAAATATGAAAAAACACACACACGCTCTCTCTCTCTCTCACAGAGAGAGAGGGGGAAGAGAGAGGGGAGATAGTGAGGGAGGGAGGGAGGAGAGAGAGAGAGTAAGAGAGAGAGAGAGAGAGAGAGCACTGTTTCAGGTCCATATTACATATCTGATTTATACAAAGGGCTGGTAAACTCTGAGATCATTTTGTCAAAAAACAAACAGAACAAAACAAACAACCCCCCCCCCCCCAAAAAAAAAAAGGAAAAAGAAAAAGAAAAAAACAACCCACCACCACCACCAACAACAAAACAAACAAAAAGAACAACAGGAACAAAATGCTGTACTGTAATATTCCCTCAGCGCCTGACGTCGTTGTGTGTCTACCTCACCCACACATCAAAGGTCTGGTTGGCGCAGAGGTACACCTCCCGCCGTCCAATCTGACTTCATAGTTTCCTATCTGGCTTAAGAAAAACAAACCATTTGCAGTCGGCCTGCAGTCAATCATGTTGTCAGTATGTACCTAAGCCTATTCAACAGTCAATCATGTTGTCAGTATGTACCTAAGCCTATTCAACAGTCAATCATGTTGTCAGTATGTACCTAAGCCTATTCAACAGTCAATCATGTTGTCAGTATGTACCTAAGCCTATTCAACAGTCAATCATGTTGTCAGTATGTACCTAAGCCTATTCAACAGTCAATCATGTTGTCAGTATGTACCTAAGCCTATTCAACAGTCAATCATGTTGTCAGTATGTACCTAAGCCTATTCAACAGTCAATCATGTTGTCAGTATGTACCTAAGCCTATTCAACAGTCAGTCATGTTGTCAGTATGTACCTAACCCTATTCAACAGTGGGGGAAGTCAAGCAGCCAAGGAGGGGCTGTGGAATTCAACCTCATAAATCTGCCCCCTCCACCCCCCAAAAAAAAACCCGAGGTCCCTACCACACCACTCCTCTGTAACCTCACATTATGTAACCTTTACCTTTCGCCCCCCACCATGCCCCACCCCCACCCCCACTGAGTACTGGTCCCATAGAGCGTAAAATAAGTTACACTCAATGGCTGCCCCTCCAGAAATACTGCCATCCCTACCACATCACGCCTCTGTGACCTCACGTTATATAACCTTTGCCTTTCACTACCTCCCATCCCCCACCCCCTACTGACCGTCAGAAGCTGGCGACTCTCCCCTGTCTGTCATCCCTGGGTTAACACGAAGGGCTGTAGAGGCCAAGAAGTACATCATGCGAGTGGTAGCACAGCAGACAGGGCAGGCCTGCAGTCTATGGCCGTGTGCCAGGCACTCACTCACTCATACAACTTGATTACAGCCCGCATGCCAACACTTCACAAGCCCTCAAAAAATGGGAGAAGGGGCAGGGGGTGGAGGAGAACGGAGTCTGATGATTGCTGCGTTATTCGCCAGGAAAAAAGAACCCGGAACAGTGGTGACCTTTGATCCTGCACGTGCACGAGGTGCAGCCTGCAGACAGATACCGCCAGTTATAAACCAGCAACCTCATGGCGCGAGAAACACACTTCATTACGGCCAAGCCTTCACACAAAACACTTTATTACAGCAAAACTTCACAAACAGAGAGAGAGAGAGAGATGGGGGGGGGGGGGGAGCGGGGGAAGACAAAACACACTTCAATACAGCCAAGCCTTCACAGACAAAAAGCAGAAGGGTAAGGGATTTCATCATTCACATTTTTTCTCCCTGTAAGGGCGGGCCTACCGTTTTAAAACATAGCGCTCAAAATGTTGGTCACCTCAAAAACAAAGTTGTAGGACGATTTTCCTCTCTCTATGGATTGCCCCATGATCAGTGATCTTCACCAAGATCACACATGGGATCAAGTGACAACTGATGTCGTGAGCGGAGGGCAGGGAGGCAGGGGAAGCAACTGTATGTCCTGGGTCCTGAACTGTTCTCCTTGTTGAATCACCATCCATTTAGATCAGGGCATGGCGGTACAGATCTGGTCAGTCGTGCACAAACAAAACTTGTGGGATCATTGAAGTTCTTTCTTTGATGGCTGACTGCACGAAAGAGGTGTGTAATCAATCATGCCAGATCACATCATGTCAGAGGGACAACACTGACTGGCAATAATGCAGTCACCTCTACTGGCTTGCCTAAATCATGTCAGAGGGACCACACTGACCTGGCAATAATGCAGTCACCTCTACTGGCTTGCCTAAATCATGTCAGAGGGACCACACTGACCTGGCAATAATGCAGTCACCTCTACTGGCTTGCCTAAATTATGTCAGATGGACCACACTGACCTGGCAATAATACAGTCACCTCTACTGGCTTGCCTAAATTATGTCAGATGGACCACACTGACCTGGCAATAATACAGTCACCTCTACTGGCTTGCCTAAATCATGTCAGATGGACCACACTGACCTGGCAATAATGCAGTCACCTCTACTGGCTTGCCTAAATCATGTCAGAGGGACCACACTGACCTGGCAATAATGCAGTCACCTCTACTGGCTTGCCTAAATCATGTCAGATGGACCACACTGACCTGGCAATAATGCAGTCACCTCTACTGGCTTGCCTAAATCATGTCAGATGGACCACACTGACCTGGCAATAATGCAGTCACCTCTACTGGCTTGCCTAAATCATGTCAGATGGACCACACTGACCTGGCAATAATGCAGTCACCTCTACTGGCTTGCCTAAATCATGTCAGATGGACCACACTGACCTGGCAATAATACAGTCACCTCTACTGCTGCCTAAATCATGTCAGATGGACACACTGACCTGCAATATGCAGTCACCTCTACTGGCTTGCCTAAATCATGTCAGATGGACCACACTGACCTGGCAATAATGCAGTCACCTCTACTGGCTTGCCTAACAGAAACTGCATGAACAACTTCAGTGGACTCCCAGCACAAGGACAGACACCCAAGTTTTAGTTTCACAGGTCAGGCCCCTGGTCTGCTATTGGTAACCATGTAATCTCACACTCCCTGTTCATGGTCGGGGACTACCCCCCCCCCCCCTTGGCTTGCTTGATGAGGACGGTGGTGGGGCCCTGACAAGATTAAAAGCAAGACCTTTCACAAACATCGTATGAACTCGACTAGAGTCAACAACCTTGCTGCCCTGTAGTAATCTTTGGGTGAAGTAAAGACTACAGAGTAAACCTGACAGAAATATGGGGCTGGAATCCCTAAAGCAATTCGTTGTTGTTCTCAGATTCGTTCCAGCATCTCCTTCAACACAAGTGCCACACTGTGCTGACTCCTGCCCTTCCCTTGGACTGCATCAACCATGTGAACAGGGCAGACCTGCTTCGTTGACAAGCCTTGGTCTTACACATGCTGCTGCCAAGGTTTGCGCACTGGAGAGACCAACCCCAGCGCCCATGATCAGTCGAAATGGATGGACGCCGTTTGTATAGTGTCTAGTCTATTACAAAAATGTTGATGCAGTGGATTTCGTAGCCAGACACACGAAAACAACTTTTTTACAGGGACTGACCAGGACTTGACGCCTTTGCCCGACACATTTCTTCACACACTGCACAGAGACAGGACAAGTGCCAACAACGGTCAAATAGCAAGGGTTTCCTCAACAACACATCAATGCAGACACAAGACGGGCACGTACAGGTAGCAGCAAAATTCCCCTTGTTATTGTCATAGTTCTTATACACATTCTGTAGCCCAGAAATCGCTGACTCCTGTCAACAATATTTCACTATTAGTCTCTCCTGATTTGCATGGTTCAGCAGTATCGTTCCTGATCTTATTATCAGGCAAAGAACGCCAGCGTAGGAAGCCACGCTCGTGGCTGGCACTGTCCAACAGGAGGCTGTCAATGTACCGGCACCGAGAACCTCGCTTTGTGTTGTGGTACGTTGCGTGAGGTGATGAGTGCATTACTGCTTAATGTGGTGCAAGGACACACGAGCAGACAAGACTGGCTGACAAAGGCAGGTAGCCACAACAGCAACGACAACCACATCGCCTTCAAAAAGGTGAAAACCATCATAAAGAAAACCTTTTGCTCTTCTTTAGCCTCCATCTATTGACGGTGATTGCATTTGTGCACCTTCAAAACACGCTATGCCAACACACTATGCCAACACACTATGCCAACACACTATGCCAACACACTATGCCAGAAACTGCCACTTGCTTCAACATATATGCCAAATAGGGCTGTCTCACACAGATGGGTGTCCATACCAGACAGGACCACACTCTTCAACATATATGCCAAATAGGGCTGTCTCACACAGATGGGTGTCCATACCAGACAGGACCACAGTCTCCAACATATGTGCTGAATGGTGCTGTCTCACACAGATGGGTGTCCATGCCAGATAGGACCACACTCTCCAACATACATGCTGAATGGGGCTGTCTCACACAGATGGGTGTCCATGCCAGATAGGACCACACTCTCCAACATACATGCTGAATGGTGCTGTCTCACACAGATGGGTGTCCATGCCAGACAGGACCACACTCTCCAACATACATGCTGAATGGTGCTGTCTCACACAGATGGCTGTCCATACCAGACAGGACCACACTCTCCAACATACATGCTGAATGGTGCTGTCTCACACAGATGGCTGTCCATACCAGACAGGACCACACTCTCCAACATACATGCTGAATGGTGCTGTCTCACACAGATGGCTGTCCATACCAGACAGGACCACACTCTCCAACATACATGCTGAATGGGGCTGTCTCACACAGATGGGTGTCCATACCAGACAGGACCACACTCTCCAACATACATGCTGAATGGGGCTGTCTCACACAGATGGCTGTCCATACCAGACAGGACCACACTCTCCAACATATATGCCAAATAGGGCTGTCTCACACAGATGGGTGTCCATACCAGACAGGACCACACTCTCCAACATACATGCTGAATGGTGCTGTCTCACACAAATGGGTGTCCATACCAGACAGGACCACACTCTCCAACATATGTGCTGAATGGGGCTGTCCCACACAGATGGGTGTCCATGCCAGATAGGACCACATCTCCATCATATGTGCCGAGTGGGGACTGTCTCAAACAGATGGGTGTCCATGCCAGACATGACCACAGCCTCCAATATATGTGCCTAATGGGGCTGTCTCACACAGATGGCTGTCCATACCAGACAGAACCACCGTCTCTAACACATGTGCCATATACAGCTGTCTCACGCTGATGAATGTCCAAACCAGACAAAATCATGACAATATGAGGGATGACTATATGAGGGATGACTATATGAGGGATGACTATATGAGGGATGACTATATGAGGGATGACTATATGAGGGATGACTATATGAGGGATGACTATATGAGGGATGACTATATGAGGGATGACTATATGAGGGATGACTATATGAGGGATGACTATATGAGGGATGACTATATGAGGGATGACTATATGAGGGATAACTATATGAGGGATGACTATATGAGGGATGACTATATGAGGGATGACTATATGAGGGATGACTATATGAGGGATGACAATGTGAGGGATGACTATATGAGGGATGACTATATGAGGGATGACAATGTGAGGGATGACTATATGAGGGATGACTATATGAGGGATGACTATATGAGGGATGACAATGTGAGGATGACAATGTGAGGGATGACTATATGAGGGATGACTATATGAGGGATGACTATATGAGGGATGACAATGTGAGGGATGACTATGTGAGGGATGACTGTGAGGGATGACTATATGAGGGATGACTATATGAGGGATGACTATATGAGGGATGACTATATGAGGGATGACTATATGAGGGATGACAATGTGAGGGATGACTGTGAGGGATGACTATATGAGGGATGACTATATGAGGGATGACAATGTGAGGGATGACAATGTGAGGGATGACTATATGAGGGATGATTATGTGAGGGATGACTATTTCAGGGATGACAATGTGAGGGATGACTATATGAGGGATGATTATGTGAGGGATGACTATTTCAGGGATGACAATGTGAGGGATGATTATGCTCAAATGAAAAAGAAGGAAATGTAGGTACACCGCTATCTTATCTACACCTGTTTGTTTCTTTCATAAATGTTGACCCATAATCATCATGCATAAACATTTTCATAAATGCTGACCCATATCTAATCCTCCATAAATGTTGACCCATATCAAATCGTCCATAAATTTGAACCCATAAATGATCGTACATAAATGATAATCCATAAAAAAAAACATTTATAAATACTGACCCATATCTATTCGTCCATATGTGTTGACCCATATCTTAACGTCCATAATTATATGTTGACCCATATCTTAACGTCCATATATGTTGACCCATATCTTAACGTCCATATATGTTGTCCCATATCTTAACGTCCATATATGTTGTCCTATATCTAAACGTCCATATATGTTGTCCTATATCTAAACGTCCATATATGTTGTCCCATATCTTAACGTCCATATATGTTGTCCTATATCTAAACGTCCATAATTATATGTTGACCCATATCTTAACGTCCATATATGTTGACCCATATCTTAACGTCCATAATTATATGTTGACCCATATCTTAACGTCCATATATGTTGACCCATATCTTAACGTCCATATGTGTTGACCCATATCTTAACGTCCATATGTGTTGACCCATATCTTAACGTCCATAATTATATGTTGACCCATATCTTAACGTCCATATATGTTGACCCATATCTTAACGTCCATATGTGTTGACCCATATCTTAACGTCCATAATTATATGTTGACCCATATCTTAACGTCCATATATGTTGACCCATATCTTAACGTTCATAATTATATGTTGACCCATATCTTAACGTCCATATATGTTGTCCCATATCTTAACGTCCATAATTATATGTTGTCCTATATCTAAACGTCCATAATTATATGTTGACCCATATCTTAACGTCCATATATGTTGACCCATATCTTAACGTCCATAATTATATGTTGACCCATATCTTAACGTCCATATATGTTGACCCATATCTTAACGTCCATAATTATATGTTGACCCATATCTAAACGTCCATATATGTTGTCCCATATCTTAACGTCCATAATTATATGTTGACCCATATCTAAACGTCCATATATGTTGACCCATACCTTAACGTGCATATATGTTGTCCCGTAAGTAATCGTTCACACACAAGGTCAGCGGTCAGTATCAGTGTCGACGGTCCACTTTCATTAACATGCAAAAACGTGTTTACAGGTATCACAAGAACAAGAGACAATGACTATGGCCTGACCATCTGTGTGAAGTGGGGTGGAGGAAGGATGGAGATAGGGGATAATCAGGGGAGCGTGACGATGTCGGCACGCTGGTAAAAAAGCGAAGAGCGGTTGTGGAGATGACTGCATGGAGCATGCTGACTGTGTTGCTTCCTGTTGCTTCACTGCACTCACACCACTCATGCCTCCCTCTCTGCAGCCCGCCTCCCCCCCCCCTCTCTCTCTCTCTCTCTCTCTGTCTATCTGCCTGTCTATCTCCCCCTCTCTCACAAACACGCACACAGTCCTCCTTGCCTTCATTTAACAGCCCACCTTACTTTCTCTTTCACACACTCACACACACACACACACACACGCCCTAAATTTCTCCAGATTATTGTTATTGTTAATTTTGTTTTAAAGCCCAGTCTATTGCGTGCAGCCACATCAGGGCTATAACCGTTTCAAAACATACACAATACTTCAATAGGGAAAAAAGGAAAAGGAAATTAAGTAAACATAAATGCATTCGTGCATGTAATCTAAGGATATGCCCCGGGCGTTCACCACTCCGTCCGATTTACCACATAGCGGATTTAAAAAAACCCCACCTGAATACAAATTTAAACATAACTAAGGACAATAAAACATACAAAAACGGGCCTAAATTACCTAAAATTGCTTCTGCATATCACATTTCCGTAAAGCCAAAATGTACTTAATATATGCAGTCAATCATCAGTCCTAAGTGAAAGTATGTAAGACTTTATCGAACACATACAGCTGAATGGACCAGCAGGCAGATTATGATAGGAAGAAATGACAGAAAGCAAAGGAGCAAGGCAGAAACAAAGAAAGGACAGAAAAGAGGAAATTTCTAGCGCACAATTTACAGAAAGTGGGGATACTATTTATAATGAAATAGACCCCGGCATCATCACAGGGAAAATCTGTCCAGATTTCACGCGTGTGCTGTTTTCAACACAAAAATTTAGTATTTAAAGAAAACGACTATCAAGTGCTGTTTAGACGTTTTGCTGTTGTTGTTGTTTATTGTAATTACTGTTGTTGTTATTGTTGTTGTGTGGTCAGAGACCAAGGCAGACCATCTTGCTCACAATGCCGTTCTCGTGGGCTGCCAACAGCCCCTTGTCAGTTCGTGTCAAGGGATTGCCTTTGTTAGTGTCATGGTGGCCTTTGTTGGAGTCATGTGGCCTTTGTTAGTGTCATGGTGGCCTTTTGTTGGAATCATGTGGCCTTTGTTGGAGTCATGTAGCCTTTGTTAGTGTCATGTGGCCTTTGTTGGTGTCATGTGGCCCTTTGTTAGTGTCATGCGGCCTTTGTTGGTGTCATGTGGCCTTTGTTGGAGTCATGTGGCCTTTGTTGGTGTCATGTGGCCTTTGTTGGAGTCATGTGGCATTTGTTAGTGTCATGGTGGCCTTTGTTGGAGTCATGTGGCCTTTGTTAGTGTCATGGTGGCCTTTGTTGGAGTCATGTGGCCCTTTGTTAGTGTAATGCGGCCTTTGTTGGTGTCATGTGGCCCTTTGTTAGTGTCATGCGGCCTTTGATGGTGTCATGTGGCCTTTGTTGGAGTCATGTGGCCTTTGTTGGTGTCATGTGGCCTTTGTTAGTGTCATGGTGGCCTTTGTTGGAGTCATGTGGCCTTTGTTAGTGTCATGGTGGCCTTTGTTGGAGTCATGTGGCCTTTGTTAGTGTCATGGTGGCCCTTTGTCAGTGTCATGGTGGCCCTTTGTTAGTTTCATGGAGGGTTAGGGACCTATCAAACACTACAATGATAAGACCACAATGACTATCAGCACACAGGCCAGTATTTTCCGATGTATGTGTGTGTGTGTGTGTGTGTGCGTGCGTGTGTGTGTGTGTGCGCGCGCGCGCGCGCACGTGCGTGTCTATGTGGTGTTTATGTGTGTGTGTGTTTATGTGTGTGTGTGTGTTTGTGTATGTGCGTGTGTGCGTGCGTGAGTGTGTGTGTGTGTGTTTATGTGTGTGTGTGCGTGTTTATATGTGTGTGTGTTTGTGTATGTGTGTGTGTATGTGTGTGTGCGTGCGTGTGTGTATGTGTGTGTTTATGGTTGTGTGTGCGTGTTTATGTGTCTGTGTGTTTATGTATGTGTGTGTGCGTGTGCGTGTATGTTTGTGTGTGTGTATGTGTATGTGTGTATGTGTGTGTGTGTGTGTATGTGTGTGTGTATGTGTGTGTGTGTGTGTATGTGTGTGTGTATGTGTGTGTGTTGTTGTTGTTGTAGTTGTGGTTGTTGTTGTTGTTGTTGTAGTTGTGGTTGTTGTAGTTGTTGTTGTTGTAGTTGTTGTTGTTGTTGTTGTGGTTGTTGTTGTTGTAGTTGTGGTTGTTGTTGTTGTTGTTGTAGTTGTGGTTGTTGTTGTTGTTGTGGTTGTTGTTGTTGTTGTGGTTGTTGTTGTTGTTGTAGTTGTTGTTGTTGTTGTGGTTGTTGTTGTTGTAGTTGTTGTTGTTGTTGTTGTAGTTGTGGTTGTTGTTGTTGTTGGGACTGAATGTGACTGAACTCCAGACCCCACATCTGATTCAACACACGGCTGTGCCCATGGAGCCAGGCAACCAGCTTTCACAATGTTAGGAAATGGACATATTGTCACACTTACTTTACTCTTTTATTTTTATTCTACTTTTTGTGTTTTTTATGTTTTGTTTGTTTTTATAATAATAATAATAATTACAATATTTATATAGCGCAAAATCTCGATAAAAATCAAATCTAAGCGCTGAACATACACTCACGCACGCGCGCACACACACGCACACACACACCCACACATGGCTATAAATGGGGGAAAAGAATAAAAGCAATGGAAAATTATAAAGAGCATATTATATACAAATATATATTACAATGTGATTCCACTCCGAGTGGAGACAGGCTACAGAGGGGGGATGAGTGAGGTCAGGATTTTATGCAGAGGAGAAAAAGGTGAGTTTTGAGAGCGGACTTGAAGGAGACAAAAGTAGGTTGCTGACGGACAGAGAGAGGAAGTTTGTTCCAGGAAAGTGGACCAGAAACAGAGAAGGCTCGTGGACCATAGGTATTGAGCTTAGTGCGTGGAAAGCGAAAAGTCAGAGGATCGGAGGCAGAGCGGAGGGTACGTGAGGGAACATAGATCTCAAGTAGGCTTGACAGGTAATCGGGGGGCTGCGTTATTGAGGCTTTTGTAGCACATGGTGTCTAGTTTGTACTGTATGCGCTTTGATACAGGGAGCCAGTGAAGTTGTGCCAGGAGAGGAGATATGTGGTCAGCTTTTTTCTTTTTGAGTACAAGGCGTGCTCTATCTATCCTTTCATTCTTTCGTTTTCAAAACAGAGAAATACATTCCGATCGACCCCTGGATGATGATGATGATGATAATCATGGATGATGATGATGATGATGATAATCATGGATGATGATGATGAAGATTACGTTATTCTCTGTCTCTCTCTTTGTCTCTGTCTCTCTCTCACTCATTCTCTCTCTCTCTCTCTCTCTCTCTCTCTCTCTCTCTCTCTCTCTCTCTCTCTCTCTCTCCTCTCTCTCTGCAAACACGTAAACAGGTTTAAACCAACTGAACTGCGCTTTGCACATAAAGGAGTGAGCAGGAAATACTAAATAAACCCTGATGTGAACAAGTCTTTCCTTCCATCACCCTCTGCGCGTGTGTGTGGTGTGTGTGCGTGCGTGCGTGCGTGCGTGTGTGTGTGTGTGTGTGTGTGTGTGTGTGGTGTGGTGTGTGTGTGTGTAGTGTGTGTCTCTGTGTGTGTAGTGTTTGTGTGTGTGTGTGTGTGTGTGTGTGTAGTGTAGTTTGTGTCTGTGTGGTGTGTGTGTAGTGTAGTGTGTCTCTGTGGTGTGTGTAGTGTAGTGTGTCTGTGTGTGTGTAGTGTTGTGTGTCTCTGTGTGTGTGTGTGTAGTGTAGTGTGTCTGTGTTGTTGTGTGTAGTTAGTGTGTGTGTGTGTAGTGTTGTAGTTTGTAGTTGTGTCTGTGTGTGTGTGTGTAGTGTAGTGTCTCTGTGTGTGTGTGTGTAGTGTATGTGTTGTGTGTGTGTGTAGTGTAGTGTCTGTGTGTGTGTGTGTGGTAGTGTAGTGTGTCTTGTGTGTGTGTGTGTGTAGTGTAGTGTGTCTGTGTGTGTGTGTGTAGTGTAGTGTGTTGTGTGTTGTGTGTGTGTGTGTGTGTAGTGTAGTGTGTCTGTGTGTGTGTGTGTGTGTGTGTAGTGTGTGTGTGTGTGTGTGTGTGTGTGTAGTGTAGTGTGTCTGTGTGTGTGTGAGGTAGTAGTGTAGTATGTAGTGTGTGTGTGTGTGTTCTGTGTGTGTGTTTGTTGTTGTAGTGTAGTGAGTAGATTGTTGTAGTGTAGGTCTGGTGTGTGGACACGGAGGCAGAGTACAGACCCTGTATAACTGTACGTGGATTCTTCTTTCCATCACTTTTTTCTTTACATTGATAAATAAAAAAATATGTCGAGCAATGACGAAAGAAGAGATAAAGTACAGAAGACTGAGACTGAATGACAGATAAAAACAGAAAGAGCAAATACAGATTATGTGTATTTTTACACAGATGCAATTCTCTAGAAACACAAAGAGCAAATACAACTGTATTATTACACAGGTACAATTCTCTAGAAACACAAAAAGCAAATACAGACTGTATTATTACACAGGTACAATTCTCTAGAAACAAAAGAGCAAATACACACTGTATTATTACACAGGTACAATTCTCTAGAAACACAAAGAGCAAATACAGACTGTATTATTACACAGGTACAATTCTCTAGAAACACAAAGAGCAAATACAGACTGTATTATTACCAGGTACAATTCTCTAGAAACACAAAGAGCAAATACACACTGTATTATTACACAGGTACAATTCTCTAGAAACACAAAGAGCAAATACACACTGTATTATTACACAGGTACAATTCTCTAGAAACACAAAGAAAAAATACAGTCTTTGTGTATCTTTACACAGACACAATTCTCTTCTTCGTTAAGCAGAAAAATCCTTATCTACAACATATCTATGATAAGATGGGTCACTCCTGTGGTAGCTGTAATCCGAATGGCCATTCCACACTTTAAGAATTATGTTACGCCATGCGGTGAGTAGGCCTTGTGAGGTCAAGCTAGATGTTGTGAGGTCAAGCTAGATGTTGTGAGGTCAAGCTAGATGTTGTGAGGTCAAGCTAGATGTTGTGAAGTCAAGCTAGATGTTGTAAGGTCAAGTCAGATATTGTGAGGTCAAGCTAGATGTTGTGAGGTCAAGCTAGATGTTGTGAAGTCAAGCTAGATGTTGTGAGGCAAGCTAGATGTTGTGAGGTCAAGCTAGATGTTGTGATGTCATGCTACAGGTGGTGGGGTCATGCTACGGTTTGGTGGGTCATGCTATAGGTGGTGGGGTCATGCTACGGTTGGTGGGTCATGCTACAGGTGGTGGGGTCATGCTACAGGTGGTGGGGTCATGCTACAGGCGGTGGGGTCATGCTACAGGCGGTGGCCGTGACACTGAAGGTTGTTGGATCAAACTAAAAGTCATAGGGTCACGTGAACGGTCGTAGGGTCATGTCAAAGGTCATGGATTCATATCTGAGAACATGCCAAAGACCACGGTCATTCCAGAGGTCATGAGTCATATCAGAAGTCATGTCATAGGTCGGGGGTCATGTCGGAGTTCGTGGGGGTCATGTCATACGTCATGTGATAATCAACATTGTTGACAACAAATAAAGCACGATTTTCCATTGACCTGTTTCAAAACTGGGTCAGTCCACTCCCACCCACCACCCACCCCTTCTCACAGACACACAATGTAGCCACGTGCCACAGACACACAATGTAGCCATGTGCCACAGACACACAGTGTAGCCATGTACCACAGACACACAGTGTAGCCATGTGCCACAGACACACAGTGTAGTCATGTACCACAGACACACAGTGTAGCCATGTACCACAGACACACAGTGTAGCCATGTACCACAGACCACAGTGTAGCCATGTGCCACAGACACAGTGTAGCCATGTACCACACACACAGTGTAGCCATGTGCCACAGACACACAATGTAGCCATGTACCACAGACATACAGTGTAGCCATGTGCCACAGACATACAGTGTAGCCATGTGCCACAGACACACAGTGTCATGCCATGTACCACAGGACACACAGTGTAGCCATGTGCCACAGACACACAATGTAGCCATGTACCACAGACACACAATGTAGCCATGTGCCACAGACACACAGTGTAGCCATGTGCCACAGAAAAACAGTGTAGCCATGTGCCACAGACACACAATGTAGCCATGTGCCACAGACATACAGTGTAGCCATGTGCCACAGACACACAGTGTAGCCATGTGCCACAGACACACAATGTAGCCATGTGCCACAGACACACAGTGTAGCCATGTGCCACAGACACACAATGTAGCCATGTGCCACAGACACACAATGTAGCCATGTACCACAGACATACAGTGTAGCCATGTGCCACAGACACACAGTGTAGCCATGTGCCACAGACACACAAGTGTAGCCATGTACCACAGACACACAGTGTAGCCATGTGCCACAGACACACAATGTAGCCATGTACCACAGACACACAATGTAGCCATGTGCCACAGACACACAAGTGTAGCCATGTGCCACAGACATACAGTGTAGCCATGTGCCACAGACACACAATGTAGCCATGTGCCACAGACATACATTGTAGCCATTGTGCACAGACACACAATGTAGCCATGTGCCACAGACACACAATGTAGCCATGTGCCACAGACACACAGTGTAGCCATGTGCCACAGACACACAATGTAGCCATGTGCCACAGACACACAGTGTAGCCATGTGCCACAGACACACAATGTAGCCATGCGCCACAGACACACAATGTAGCCATGTACCACAGACACACAATGTAGCCATGCCCACAGACACACAATGTAGCCATGTACCACACACACATATGTAGCCATGTACCACAGACACACATGTGACATGGCCACTAGACACACAATGATAGCCAGGTGCCACAGACACACATGTACATGTACACAGACACCTAGTGATACAGGCATTTATGACACCTAGTGATACAGGACACTTATAACACCTTGTGATACAGGACATACACTGTGATACAGGTCATTATGACACCAGTGATACAGGTCACTTATGACACCTAGTGATACAGGTCACTTATGACACTTAGTGATACAGGACATTTATAACACCTAGTGATACAGGACATGTATAACACCTAGTGATAGACAACACTTATGACACCTAGTGATACAGGACATGTATAACACCTAGTGATACAGGACACTATGACACCTAGTGATACAGGACACTTATGACACCTAGTGATACAGGACACTTATGACACCTAGTGATACAGGACACGTATAACACCTAGTGATACAGGTCATACACAGTGATACAGGACACTATAAAACCTAGTGATACAGGTCATACACAGTGATACAGGTCATACACAGTGATACAGGTCATACACAGTGATACAGGACACTTATGACACCTAGTGATACAGGTCATACACAGTGATACAGGTCATACACAGTGATACAGGACACTTATGACACCTAGTGATACAGGTCATACACAGTGATACAGGTCACGTATAACACCTAGTGATACAGGTCATACACAGTGATACAGGACACTTATAACACCTAGTGATACAGGTCATACACAGTGATACAGGACACTTATAACACCTAGTGATACAGGTCATACACAGTGATACAGGACACTTATGACACCTAGTGATACAGGTCATACACAGTGATACAGGACACTTATAACACCTACTGATACAGGTCATACACAGTGATACAGGTCATACACTGTGATAAGGTCATACACAGTGATACAGGACACGTATAAAACCTAGTGATACAGGTCATACACAGTGATACAGGACACGTATAAAACCTATTGATACAGGTCATACACAGTGATACAGGACACGTATAACACCTAGTGATACAGGTCATACACAGTGATACAGGACACGTATAACACCTAGTGATACAGGTCATACACAGTGATACAGGACACGTATAACACCTAGTGATACAGGACATACACTGCGATACAGGTCATACACAGTGATACAGGACATGTATAACACCTAGTGATGCAGGTCATACACAGTGATACAGGTCATACACAGTGATACAGGTCATACACCAGTGAAACAGGACATACACAGTGATACAGGACACGTATAACACCTAGTGATACAGGTCATACACAGTGATACAGGACACGTATAACACCTAGTGATACAGGACATACACTGCGATACAGGTCATACACAGTGATACAGGACATGTATAACACCTAGTGATACAGGTCATACACAGTGATACAGGTCATACACAGTGATACAGGTCATACACAGTGAAACAGGACATACACAGTGATACAGGACACGTATAACACCTAGTGATACAGGACATACACAGTGATACAGGTCATACACAGTGATACAGGTCATACACAGTGATACAGGTCATACACAGTGATACAGGACACGTTAAGACCTAGTGATACAGGACATACACTGTGATACAGGTCATACACAGTGATACAGGTCATACACAGTGATACAGGACACGTATAACACCTAGTGATACAGGTCATACACTGTGATACAGGACATACACAGTGATACAGGTCATACACAGAGATACAGGTCATACACAGTGATACAGGTCATACACAGTGATACAGGACACGTATAAGACCTAGTGATACAGGACATACACTGTGATACAGGTCATACACTGTGATACAGGACATACACTGTGATACAGGTCATACACAGTGATACAGGTCATACACAGTGATACAGGTCATACACAGTGATACAGGTCATACACAGTGATACAGGTCATACACAGTGATACAGGTCATACACAGTGATACAGGTCATACACAGTGATACAGGACACGTATAAGACCTAGTGATACAGGACATACACTGTGATACAGGTCATACACAGTGATACAGGTCATACACAGTGATACAGGACACGTATAACACCTAGTGATACAGGTCATACACAGTGATACAGGTCACGTATAACACCTAGTGATACAGGTCATACACAGTGATACAGGACACGTATAACACCTAGTGATACAGGTCATACACAGTGATACAGGACACGTATAACACCTAGTGATACAGGTCATACACAGTGATACAGGACACTTATGACACCTAGTGATACAGGTCATACACAGTGATACAGGACACGTATAACACCTAGTGATACAGGTCATACACAGTGATACAGGTCATACACAGTGATACAGGTCATACACAGTGATACAGGTCATACACAGTGATACAGGACACGTATAAGACCTAGTGATACAGGACATACACTGTGATACAGGTCATACACAGTGATACAGGTCATACACAGTGATACAGGACACGTATAACACCTAGTGATACAGGTCATACACTGTGATACAGGACATACACTGTGATACAGGTCATACACAGTGATACAGGTCATACACTGTGATACAGGTCATACACAGTGATACAGGTCATACACAGTGATACAGGTCATACACTGTGATACAGGTCATACACAGTGATACAGGTCATACACAGTGATACAGGACACGTATAACACCTAGTGATACAGGTCATACACAGTGATACAGGTCACGTATAACACCTAGTGATACAGGCATACACTGTGATACAGGACACTTATGACACCTAGTGATACAGGCATACACGTGATACAGGACACTATGACACCTAGTGATACAGGCATACACTGTGATACAGGACACTTATGACACCTAGTGATACAGGAACACTGTGATATGACACTATGATAGTGACAGGACATACACTGTGATACAGGACACTTATGACACCTAGTGATACAGGTCATACACTTGTGATACAGGAACATTATGACACTAGTGATACAGGACACTAACCTAGTGTACAGCATACACTTGATACAGGACACTTATGACACCTAGTGATACAGGCATACACTAGTGATACAGGACACTTATGACACCTAGTGATACAGGTCATACACTAGTGATACAGGACACTTATGACACCTAGTGATACAGGTCATACACTGTGATACAGGACACTTATGACACTAGTGATACAGGCATATCACAGTGATACAGGACACTTATGACACTAGTGATACAGGATACAGTCTATGATACAGGAGACATAGTGAACTACTGTGATACAGACACTTATGACACCTAGTGATACAGCATAACATTGAATAAGTGATACGACACTATACACCTAGTGATACAGGTACATAACTTGATACAGGACACTTATGACACTAGTGATTTCATGTCATACACTGTGATACAGGACACTATGACACCTAGTGATACAAGGACACTTACGATACCTAGTGATAAGGACATCCTGTGATACGGAACTATGACACCTAGTGTACAAGTCGATCACAGTGTCAGGAACTATAGACCTAGTGATACAGTTGACATAGTGATATCAGACATTATGACACTAGTGATACAGGACACTTAGACACCTAGTGATACAGGACATAGACTTTGATACGTGTGACATTAGGACATTGATAGCATACATGTGACATAGGACTTATGATACGGTTAGACATTAGGACATTTGATACGTGTGACATAGGACTCTGTGATACGTGTGACATAGGAGTCTGTGATACGTGTGACATAGGATGTCTATGATACATGTGACATAGGACTTCTATGATACGTGTGACATAGGACGTCTGTGATACGTGTGACATAGGACATCTGTGATACGTGTGACATAGGATGTCTATGATACATGTGACATAGGACGTCTCTGATACGTGTGACATAGGACGTCTGTGATACGTGTGACATAGGATGTCTATGATACGTGTGACATAGGACGTCTGTGATACGTGTGACATAGGATGTCTATGATACGTGTGACATAGGATGTCTCTGATACGTGTGACATAGGACGTCTGTGATACGTGTGACATAGGATGTCTATGATACGTGTGACATAGGACATTTGTGATACGTGTGACATAGGATGTCTATGATACGTGTGACATAGGACGTCTGTGATACGTGTGACATAGGACATCTGTGATACATGTGACATAGGACATTTGTGATACGTGTGACATAGGATGTCTATGATACGTGTGACATAGGATGTCTGTGATACGTGTGACATAGGATGTCTATGATACGTGTGACATAGGACGTCTCTGATACGTGTGACATAGGACGTCTGTGATACGTGTGACATAGGACGTCTGTGATACGTGTGACATAGGACGTCTGTGATACGTGTGACATAGGATGTCTATGATACGTGTGACATAGGACATTTGTGATACGTGTGACATAGGATGTCTGTGATACGTGTGACATAGGATGTCTGTGATACGTGTGACATAGGACATTTGTGATACGTGTGACATAGGACGTCTGTGATACGTGTGACATAGGACATTTGTGATACGTGTGACATAGGACGTCTATGATACGTGTGACATAGGACGTCTGTGATACGTGTGACATAGGATGTCTGT
Organism: Monoplex corrugatus; assembly: GCA_030674185.1. NCBI lineage: Eukaryota > Metazoa > Mollusca > Gastropoda > Littorinimorpha > Ranellidae > Monoplex > Monoplex corrugatus. The sequence continues at coordinate 2,167,522 of JAPXFY010000016.1, forward strand.
GATACGTGTGACATAGGATGTCTATGATACGTGTGACATAGGATGTCTCTGATACGTGTGACATAGGACGTCTGTGATACGTGTGACATAGGATGTCTGTGATACGTGTGACATAGGATGTCTCTGATACGTGTGACATAGGATGTCTCTGATACGTGTGACATAGGATGTCTCTGATACGTGTGACATAGGATGTCTCTGATACGTGTGACATAGGACGTCTGTGATACGTGTGACATAGGATGTCTCTGATACGTGTGACATAGGACATTTGTGATACGTGTGACATAGGATGTCTGTGATACGTGTGACATAGGACGTCTGTGATACGTGTGACATAGGACATTTGTGATACGTGTGACATAGGACGTCTGTGATACGTGTGACATAGGACATTTGTGATACGTGTGACATAGGATGTCTCTGATACGTGTGACATAGGACATTTGTGGTACTTGTGACATGGACATATGTGATACTTGTGACATAAGACATTTGTGATACGTGTGACATAGGACATCTGTGATACGTGTGATATAGGACATGTGTGACATTTGTGACGTTGGACATCTGTGATATAGGACATTTGTAATACATGTGACATAGGACATCTGTGACACGCGTGACATAGGACATTTGTGATACATGTGACATAGGGCATCTGTGACACGTGTGACATAGGACATTTGTGGTACTTATGACATAGGACATCTGTGACACGCGTGACATAGGACATTTGTGGTACTTATGACATAGGACATCTGTGACACGCGTGACATAGGACATTTGTGGTACTTATGACATAGGACATCTGTGACACGCGTGACATAGGACATTTGTGGTACTTATGACATAGGACATCTGTGACACGCGTGACATAGGACATTTGTGGTACTTATGACATTGGACATCTGTGACACGTGTGACATAGGACATTTGTGGTACTTATGACATAGGACATCTGTGACACGCGTGACATAGGACATTTGTGGTACTTATGACATAGGACATCTGTGACACGTGTGACATAGGACATTTGTGGTACTTATGACATAGGACATCTGTGACACGTGTGACATAGGACATTTGTGGTACTTATGACATAGGACATCTGTGACACGTGTGACATAGGACATTTGTGGTACTTATGACATAGGACATCTGTGACACGAGTGACATAGGATATTTGTGGTACTTATGACATAGGACATCTGTGACACGTGTGACATAGGACATTTGTGGTACTTATGACATAGGACATCTGTGACACGCGTGACATAGGACATTTGTGACACGTGTAACATAGGACATTGGTGGTACTTATGACATAGGGCATCTGTGACACGCGTGACATAGGACATTTGTGACACGTGTGACATAGGACATTTGTGGTACTTGTGACATAGGACATCTGTGACACGCGTGACATAGGACATTTGTGGTACTTATGACATAGGGCATCTGTGACACGCGTGACATAGGACATCTGTGACACGTGTGACATAGGACATTGTGGTACTTATGACATAGGACATCTGTGATACGTGTGACATAGGACATTTGTGGTACTTATGACATAGGACATCTGTGACACGCGTGACATAGGACATTTGTGGTACTTATGACATAGGACATCTGTGACACGCGTGACATAGGACATTTGTGATACGCATGACATAGGGCATCTGTGACACGCGTGACATAGGACGTCTGTGACACGTGTGACACGGGACATTTGTGGTACTTGTGACATAAGACATTTGTGATACTTGTGACATAGGACATCTGTTATACGTGTGACATAGGACATCTGTGATACGTGTGATATAGGACATGTGTGACATTTGTGACGTTGGACATCTGTGATATAGGACATTTGTAATACATGTGACATAGGACATCTGTGACACGCGTGACATAGGACATTTGTGATACATGTGACATAGGGCATCTGTGACACGTGTGACATAGGACATTTGTGGTACTTATGACATAGGACATCTGTGACACGCGTGACATAGGACATTTGTGGTACTTATGACATAGGACATCTGTGACACGTGTGACATAGGACATTTGTGGTACTTATGACATAGGACATCTGTGACACGCGTGACATAGGACATTTGTGGTACTTATGACATTGGACATCTGTGACACGTGTGACATAGGACATTTGTGGTACTTATGACATAGGACATCTGTGACACGCGTGACTTAGGACATTTGTGGTACTTATGACATAGGACATCTGTGACACGTGTGACACAGGACATTTGTGGTACTTATGACATAGGACATCTGTGACACGCGTGACATAGGACATTTGTGATACGCATGACATAGGGCATCTGTGACACGCGTGACATAGGACGTCTGTGACACGTGTGACACGGGACATTTGTGGTACTTGTGACATAAGACATTTGTGATACTTGTGACATAGGACATCTGTTATACGCATGATAAAGGGCGTATGTGACACGTATGACATAGGACATTTGTGATACGTGTGACATAGGACATCTGTGATACTTGTGACATCTGCGATACTTGTGCCATAGGACACTTGTGACATCTGTGACACTTGTGACACAGGACATCTGTGATACTTGTGACATAGGACGTATGATACGTGTGACATCGGACATCTGTGATACTTGTGACATCTGTGATACTTGTGCCATAGGACACTTGTGACATCTGTGATACTTGTGACTTAAGACATCTGTGATATTTGTGACGTAGGACATCTGTGATACTTGTGACTTTGGACACGTGTGGTACTTGTGACATATGACAGTTATGATACTTGTGACAAAGGACAGTTGTGCTACTTTGTAATATCAGACATTTGCCACAATCGTGACATCTGTGCTACTTTGTAATATCAGACATTTGCCACAATCGTGACATCTGTGCTACTGGTGCTACATGAGACAGGCGATGTGTGACAGTGCACAGACGTTGTCCGACTTGCTGACTGACTGCTGACTGTCATTGTACTGATTACTGTCCCTTCTCTGCGGGTGAAGGGGGTGAAGGGGGTGGTGACGGTGTCCTCAATGACACGAACAAAAACTCTACACTCGGAGACAAACAAGTGAGAGCGACGGGAAAGTGGGGAGCGGAAGGATGGGGAAGGGCAGCGACAGGGGCACGCAGTGTATTTCGTAAACTTATATAAACGTAACACGCAGTATGTGTGAATAAATGTGCCTGAAACTAGTGAAAGATATAGACAGGGGTGGTTCGGAGGGTGCAGAGGAAATGGAGTATCAAAACGGTCTACATGTTCGGCCACGTCATCACTCAGTGACTTCACGCAACAGTCACACTGACGAAGGGGGTGGGGTGGAGTGGGGGTGTAGGAAAGATGGGAGTGAGGGGGTGTTGGAGTTAACAAGCAGAAAAAAAGTGTACAATTCATTAGAGTACAGAGAGAGGGGGCTGACAGAGGGAGAGACCTTCAGAGAGGGGGGGAGAGAGAGAGGGGGAGGGCTGACCGAGGGAAAGACCTTCAGAGAGAGAGAAAGACAGACAGACAGAGACAGAGAGAGACAGAGAGAGAGACAGAGACAAGAGACAGAGATGCGGACAAGGACAGAGCAACACAAGACACTTCCCCACTACAATCCCACATTCCACACAGCCCGTCACTGCAAGCCTGGCTCACAGGCACATGATAGCATTCTCTCTCTTTCCCTCTAACTTTGTATTTCAAACTGTTTCAAGTTGAAAGCAACGAAACAGTGACTGCGAGTGTGTGGAGGGGGAACATGATGCTTACATGTTAATCAAGTTTTGAACCTGCTCCGCTTTGAACTGAAACCATTAAGTTCAAAGTCAGGGTAGTGCCTAATGCTGACGATGGAGATGAGGTTGTCATGTAACTCAAACAGCGTCACCTCCCTCACCAAAACTTGGGACAAGAGAAGACATGGGGAATGTTTTGATCCTGTCTCCCCTTTGCTCGGAGAAGGGGTCTTTGGAAAATGATGGAATGTAGGACAAATGGTCACTCAGCTCGTAAGCTGCCGTTGTCCGGAACTCGATTCCTCCAATAACCCATAATGCTCCCTTTCCCTCTGATGTGGAAACAAGAGTTTAAAACATAACTCATTAACTGTGTCGTCTCTCCTTTTCCTATATAATAATATATACAACAATAACACTGAATTCATGTTGCTTCGTGCGCACGTGTGTGTGTGAGCGTGTCTGTATATCTGCGCACACGCACGCGCGCAAGTGCAACACGATGTTCAATAATTTTTAATGTAAGCGAGCAAGATATGTGTAACTTTTCCATACTGTAAACATTACCCAAGCAGCACTGAGACGTTTGAGGGCTCTGTAATTCACCATGACTCATTATCACTGGTCATATTATTACAGTCACGACTAATCATATTATTACACATTATCACTGATATTATTACAGTTATGACTGATCATATTATTACATATTATCATTGATCATATCATTACATATTATCACTGATCATATTATTACATATTATCACTGATCATATTATTACAGTCATGACTAATCATATTACTACATTAGTACATATCATCATTGATCATATCATTACATGTTATCACTAATCATATTGTGACATATTATCATTGATCATAGTTCATACTATTACAGTTAAGACTAATCATATCATTACATATTATCATTGATCATATTATTACATATTATCACTGATCATATTATTACAGTTATGACTAATCATATTATCACATATCATTAATCATAATTCATATTATTACATATTATCACTGATCATATTATTACAGTTATGACTAATCATATTATTACATAATTATTATCATTGATCATTGACTAATCTTTACTGTCAGTAAAAAACACTACCCAGCGCAGACTGCAACAGTGACCACAATCCTGCAGTGGGAAGATTTAGGTTGAAATTACGGAAAAGGAAACAGACCAAAAGCAACATCAAACTAAATCTTGGACTCTTATAGACAGATGAAGTGATATGTCAAAAATTTAATGTACATGTTCAAAACAAATTCAGTGCTCTGGAAGACGTTGGTGACAGTGAGGAACAATGGACAAAGTTGAGAAATTCGATAAATGAAGCTTGAGAAGAAATCCCTGTAGTAGATAGAAAAGCAAAAAAGAACTGGATGACAAAAGAAATTTTAGGCTTGATGGAGGAACGGAGGAAGGCAAAGAGAAACGAGGAAAGCAATCAGGAATAGATGCAATGAAGATAAAGAAGCTTGGCTGAAAACAAAATGCAAAGAAACAGTGTATACTACAATACACCCATAGCCAGTGTATACTACAATACACCCATAGCCAGTGTATACTACAATACACCCATAGCCAGTGTATACTACAATACACCCATAGCCAGTGTATACTACACTGACACCCGTAGCCAGTGTATACTACAATACACCCATAGCCAGTGTTTACTACACTGACACCCGTAGCCAGTGTATACTACAATACACCCATAGCCAGTGTTTACTACACTGACACCCGTAGCCAGTGTATACTACAATACACCCATAGCCAGTGTTTACTACACTGACACCCGTAGCCAGTGTATACTACAATACACCCATAGCCAGTGTTTACTACACTGACACCCATAGCCAGTGTATACTACAAACACCATAGCCAGTGTTTACTACACTGACACCCGTAGCCAGTGTATACTACAATACACCAATAGCCATGTTTACTACACTGACACTCGTAGCCAGTGTATACTACAATACACCATAGCCAGTGTTTACTACACTGACACCTGTAGCCAGTGTATACTACAATACACCCATAGCCAGTGTATATTCAAAGACTGACACCCTTAACGAAGTGTAAACTACAATACACCCTTACCAAGTGTATATTACATGACAACCTTAGCCAAGTGTATACTACACTGACACCCTTAGCCATGTGTATACTACACTGACAACCTTAGCCATGTGTATACTACACTGACACCCTTAGCCATGTGTATACTACACTGACAACCTTAGCCATGTGTATACTACACTGACAACCTTAGCCATGTGTATACTACACTGACACCCTTAGCCATGTGTATACTACACTGACAACCTTAGCCATGTGTATACTACACTGACAACCTTAGCCATGTGTATACTACACTGACACCCTTAGCCATGTGTATACTACACTGACACCCTTAGCCATGTGTATACTACACTGACAACCTTAGCCATGTGTATACAACACTGACAACCTTAGCCATGTGTATACTACACTGACAACCTTAGCCATGTGTATACTACACTGACACCCTTAGTCAAGTGTATACTACACTGACAACCTTAGCCAAGTGTATACTACACTGACACCCTTAGCCAAATATAAAGTGTAGGCCTATTGTATTAAAGACAGTGTATGCTACAAAGACTGACTCATGACAACCCAGTGAAAAGTGTACTGTACAAGACAGACAGACTTACAGAACTTTTCTTGGACTGCCAGCCCTCCTGGTCCTTGTAATAACCCTCGATGATGGTGGCCGTCTCTTGAGCCGTTTTTCGGTAAAACTCGTCCGTCCCTTCCATCTCCGTGCACAAATACCGTCGTCACACGGCACACGCCCTCACTCCGTTATCACTGTCACTGCCACACAGTAGAGAAACACAAGTTCTCCCAGCTGATAGACTGACTATACGCACAAACAGAAGACGCCGGCAAATCCAATCGATTCTCACAACGTCACACCAGCTGACTGGGTGATCGGCTTATCGCACATTGTAATGATGATAAGCGTTAATTTTATCTTCAGTCCACTCCCTTCCCTCGTGGCCTTCAGCTGGTTGTCTGTGTGCTGTGTGGCTCACAGAAACATCCAGCAGAACTGTGTCTGCGGTCTGACTGCTGTGCCTTGTCTGCCTCTTCTGCCTCTCACTGTAATTGCTGGCGTGGGCGATGTCTTTTCTCCCACATACGCTCAAAAATGCAAGCTGACGGGAGTCTGAGAACGCAGACACGCTCCTCCTTCCCCGCCCCCACCCAGCCGACCTCTCTCCCTCTCCGATTTGCTAAGTCGTCTGCACCGTTCCTTTCTCCCTGTCTCGTCTCGCAAGCTGGCCTCCTGTGACCTGTGACCCTTGGGTAATAGGCCAGAGGTCACGCGAGCCGTCGGTGTCGAAAGGAGAAAAGTGTCTCGCTGATTTATGATCCGTCGCCGTTTTATGTCTGCACTTGTCTGACGGCTGGCCCGGCTGTTTAGTATTCCGTTCACACACAGACACAATACACACTGTGTGCACTGCTTGAAAATGCCCATCAATTGTAGCCTACTGTAGTGCTTTCTGTTGTGCTGTAGAAGCAAGGTATTGCACTGTGTCCTGTTCTATTCTATTCCCATTTTGTGTTGGAGTGTCTGTATTGTAACTGTGTTGTATTCTATAGCATGTCATGGCTGGTGTCTGTATTGTAACTGTGTTGTATTCTATAGCATGCCATGGCTGGTGTCTGTATTGTAACTGTGTTGTATTCTATAGCATGCCATGGTTGGTGTCTGTATTGTAACTGCGTTGTATTCTATAGCATGTCATGGTTGGTGTCTGTATTGTAACTGTGTTGTATTCTATAGCATGTCATGGCTGGTGTCTGTATTGTAACTGTGTTGTATTCTATAGCATGTCATGGTTGGTGTCTGTATTGTAACTGTTGTATTCTATAGCATGCCATGGTTGGTGTCTGTATTGTAACTGTGTTGTATTCTATAGCATGCCATGGTTGGTGTCTGTATTGTAACTGTGTTGTATTCTATAGCATGCCATGGCTGGTGTCTGTATTGTAACTGTGTTGTATTCTATAGCATGTCATGGTTGGTGTCTGTATTGTAACTGTGTTGTATTCTATAGCATGCCATGGTTGGTGTCTGTATTGTAACTGTGTTGTATTCTATAGCATGCCATGGTTGGTGTCTGTATTGTAACTGTGTTGTATTCTATAGCATGTCATGGTTGGTGTCTGTATTGTAACTGTTGTATTCTATAGCATGCCATGGTTGGTGTCTGTATTGTAACTGTGTTGTATTCTATAGCATGCCATGGTTGGTGTCTGTATTGTAACTGTGTTGTATTCTATAGCATGCCATGGCTGGTGTCTGTATTGTAACTGTGTTGTATTCTATAGCATGCCATGGCTGGTGTCTGTATTGTAACTGTGTTGTATTCTATAGCATGTCATGGTTGGTGTCTGTATTGTAACTGTGTTGTATTCTATAGCATGCCATGGCTGGTGTCTGTATTGTAACTGTTGTATTCTATAGCATGCCATGGTTGGTGTCTGTATTGTAACTGTGTTGTATTCTATAGCATGCCATGGTTGGTGTCTGTATTGTAACTGTGTTGTATTCTATAGCATGCCATGGCTGGTGTCTGTATTGTAACTGTGTTGTATTCTATAGCATGCCATGGCTGGTGTCTGTATTGTAACTGTGTTGTATTCTATAGCATGTCATGGTTGGTGTCTGTATTGTAACTGTGTTGTATTCTATAGCATGCCATGGCTGGTGTCTGTATTGTAACTGTTGTATTCTATAGCATGCCATGGCTGGTGTCTGTATTGTAACTGTGTTGTATTCTATAGCATGCCATGGCTGGTGTCTGTATTGTAACTGTTGTATTCTATAGCATGCCATGGTTGGTGTCTGTATTGTAACTGTTGTATTCTATAGCATGCCATGGCTGGTGTCTGTATTGTAACTGTGTTGTATTCTATAGCATGCTATGGTTGGTGTCTGTATTGTAACTGTGTTGTATTCTATAGCATGCCATGGCTGGTGTCTGTATTGTAACTGTGTTGTATTCTATAGCATGCTATGGTTGGTGTCTGTATTGTAACTGTTGTATTCTATAGCATGTCATTGTTGGTGTCTGTATTGTAACTGTTGTATTCTATAGCATGTCATGGTTGGTGTCTGTATTGTAACTGTGTTGTATTCTATAGCATGCCATGGCTGGTGTCTGTATTGTAACTGTTGTATTCTATAGCATGCCATGGTTGGTGTCTGTATTGTAACTGTTGTATTCTATAGCATGTCATGGTTGGTGTCTGTATTGTAACTGTGTTGTATTCTATAGCATGCCATGGTTGGTGTCTGTATTGTAACTGTGTTGTATTCTATAGCATGCCATGGTTGGTGTCTGTATTGTAACTGTGTTGTATTCTATAGCATGCCATGGCTGGTGTCTGTATTGTAACTGTGTTGTATTCTATAGCATGCCATGGTTGGTGTCTGTATTGTAACTGTTGTATTCTATAGCATGCCATGGCTGGTGTCTGTATTGTAACTGTGTTGTATTCTATAGCATGCCATGGTTGGTGTCTGTATTGTAACTGTGTTGTATTCTATAGCATGCCATGGTTGGTGTCTGTATTGTAACTGTTGTATTCTATAGCATGCCATGGCTGGTGTCTGTATTGTAACTGTTGTATTCTATAGCATGTCATGGTTGGTGTCTGTATTGTAACTGTGTTGTATTCTATAGCATGCCATGGTTGGTGCCTGTATTGTAACTGTGTTGTATTCTATAGCATGCCATGGTTGGTGTCTGTATTGTAACTGTTGTATTCTATAGCATGCCATGGTTGGTGTCTGTATTGTAACTGTTGTATTCTATAGCATGCCATGGTTGGTGTCTGTATTGTAACTGTGTTGTATTCTATAGCATGCCATGGTTGGTGTCTGTATTGTAACTGTGTTGTATTCTATAGCATGCCATGGCTGGTGTCTCTAAAGGCTGATGGCTGGGTGGTCATTGTCACAGCTGACACACATGAAGGCTGATGGCTGACACACATGAAGGCTGATGACTGACACACATGAAGGCTGATGGTTGACACACATGAAGGCTGATGACTGACACACATGAAGGCTGATGGCTGACACACATGAAGGCTGATGGCTGACACACATGAAGGCTGATGACTGACACACATGAAGGCTGATGACTGACACACATGAAGGCTGATGACTGACACACATGAAGGCTGACGGCTGACACACATGAAGGCTGATGGCTGATGGCTGGGTGGTCAATGTCACAGCTTTCCTTCTCTCTTGTCTGTCTGACTACAGTCAAGTTTGTTTCTTTTCTGCAGTGGCGACAGTTGCACGTACAGCTTGTGGCCAGCCACTGTGATCTGTAGCTGTCTCTTGCCAGGTGTCCACGCTGATATCAGCAGACTTCAGGTCACGTTTGCAGATGTCCCCATACAGCAGCAGTGGGCGTCCTGTGGGCTGGGGTTCCACAGCCAGCTCTCCAGACGGGATCTCTTTTGGGATGTGGCCATCTTGCATGTTGTTGACTCTCCCTGAAAAAAAACAGGTCACTTTAGAATGGCCACATCTTTTCCCCCAGTTGGGTATATACATCTTTTCAGTAACTAAACGAAACATTTTTACATACGAAACACACACTAATGACATTTCATACGATCTAATGTGAGGAAACGATAAAAGCGTTATATGATCAGACTTGAGGAGACGTCAATAGTTTTACACTTACATGATCAATTTTGATAAAGTGAGGAAAAATGTGTGAAATTGTGAGGTTTGGATAAAGAGAGGAAATAAAAAATGTATCAATGGAAAAGTTTTGATCATACACAGACAAGAAGAGAACTAAAAGAGTATTCATATGGTCAGATTGTGATAAACGGTGTTCATCTGGAGAGGACAAAAATTCACACGTTGTAAAGCAAGTAATAGATTTCAGAGTTCTTCAAGCTGACACACACTATCTTTTTATCTGTTGTTCAAGCTGACACACACACACTCTCTCTTTATCTGTTGTTCAAGCTGACACACACTATCTTTTTATCTGTTGTTCAAGCTGACACACACACACTCTCTCTTTATCTGTTGTTCAAGCTGACACACACTCTCTCTTTATCTGTTGTTCAAGCTGACACACACTCTCTCTTTATCTGTTGTTCAAGCTGACACACACTATCTTTTTATCTGTTGTTCAAGTTGACACACACACACTCTCTCTTTATCTGTTGTTCAAGTTGACACACACACACTCTCTCTTTATCTGTTGTTCAAGCTGACACACACACTATCTTTTTATCTGTTGTTCAAGTTGACACACACACCACTCTCTCTTTATCTGTTGTTCAAGTTGACACACACTCTCTCTTTATCTGTTGTTCAAGCTGACACACACTCTCTCTTTATCTGTTCTTCAAGTTGACACACACTCTCTCTTTATCTGTTCTTCAAGCTGACACACTCTCTTTTTATCTGTTGTTCAAGCTGACACCACTCTCTCTTTTTATCTGTTCTTCAAGTTGACACACACTCTCTCTTTATCTGTTGTTTAAGCTGACACACTCTCTTTTTATCTGTTGTTCAAGCTGACACACTCTCTTTTTTATCTGTTCTTCAAGTTGACACACACTCTCTCTTTATCTGTTGTTCAAGCTGACACACACTCTCTCTTTTATCTGTTGTTCAAGCTGACACACACTCTCTCTCTTTATCTGTTCTTCAAGTTGACACACACTCTCTCTTTATCTGTTCTTCAAGTTGACACACACTCTCTCTTTATCTGTTGTTCAAGCTGACACACACTCTCTTTATCTGTTGTTCAAGCTGACACACACTCTCTCTTTTTATCTATTGTTCAAGCTGACACACACTCTCTCTCTTTATCTGTTCTTCAAGTTGACACACACTCTCTCTTTATCTGTTCTTCAAGTTGACACACACTCTCTCTTTATCTGTTCTTCAAGTTGACACACTCTCTCTCTTTATCTGTTCTTCAAGTTGACACACACCTCTCTCTTTATCTGTTGTTCAAGCTGACACACTCTCTTTATCTGTTGTTCAAGCTGACACACACTCTCTCTTTTTATCTGTTGTTCAAGTTGACACACACTCTCTTTATCTGTTGTTCAAGCTGACACACACTCTCTCTTTATCTGTTGTTCAAGTTGACACACACTCTCTCTTTTTATCTGTTGTTCAAGCTGACACACTCTCTCTCTTTATCTGTTGTTCAAGCTGACACACACACTCTCTTTATCTGTTGTTCAAGCTGACACACACACTCTTTTTATCTGTTGTTCAAGCTAATACACACACACTCTCTTTATCTGTTGTTCAAGCTGACACACACACTCTTTTTATCTGTTGTTCAAGCTGACACACTCTCTCTCTTTATCTGTTGTTCAAGCTGACACACACACTCTCTTTTTATCTGTTGTTCAAGCTGACGCACACACTCTTTTTATCTGTTATTCAAGCTGACACACACACTCTTTTTATCTGTATCTGTTGTTCAAGCTGACACACTCTCTCTCTTTTATCTGTATCTGTTGTTCACAGGTCAGTCCAAACCTGGACAGACTTTAAGCTCTCTCGTACAACTTATTTTTTTCTTGAAACCACCCAGTGTATAGATCTAAATCGTTTCTCTGAAACCACAATGTCTATATGTCTTTTCTCTGAAACCACCTTGTGTATACATCTTTTCTCTGAAACCACCCTGCGTATATATCTTTTCTCTGAAACCACAATGTGTATATGTCTTTTCTCTGAAACCACCTTGTGTATACATCTTTTCTCTGAAACCACCCTGTGTATATATCTTTTCTCTGAAACCACCCTGCGATATATCTTTTCTCTGAAACCACCCTGCGTATATATCTTACCTCTGAAACCACCCTGTGTATATATCTTACCTCTGAAACCACCCTGTGTATATATTTTACCTCTGAAACCACCCTGTGTATATATCTTACCTCTGAAACCACCCTGTGTATACATCTTTTCTCTGAAAACACCCTGTGTATATATCATTTCTCAGAAACCACCCCGTGTATATATCTTTTCTCTGAAACCACCCTGTGTATATAATCTTTTCTCTGAAACCACCCTGTGTATATATCTTTTCTCTGAAACCACCCTGTGTATATATCTTTTATCTGAAACCACCCTGTGTATATATCTTTCCTCTGAAACCACCCTGTGTATATATCTTTCCTCTGAAACCACCCTGTGTATATATCTTTTCTCTGAAACCACCCTGTGTATATATCTTTTCTCTGAAACCACCCTGTGTATATATCTTTTCTCTGAAGCTATCCTGTGTATATATCTATCCTCTGAAACTATCCTGTGTATATATCTTTTCTTTGAAACTAGCTTGTGTAGACATTTTCTTTCTGAAACCACCCTGTGTAGATATATTTTCCCTGAAACCACCCTGTGTATATATCTTTTCTCTGAAATCACCCTGTGTATATATCTTTTCTCTGAAACCACCCTGTGTATATATCTTTCTCTAAACCACCTTATATCTTTCTCTGAAACCACCCTTGTGTATATATCTTTCCTCTGAAACCACCCTGTGTATATATCTTTTCCTCTGAAACCCACCCTGTGTATATATCTTTTCTCTGAAACCACCCTGTGTATATATCTTTTCTCTGAAACCACCCTGTGTATATATCTTTTCTCTGAAACCACCCTGTGTATATATCTTTTCTCTGAAACCACCCTGTGTATATACCTTTTCTCTGAAACCACCCTGTGTAATATCTTTTCTCTGAAACCCCACCTGTGTATATATTTTTTCTCTGAAACCACCTCTGTATATATGTTTTCTGAAACCACCCTGTGTTATATCGTTTTCTCTGAAACCACCCTGTGTATATATGTTTTCTCTGTAACCACCCTGTGTATATATGTTTTCTCTGAAACCACCCTGTGTATATATCTTTCTCTGAAACCACCCTGTTATATATTTTTCTCTGAAACCACCCTGTGTATATATTTTCTCTGAAACCACCTGTGTATATATCTTTTCTCTGAAACCACCCTGTGTATATATCTTTTCTCTGAAACCACCCTGTGTATATATCTTTTCTCTGAAACCACTCTGTGTATAATCTTTTCTCTGAAACCACCTGTGTATATATCTTTTCTCTGAAACCACCCTGTGTATATATCTTTTCTCTGAAACCACCCTGTGTATATATTTTTCTCTGAAACCACCTGTGTATATATCTTTTCTCTGAAACCACCTGTGTATATATCTTTTCTCTGAAACCACCCTGTGTATATATCTTTTCTCTGAAACCACCTGTGTATATATTTTTCTCTGAAACCACCTGTGTATATATCTTTTCTCTGAAACACCCTGTGTATATATCTTTTCTCTGAAACCACCCTGTGTATATATCTTTTCTCTGAAACCACCTGTGTATATATCTTTTCTCTGAAACACCTGTGTATATATCTTTTCTCTGAACCACCTGTGTATATATCTTTTCTCTGAAACCACCCTGTGTATATATCTTTTCTCTGAAACCACCTGTGTATATATCTTTTCTCTGAAACACCCTGTGTATATATCTTTTCTCTGAAACCACCCTGTGTATATATCTTTCTCTGAAACCACCCTGTGTATATATTTTTCTCTGAAACCACTCTGTGTATATCTTTTCTCTGAAACCACCCTGTGTATATATCTTTTCTCTGAAACCACCCTGTGTATATATCTTTTCTCTGAAACCACCCTGTATATATCTTTTCTCTGAAACCACTCTGTGTATATATCTTTTCTCTGAAACCACCTGTGTATATATCTTTTCTCTGAAACCACCCTGTGTATATATCTTTTCTCTGAAACCACCTGTGTATATATCTTTTCTCTGAAACCACCCTGTGTATATATCTTTTCTCTGAAACCACCCTTTGTATATATCTTTTCTCTGAAACCACCTGTGTATATATGTTTTCTCTGAAACCACCTGTGTATATATCTTTTCTCTGAACCACCCTGTGTATATATCTTTTCTCTGAAACCACCCTGTGTATATATCTTTCTCTGACCACCTGTGTATTATTTTTTTGAAACACTGTGTTATATTTTTTTGAAATTGTGTATATATTTTTTTGAAACACTGTGTTTATTTTTTGAATGTGTATAATCTTTTTCTGTGTGTATATTTTTTCTGAACACTTGTGTTATCTTTTTGTGAACTGTGTATTTTTTTTCTGACACTGTGTATATATCTTTCTTGAACACTGTGTATATATCTTTTCTCTGAAACCACCTGTGTATATATCTTTTCTCTGAAACACCCGTGTAAACTTTTCTCGAAACCACCCTGTTATATATCTTTCTCTGACCACCCGTTAATACTTTTCTCTGAACCACCCGTGTAATATCTCTCTGAAACCACCATTAAATGTTTTCTCTGAAACCACCTGTGTATATACTTTTCTCTGAAACCACCGTGTATATATCTTTTCTCTGAAACCACCCTGGTATTATCTTTTCTCTGAAACCACCCTGTGTATATCTTTTCTCTGAAACCACCTGTGTATATATCTTTCTCTGAAACCACCTGTGTATATATCTTTCTCTGAAACCACCCTGTGTATATATCTTTTCTCTGAAACCACCCTGTGTATATATCTTTTCTCTGAAACCACCCTGTGTATATATTTTCTGAAACCACCTGTGTATATATCTTTTCTCTGAAACCACCTGTGTATATATCTTTTCTCTGAAACCACCTGTGTATATATTTTTCTCTGAAACCCCTGTGTATATATCTTTTCTCTGAAACCACCCTGTGTATATATCTTTTCTCTGAAACCACCCGTGTATATATCTTTTCTCTGAAACCACCTGTGTATATATCTTTTCTCTAAACCACCCTGTGTATATATCTTTTCTCTGAAACCACTCTGTGTATATATCTTTTCTCTGAAACACCCTGTGTATATATCTTTTCTCTGAAACACCCTGTGATATATCTTTTCTCTGAAACCACCCTGTGTATATATCTTTTCTCTGAAACCACCCTGTTATTCTTTTCTCTGAAACCACCCTGTGTATATATCTTTTCTCTGAAACCACTCTGTGATAAATTCTTTTCTCTGAAACCACCCTGTGTATATATCTTTTCTCTGAACACCCTTTATATCTTTCCTGAAACCACCCTGTGTAATATCTTTTCTCTGAAACCACCTGTGTATATATCTTTTCTCTGAAACCACCCTGTGTATATATCTTTTCTCTGAAACCACCCTGTGTATATATCTTTTCTCTGAAACCACCCTGTGTATATATCTTTTCTCTGAAACCACCCTGTGTATATATCTTTCCTGCATGTCCTCTGTGTACATGCGTCGCATCGTCGTGTCTGTGTTGTCGTGTGTAGTGCATGTTGTGTGTGTGTGTGTGTGTGTGTGTGTTGTGTGTGTGTTGGTGTGTGTGTGTGGTGTGTGTGTTGGTGTGTGTGTGTGTGTGTGTGTGTGTGTGTGTGTGTGTGTGTGTGTGTGTTGTGTGAGTGTGTGTGTGTGTGTGTGTGTGTGTGTGTGTGTGTGTGTGTGTGTGTGTGTGTGTGTGTGTGTTGGTGTGTGGTGTGTGTGTGTGTGTGTGTGTGTGTGTGTGTGTGTGTGGTGTGTGTGTTGTGTGTGTGTGTGTGTGTGTGTGATTGTGTGTGTGTGTGTTGGTGTGTGTGTGTGTGTGTGTGTGTGTGTGTGTGGTGTGTGTGTGAGTGTGTGGGATGGGTGGGGTGGGTGGTGGGTTTGGGTGTTATGTATATGTGTTCATACGGGAAACTGTCCTCTCGTACCATACGCGTTCAATACTGTTGTTTACTTTTCATGTTCTGTCACACCAACAGCAAATACACACATTCCAATACACACACGCGTGCCCGCGCGCACGCACACACGAATACCCACACACAAATGTATACACACACACAAAATACATACATACACAAATACACAGACACAGATAGAGACACACCAGTGTTGTTTACACGACACTACCTCAGCCAGCACTGCACACTGGGTGTGGGTTACCATGAAATCTGCCAGGCTTTGTTTGTGTGAACACTTCCATTTCTGTATCACCGATGGGAGTAAATTCATCATCATGATGATGATGATGATGATGATGATGATGATGATGATGATGATGATGATGATGATGATGATGATGATGATGATGATGATGATGATGATGATGATGATGATGATGATGATGATGATGATGATGATGATGATGATGATGATGGGCAAGGCCAAGCCTGCTCCTATCACCATGGGATGTGAATACACAGACTGATCCGCAAAGCCAGTCTGTCTGTTTGCCTGCCTGTCTGTCTAATTTGATGTGCGATAAATTGCAGATTGTTACTGTTATTTTTGTTTAATGCCCAGCCGACTGCGCAGAGCCATATCAGGGCTATAATCGTTTCAAAACATACACAATACTTCAAAAGGAAAAAAAACAAAGGGTGGGGGGGGGGGGGGGGGGAGAAAATTAAGTACACATATCAATGCCTTCACGCACATCAATAAAGAGATGCCTCTGGCGTTGACCACTTCGTCCAATTTACCACACAGGGGGTTTAAAAAACTTACCTGAATGCAATTTAAAATACAATTAAAGACACTAGAACATATATAAAAACGGGCCTAAACTACCTGAAATTGCTTCCGCATATCACATTTTCATAGAGCCAAAATGCACTCAATACATGTACCAAATTATCAATCCTAAGAGAAAGTACGTAGACTAAGACTTTATTGAATACATACAAGTGAATGGACCAGCAAGGCAGAAAATGATGGGAAGAGATGACAGAAAGCAAAGGAGCAAGGCAGAAACAAAGAGAGTGACAGAACAGAGATAATTTCTAGAACAGAATTTCCAGAAGACGGGGATTACTCTTTATACTGAAAGAGCTCCCGGCATCCCCATAGAGAAAGAATGCAGATACAGAGATTGGATTACAGTTGGTTTTAACGGTTGTTGATCTTCACTCCCAAGCCAGCGTTGCCCTTTCTCATGTTTCCGATACACAATGTTCTCTTCAATAATTCCAGTTCCAGAAGCACCTTACACTACACTTGGTGACTGTAATTGTTGTAAACAAGAATTGAAATCTGTTTTATTCAAACAATATGCTTCCTATGTTACGTGTTTTAACAAAACACATGATCTATGCTATGACAATATGGTCACTTATCTATTGACAATGTGATGACAGAAATCATGTTGAAACCTCACACATCCAGTAGACTGAATAATGTGATGAAAACAAAACACCGCCCCCCCCCCCCCCCCCTAAAAGTCACACTGCATATAAAACATCAAACGTCAATCCTACAGTAGATTGAATTACGTGATAATAGAAAAGATGTCAAGCGGCAGTGTTGCATTCTTCAGTGCCGTTGATAAAATACTGTATACCCAATAACACACACACACACGCACACACACACCCACACATACATACGCACGCGCGCGCGCGAGCGCACGCACGCACGCATACGCGGTAACTGCCAAACTAACTAGATCAAGTTGATACCGGCATATGTATTTCTCCCAAAGCAGAACAGTTTTATTCTAACAAAAGTAACGTTGGCGAAAGCTTGAAACGAAAGCTAACTTGTTTTTTAAGAGAAAACTTTATAAGAACGTGTCTACATTATTATTATTCTCTTCACTCCATTTTGCTATTAAACGGGGGGGGGGGGGGGGGGGGGGGGGGAGACAGCTGTGATCTTGTGGTGCTAGCAGCTGTTATAGTTTCTTTCTTTGTGGATTTGTCAGGTTAGGTTTTCGTTCTTGTTATTTTTACATGTGCTTTCTTTCATACATTCTTTCACGTTGGATGATTCTAATGTGCACCTGCCATCTGGTGAGATGACTGTTTCCAGATATTTAAACTTCCCAACTTGTCTCAGCGTTGTGCTATTAGGTGTTATTGTTTTTTCTTTTTACTGATTAACAGTACTTGGTCTTCTTGCTATTTAGTTCCAGCCCTGCTATTTATTTCTATTATATTCACAAGATTTTGTAGGTCTTTTTCATTTACAGCAATAAGAACAGTGTCATCTGCGTAAAGAATGGTGTTTATATCATTTTTTCTCTAACTCTTGTTCTACTTTTTCATGAGGGTTTCGCTGTAAAATGAAAATAAATCTGGTGACAGAACGCATCCCTGCCTAACCCCTCTTTTGATATTTTGGAAAGAGCTTGTGTCATTAATTACTCTCGCTGCTGCTGTTTCTTGTCAATATATATTCCTTATCATTCTTTGATCTTTTTCATCAATATTTAGCCTTTCCAATTGGTTGATCAATTCTTCGTGTCTTCCCGAGCAAAAGCTTTGGTTTAATCACAAAACAGAAATACAAATCCTTGTTCATCTCAACTGATCTTTCTATGAGAGTTCTTAGGATGCATATGGCATCAGTTGTTCCCTTCCATTCAGCAAATCCACACTGTTCTTCTTCTGTTTCTGTTTTGATGAAGCTCCTTGTCCTCATCAGGATTATTCTTAAAATGGGAGTGTCAACTGATATTGCATGGATTGTACACAGTTCACGTACTGTTTGATGTACAGTATAAAATGGGAGTATCCAAGTAATATTATTATGTGAATTGTACATAAATTACTACTACAGTTACTAAATGATTTCTTACATAATCACGTGCATATGCAAAGATCGTATTTCAACTTGAATATACAGATCAAAAACACTTCTATAAGATATCAAATACATCGAGTACAGTTCTGTTTTATCACACACAGGCAGACAATTAAAAAAAGTGAACCGCAAGTTGCAAAGTACAAGGCACGTTAGGAAAGACAAACCCTACAATTCCCTGTTGCTTACAATCACGACTTGCTTCCCTTCCCTGGTGAGAGAGAGAGAGAGAGAGAGAGAGGTGTGTGTGTGTGTGTGTGTGTGTGTGGTGTGTGTGTGTGTGTGTGTGTGTGTGTGTGTGTGCGTGCCTGTGTGTGTCTCTGTGTGTGTGTGCGTGTGCGTGTACGTGTCTGTCTATATCCGCGTGTGTGGGGAGGAGAGAGGGAGATTGAGCGAGACAAGAGAGAGAGAGAGAGAGAGAGCGAGAGAGAGCGAGCGAGAGAGTGTGTGTGAATGAAAGTGTGTGTGTGTATGTGTGTGTGCGTGTGTGTTAGAGATTAGAGAGAGAGACAGAGAGAGACAGAGAGAAAATGTGTGTGTGTGTGTGTGTGTGTGTGTGTGTGTGTGTGTGTGTGTGTGTGTGTGTGTGTGTGTGTGTGTGTGTGTGTTGTGTGTGTGTGGCCCACGTGTGCGCGAGTACACGACTGAAAGCCCCTTGAACAACTTTTTTCAGGAGTTGATGTTCAAGTCTTATCGCTTGCTGCACCGTCCCCAAGCTGTGGCAGACACGTGAAGCTGCCTAAGTCAAGTGACATGCTCTTGGCACCACGCTTGTCATCACCCAGACGGACATTACATGCACCATGTGTTTCACCTGTACTCAGACAGACGTTACATGCACCATGTGTATCACCTGTACTCAGACAGACGTTACATACACCATGTGTTTCACCTGTACTCAGACAGCTGTTACATACACCATGTGTTTCACCTGTACTCAGACAGACGTTACATACACCATGTGTATCACCTGTACTCAGACAGACGTTACATACACCATGTGTTTCCCTGTACTCAGACAGACGTTACATACACCATGTGTTTCACCTGTACTCAGACAGACGTTACATACACCATGTGTATCACCTGTACTCAGACAGACGTTACATACACCATGTGTTTCACCTGTACTCAGACAGACGTTACATACACCATGTGTATCACCTGTACTCAGACAGACGTTACATACACCATGTGTATCACCTGTACTCAGACAGACCTTACATACACCATGTGTTTCACCTGTACTCAGACAGACGTTACATACACCATGTGTATCACCTGTACTCAGACAGACGTTACATACACCATGTGTATCACCTGTACTCAGACAGACGTTACATACACCATGTGTATCACCTGTACTCAGACAGACGTTACATACATAATAATAATAATAATTACAATATTTATATAGCGCAAAATCTTGATAAAATCAAATCTAAGCGCTGAAGCAGACACACACGCAGGCACGCACGCTCGCACACACACGCACGCACACACACAGACACACACACACACACACACACACACACACACACACACACACGCATGGCTATAAATGGGGAGAAAGAATAAAAGCAATAAAAGCAAGAATAAAAGCAATGGAAAATTATAAAGAGCATAGCATACAATTATATATTATAACCATGTGATTCCCTCCGAGCGGAGACAGGCTGCAGAGGGGAGGGTTGAGTGAGGTTAGGATTTTATGCAGGAGAGAAAAGGTGAGTTTTGAGAGCGGACTTGAAGGAGACAAAAGTAGGTTGCTGACGGACTGAGAGAGGAAGTTTGTTCCAGGAGAGTGGACCAGAAACAGAGAAGGCTCGTGGACCATAGGTATTGAGCTTAGTGCGTGGAAAGCGATGAGTCAGAGGATCAGAGGCAGAGCGGAGGGTACGTGAGGGAACATAGATCTCAAGTAGGCTTGACAGGTAATCGGGGGCTGCGTTATTGAGGCTTTTGTAGCACATGGTGTCTAGTTTGTACTGTATGTGCTTTGATACAGGGAGCCAGTGAAGTTGTGCCAGGAGAGGAGATATGTGGTCAGCTGCGAACTGGATCCTCTTCCAGGTTCTCTCTACTCTGACTGTCTCCCTACTCTCCTCCCATTCATCACTGACATCATCAACACTTCTCTCCAAACTGGAACTGTCCCAGATTCTTTCAAGTCTGCTATTGTTCACCCTCTCCTCAAGAAATACAATTTAGACCCAAATGAACTGAAAAATTACCGGCCTATCTCTAATCTCTCTTTCTTGTCAAAACTCATCGAAAAAGTTGTCCTCAACCAGCTGAACTCTCACCTGTCCGCCAACAATCTCCTCAATCCTTTCCAGTCAGCCTACCGCCAATGCCATAGCACTGAAACTGCCCTGCTACACATTTTCAACAATCTCCTCCTTACAACTGATACTGGCAAAGTCTCTCTCTCCTCACACTCCTTGATCTGTCTGCAGCCTTTGATACCATTGATCATGGTATTCTCCTTTCTAGACTTCATCATACTTTTGGCATCTCTGACATTGCTCTCTCCTGGTTCACTTCATATCTATCAAACAGAAAACAAACTGTTCTCATTAATGGCACTTACTCTCAACCTGCATTTGTCCTTGGCCCTGTTCTTTTCACTCTTTACACCTCCCCCCTGTCCACCATCATCAACTCCCACTCTATAAAACACCACTTCTATGCTAATGACACCCAACTTCTAGACAGTGATACACCAGACAATATCCAGCGCCTCTTGACTCGCACCACTGAGTGTTACTCGGACATTAAGAACTGGATGACGTTCAACAAACTTCAGTTTAATGATGACAAGACAGAAGCTATCCTCATTGGCACCCGTCAGAAACTTTCTCAGCTGCCTCCTCTTTCTCTCCCATTATGTAACACATCAGTCCCAATTTCTGATTCAGCTAAAAACCTTGGTGTCTGCATTGACTCTACCCTCTCCATGAACAACTTTGTTTCTCAAACTGCCAGATCTTGCTACTATCACCTCCATCGTATAAGCCTGATCAGGAAGTATCTCTCTGTGGAAACAACTGCAAAACTCGTTCTCTCCTTCATAATGTCTTGCATTGACTATTGCAATTCACTCCTGTCTGGTCTTCCTGCCTCCACCATTCACATCCTACAGCGCATTCAAAACAATGCTGCACGCCTTGTACTCAAAAAGAAAAAAGCTGACCACATATCTCCTCTCCTGGCACAACTTCACTGGCTCCCTGTATCAAAGCGCATACAGTACAAACTAGACACCATGTGTTATAAAAGCCTCAATAACGCAGCCCCCGATTACCTGTCAAGCCTACTTGAGATCTATGTTCCCTCACGTACCCTCCGCTCTGCCTCTGATCCTCTGACTTTTCGCTTTCCACGCACTAAGCACAATACCTATGGTCCACGAGCCTTGTCTGTTTCTGGTCCACTTTCCTGGAACAAACTTCCTCTCTCTGTCCGTCAGCAACCTACTTTTGTCTCCTTCAAGTCCGCTCTCAAAACTCACCTTTTCTCCTCTGCATAAAATCCTGACCTCACTCAATCCCCTCTGCAGCCTGTCTCCACTCGGAGGGAAAATCACATTGTAATATATAATTGTATATAATATGCTCTCTATAATTTTCCATTGCTTTTATTCTTTCTCCCCATTTTAGCCGTGTGCGTGTGCGTGCGTGCGTGCGTGCGTGTGTGTGTGTGTGTGTGTGTGTGTGTGTGTGTGTGTGTTGTGTGTGTGTGTGTGTGTGTGTGTGTGTGTGTGTGTGTGTGGTGGTCTTTCATTTAATGTCTATTCACTTAAGTGATTTTAGACAACAACAACAACAACAACAACAACAAAAATTCATGAGGAGTGAAGAGTATACTTGGAAATGGTTAATCTTCAGGAAAAAGAAATGAACCAGAAAACAACTGTGCCGAAGACGAGAAGGAACAAAATCACAAGACGTTATCATAATTAACGATAGAAACAATAAAATTGGCTAACCATAACATTGAACATTGGAAATAACGGTGTGTTAAAGATAATTTGCTATAGGACTTTTTGACAGGCTAACAAAAAATTCATATGTTAATGGTGGTGAGGCAAATATATCAGAAACTGTCTTAGATAGTGTAGGAATATGTCTTTTCACCCGAACGCATGAAAGAATATGACTATGTGTTATCTTTTTTCCACACAGACATACTATATTCCTGGTGTATTTTGTTTTAAATGCATCAAGTTTCCACCTATACATAAGGGATTGTATACTTCTGCTGGCAGGAAACTGCTTAAGCGTTTTGCTAATTTCAAAGTTCATATAACAGTTTTCATACTTTTTCTGTTTATCTTGAAACTGCTTCCATACATAGGAGTCCACTAAGGTATAACACTCATGCAATGAGAGGGAAAGTTGTACATTATTTGAATCTGGGGAGCTCTTTGCCCCCCCCCCCCCCCCCCCCCCCCCCCCCGTTTGGCAGCCCTACAACCATATCGTTATAATGAAAAGAACTATGAGATGGTATCCAGCAGAAAGTAATATCAGTGCCTCTTAAGGATAAACTATTAATCAAGTGAGTAATTTCCAATATCATTTCAGATCTTGTTTGTAATTTTGATAATTCAAGAGCTTGAAGTACAGATTTTGAATCAACGCAAAAAAGTATCTTGGGAAGTGTCCTAGGAAAATTTATCATATAATTCAAAGCCATTAAGATTGCAAAGAGTTCAGCGGTAAAGACAGATTTATTAAGTCCTATATATGTGTGTGACAGACCGTTCGCCGACAGGTTTGAGCGTTTTTGGCTCTCGCGTTTTTGAAAGTGTGTGGGTGATGAGAGATTGTGTTTGGCCTTGTGAACGGTCATACTACTTCATGATGTGGGATGCTTTCATCTGGTGGGTGTTCGGCGCCCCTCCAGCCATCAGACTGCTTGTATTGTGCGCACTGCTTTCGTCAAGACTGGCCACAGTGAGTGATTTTTCACCGCCATTTTCTCACCACACTACCGACTCTCCTGTGCCTGTGTGTGACATTCCTCCGCCTGAACAGCGCGATGTGTGTACATTTATTAAGTACTCGCGCGCTGAACTGCTCTCTATCAACCCTGCACCCTTGACCTCCGAGGTTACTTCCTGTTTGAGAAGTTTACAACTTGGAAGAGGGCTGCCTAGAAAACGATCGAAAAAATCCAAAAGCGATGCAAAAATCGCTGCTCTCCTTTCTTCTGATAGCTGTTCTGATGCAACTGACTCAAGCTCAACTTCCACTGTTCAATACAGCCCTCCATCATCATCCCGCTCAATTGAAGTTCGAGTTACGGCCCGCGATGTGCGTCATGTGCGTCAGGGAGCAGGTCCTGTAGACAGTGGATCACAAACACAGGCAAGTGCTTGCAACTTTGCTAATCTCATCAAGGTAAACACCAAAAACGTTTTGCAAGATGTTTCAAAACGCCTCAAAGTGATGTGTTTAAACGCCCAGTCCTGCAGAAACAAATGTAACGACATCAATGATCTGATTACTCAAGGTAACTTTGACATTGTGTTCTTGTCAGAAACTTGGTTCAAACCACTTGGAGATGAACCTGACATTGCTGCAATTACACCACCTGGTTTCACTCTTAGGCCCATACCCAGAAGCAGTGGTCGTGGTGGCGGATTAGCCGTAATCTTCAGAAACAGTCTAGTGCCCCATTTGTCAGTGACTACCAAAGACTGTGTGTTTCAATCTTTCGAAGCATGCCATGTTCGCCTCTCATACCTCAATCAGACAGTATCATTTGTCAGCCTGTACAGACCTCCCCCTAACCGCAAGAACAAACTGACCAACTCCATGTTTTTGAATGACTTTCAAGCTCTGTTATCAACTTGTCTATCCTGTAAAAAATTGATTGTTGTGGGTGATTTCAATGTTCATTTTGATTCAGTTTCTGACCCTACTGCTTCTGCATTTAAAAGTCTGCTTGACAGTTTTGACTTAGAACAACTGATAAACAAACCCACACACTGCCGTGGTCACATCCTAGACTGGATTGTTACAAACAGTAGACCCTTGTTTATGAACATCAATGTCGATGACATGTTAGTCTCTGACCATTTTGTTGTGTCCTTTGAGCTATGCCTTAGGAAACCATGTAGAGCAACAAAGAGTGTATCATCACGTAAACTCAAAGCCATTAACTCTGTTGATTTTAGATCAGATGTGTTGTCAGGGTTTGCATATGATTCATGTACTAATGATCCTGTCAATGTTTACAACACATGTTTGCGTGACTTATTGGACAAGCACGCCCCCTTAGTTACACGTAACTTGACCGATCGCACATCCGCCCCTTGGATGAACCTGGAGATAAAGCAAGCAAAGCTCCAGCGCCGCGAGGCGGAACGGTTATGGCGCAAATCTGGCCTGACTGTGCACAAGCAAATTTATGCTCACCAGCGTAATCTGGTAACTAGCATGATTCGTAATGCTAAAAAACAGTACATGTGTAATAAGATAGTCAATGCGTGTAGCTCCAGGGAGCTTTTCAGAGTCAGCGGGGAGCTCATGGGAAAAGAACAGGGCCTTGTGTTGCCAACATCTGTCCCGGTTGAACAACTACCGGACAAATTCAATGAATACTTTTCTGGCAAAATTGAGCAAATTCGAGACAGTTTTCCAACTGGCAGTTCGACGACCGCTGACGCTGATCGGTTCTCTGGATCTGCACTCTCTGTTTTTCAGAGCGTGTCTCAAGAAAATGTGAGAGAAATACTGATGAAAATGCCCAAGAAATCATGCGAGCTAGATCCCATTCCTGCATCACTGTTTTTTGGATGTATTGATGAACTTGTTCCCCTGATAACTGATATCATGAACAGGTCATTGTGTACAGGCACTGTCCCAGATAGTTTTAAACATGCCCTAGTGAAACCACTTCTTAAAAAGTCAACACTTGATCCTGAGTGCTTGAAAAACTTTCGCCCAGTTTCTAACTTGCCATTTTTATCAAAGGTTTTAGAACGTATTGTCTTGGAACAGTTGTTACATCACCTTCAGTCCCACGACCTACTTGAGCCATTTCAATCTGCATATCGTAAATGTCATAGTACAGAAACGGCACTTGTTCGTGTCGTTAACGATCTTCTTCATGCTTCTGATCGTGGACATGTGTCTCTCCTGTCTTTGCTGGATTTGTCTGCTGCCTTTGATACAATAGACCATAACATACTTATCAACAGACTGCATACCACATATGGTTGCTCTGCAATCGTTTTGGACTGGTTTCGGTCCTACCTTAAGGACCGTACTCAATCTGTTGTTTTAGGAAAGTATCATTCCTCTCCATCAGTGCTCAGGTTTGGAGTCCCACAAGGCTCAGTGTTAGGGCCTGTCTTGTTCGTAATGTACACCAAGCCTCTGAGTCAGGTGATAAGTCGATCAGGTCTTCGCTATCACTTCTTCGCCGACGATTCACAATTGTATGATTCCAACATCCCAGCCGAGTTTCCAGCATTGCTTGGCAATTTACAATCTGGTATTGAGGCTGTCGGTGACTGGATGATGACAAACAAGCTTAAAATGAATGAAGATAAAACTGAACTGATAAAAATCGGTACTAAACATAAACTACAACAAACACCAACATGCACAATGACAATCTGTGGCTGCAGTCTTTCTTTTGCACCATCTGTTAGAAATCTTGGAGTGTTTCTTGACGAATCATTAACAATGGACGCGTATATCAACAATCTTTGCCGTAGCCTAAACTTTCAGCTCCGTAGGATTGCAAAGATTCGTCCTTACCTCACCACCGATGCCGTGAGGAAGCTTGCAGTTTGTTTTATTTTGTCAAGATTAGATTACTGTAATTCTCTCTTAGCTGGCTTACCTGATGACAAACTTAGAAAGCTTCAGGTCATTCAGAATAATGCAGCCCGCCTTATCCTGCACAAGAAACAATCTGACAGTGCAAATCCACTGCTGAAATCCCTTCACTGGCTCCCCATCAAAGCCAGAATAGACTTCAAGATTGCTTGCCTCTGTTTCCGCTGTCTAAGTGATACAGTCACTGCACCACCATATCTTTCTGAACTGATCCAACATTATGTACCGACTCGAACCCTTCGTTCCGGAGATTCTTTTCAACTAGTCGAACCACGTTTTTCTCTCTCCACAGTTGGCAAACGCGCTTTCTCTGTTTTTGGTCCTTCAGTATGGAACAATCTGCCACTCAACCTGAGAAAACAACATAGTTACTTAACCTTCAGAAAGGAACTTAAAACCCATCTTTTTCAAAAGTATCTGGTTGCAGAGTAACTTCCACGGCATTGGTGCTGAAGTACAAAATGACTGTTTTTAACCTTTTCTAGTCCTTGGCATGACTGTGTCTATTATTGGTGTTTTTTAAGTTTATTCTTCTGATTATATATTTTAATTTTAATTTTTGTGTGTGTGTATGGGTGTGAGTGTGTGTGTGTGTGGTGTGTGTGTGTGTGTGTGTGTGTGTGTGTGTGTGTGTGTGTGTGTGTGGTGGTGTGTGTGTGTGTGTGTGTGTGTGTGTGTGTGTGTTGTGAACGTGAACATGATATGTTGGAATATCTTTGTATGCTCTCTGATTTGTTTTAATTAGTTAAATGTCTTATTCAGCTTCTATTTGTAATGCATGTTTTAATTAAGATTTTATGTAAAACGCGTTGAGCATTTTATGGAAAGGCGTTTATTCATGTAATAATAATAATAATAATAATAATAATAAAAAGGATTTCTCAATTTTGAGAGCAGGTATTAAAAACGCTGAGCCTGCTTGTCTTTCAATTATTGATCCATCAGTGTAAACTTTCAAGTGATCGGAATAAAAATCTTCTATATGACATTTAACTTGACTTGCCAGTAAGTTGGTATTATCTTCTTTTTTTAAGTCAGTGTGACGTATGTCAAAACGTGCTCTTTGAAGTTCCCAACTGGGTACAGGTGAAAAGGAAGGTCTTGAAGTGACAGGATCTGCTTCTAGATCTATTCCAGAGCCTTTCATAACATCAGTTGTATATGTTGCTAGTGTGACCTGTGAGGATATTGATTTAGCTCTTTTTGGAAAGTCGGAGTCTGATCTTATTTTTGTCTCTGTTTCAATGCTGTTTTCTATGGTGGTGTTTCTTAACAGAAATTTAGTGGAAGCGACTTTCCTTTGTTCATCAAGCGGCAATAATTTGATCGCGTTGTATGTGCGAAGACAAGAGGCATGCATTGGAAGACCCAGCGCAAGTTTGAAACCTTTACAATCTAAGCTCTGCAGTTTTGTTAATGTGTTTCGGTGCACTGAAGAAGATTTCTTGGGCATAGGTTAATTTAGATCTAATAAACGATTTACAAAGATGAACAAGTGTTGATATATCTTGTCCCCATGTCTGTTTGCGAACTATTTTTAAGAAATTTAAACTTTTTTGAGCTTTTGTTAATAAGTATTCAATAGGGGGGGCCTGTAGTCGAGTGGTTAGAGCGCTCGTCTGCGGTGCGGAAGGTCGGTGGTTCGAATCCGCTAAACGCTGGTTCGATTTTTCCGGCCTGAAAACTCCCTCTGTCCACCCAGCAGTGAATGGGTACCTGACTTCGGTCGGGGGAGGTTTAAAAAAAGGCGGCGAAAGGAGAGGGATGGGCTCCGCCTTTCATAATGCCGTGCCCTAGACACGGTGAATCTTTAACAGTTCACCGCCCCTACGGCCATATTGACCATGGGACCTTTAACCTTTTTAATTCAATATGCTGATTCCAAGATAATTTCGCTGTAAGAAAAACTCCTAAGAATTTAATCGACTCGTTATATTGAAGAAGAGTATCTTCCAGTTTGAACGTGGGAACATTTGCTGGGTTAGCTCCACTGTTAAACAAAACTATCTTTGTTTTTTCCACTGATAGATGCAGACCATTTTCTATCATATATTGTGCTATTGTATCAAGCTCTAATTGATAACATTTACGCGTATAATTAAGACAGCGCAAAGGAGTTTTTCTTTTCATATTTACCTGCATCCACATGCATAAATCGTCAGCATATTGAACTAAAACTACATGTTTAGAAATTTTACTGGGTAAGTCATGCATTAATATCATGAAGAGAAGGGGAGCAATAACGGATCCCTGAGGGATACCCATTTGAATAAGTCGTTCTGTGGAATACACATTTTCAATCCTCGTTTGAAATACTCGGTTTTCTAAGAAGCATTTGACATAATCAAAAATGTGACCTGTCAGCCCAATACTTTTCAATTTGAGTAATAATCTGGAGTGCCATACTTGGTCGTATGCTTTAGTGATATCAAAAAATGTAGCTAAAACACATTGACGTCTGGCAAATTATTGTTTGATATTAGTGGTTAGTTTTGTAAGGAGTTCCACTGGTGACCTGCCTTTTCTAAATCCTGCCTGATTCACTGGTAATATTTTATTCTTTTCATAGTAGAGCATCAATCTCTTTAAAATTATTTTCTCCATTAGTTTACATACGTGCGATGTTATTGCAATCGGCCTGTAGTTTTTCAAGTCAGTATTACCTTTACCTGGTTTTAGCACAGGAACCACTATTGATTGTTTCCAATAGTTAGGCAGTTTGCCACTGTTCCAGCATTTTTGAAACATATTGTGTAGCAAGATTAAAAAAATTTCTGGTAATTTTTTCAACAACTCATTGGAAATTGCATCAAATCCTACTGATGTCTTTTTATTTGGAATTGATTTAATGGCATCTTTTAATTCTTGGAACGTGATTGGTGCATTTACGTAATGCATATTATCTGGTGCAGGATCCTTGTATGCGTCGGTCTTTTCTTCTTGTACCCTATAATTTCTACTAGAGGCAGGAAGTCCTTCTACTCGACAAACCTCAGCAAACATGTCTGCAAAAGCTTCTGCTTTCTCCTGTGAGCTAGGTAAAGGGTTGTTTTCTAGCTTTACTGGAACTGATGGCAACTTGATCCCATTTTTCATTGTTTTCAGTTTTTCCCAAATCTTTTGCATATCTTTATGGTCACTTACTTCATATGTACAAAACGATGTCCAATATTGTTCTTTAGCTTGTTCTATGACTCTGTTACAGTTTATGTTCGCACTTTTCATCGCCGTATGATTTTCAGATGACCTATTAGCTATATATTGTTTGTATTTTTCTTTCTTTTCGTTGACTGCCTTTTCACAATCTTTATTCCACCTGACGTTTCCATGATGTTTTCCTGTTTTTGACGCTTTAAGTTCTGGAACTGAAATTTTTGCTGCCCTTAAGAGTGAATTACAGAAATCTACGTACATATCGTTTAAGGTCATTGTTTCAGATAGATCTGTTCTTGTATTTTGTAGGACAGCTTTAAACATGGCCCAATCTGCGTATTTATAGTTAAACTTGGGTAAACTATCCTGTGGCATTGCATCTATTTCAGCGATAAGGTTAAGGGTAAGAAGTATGGGGATGTGATTTGATCCCAACAAGTCATCCTCTGTTTGCCATGTGGCATTTGGTGCTAGCGATGGTGAGATTAAGGTAAGGTCGATAGCTGTGGGTCTATGGGTTGGTATGTCAGGGACACGAGTAACGTGTCCGTTGTTTAGTAAGTATAAATTGGAATCTATAATATTTTCAATCAACCTGTTGCTAGTTATATTTTTACAATTCTTGTCCCAAAATGGGGCATGAACATTAAAATCGCCACCAATGATCCATTTGTCACGTTGATCATGGAAATGTTTCAGCCACTCAGTATTCACAGAATCGGGATCTCTTGGTAGATACACAGAGGCCAAATTCAAAACTAATGATGATGAAAATTTTATGATAATTGCACATGAAGAAATAGATGAGCACGATTTTTGTACTGGCGATGTTCTTTCACAGTATTTTAGACCTTCTCGAACATATAGCTGTTTGTATTCGGCCACCGTCATTTTTGGAGTCATATATTGGTGGATAATAAAACCCCGATATTTTAGGTATATTAGTCTTGGTGGTATTCAGCGATTGTAGAAGCAGGACTTGGATGTTTCTAGAAGATAGATAGTTAGTCAAATAGGAAATGTTTTTAACAAGGGAACGTGTGTTCCACTGAACAACGTTGATATCACGGACTTCACACTTCTTCATGATGAACAGTTGAATGAGCTTGGAGTACTGTCGTATATTTAGATAATTAGATAATCAAATAACGTTCAAGTAAAATTTACATATATCATAAGTAAACAAACAAGTATAGAAGTAAGTAAAACAATATAGTTGAGCACTGAACAGAGAGGAACTGAATCTGGGCTGAATCTAAAATGACCTGAATCTAAAATGACCAGGGAGGGAAGAAAAACTGAGGGTGAAATTGGCGGCGTTGATGGGTTGATTTCCGCTTCGGTTTTTCCCCAAAAAGCTGATGGATATGCCTCCCTATGTTTCTGGCCAGAACGCTCGCCCCTCTGGTGGTTGGATGTACGTCGTCCTGGCTGACTTGGGTGTTGCTGTTTGCTTGTAGATTATTGTGGCTGATGTATTCGACATTCGCTGCGTTGAGGAGTCTCTCTTTGGTCAGGGCATTTAGGAGCTCCCTTTTCACACTTAGGTGCTTATTTTTCAGAGGAGCGACCTGACTTAGCACTACTTTGGCTTTCGGAAATTGGGTGTTGATAGATTTTACGCAGAGATCTAGATTTGTAGAACATACATTTGGCTCCTTTGATTTTAGATCTGTTATCCCTACGTGTAGAAAAACGCAGTCAGGTTCAGGTGTCAGCTCTTCTTCAGATTTTCAATGCTTCTCTTACAGTCCTCGATGGTGCGGATCTTCCTCGTCGCCACCTGGAAACCGTAGGACGAACCTAATCTCTGTCCATCCACTTTATTCAAGACGGAGTCGTGAATGATGAGGACACGTGGCAAATTATTGGACTTAGATCTGGGATGTGTAGACAC
>JAPXFY010000016.1:2202447-2234947 GCA_030674185.1 Monoplex corrugatus
GTCTGAACAATGTCAGGTATACTGATGGTAACAGGGGTGGACGTCTCAACAATGTCAGGTATACTGATGGTAACAGGGGTAGACGTCTCAACAATGTCAGGTATTCTGATGGTAACAGGGGTAGACGTCTGAACAATGTCAGGTATACTGATGGTAACAGGGGTAGACGTTCTGAACAATGTCAGGTATACTGATGGTAACAGGGGTAGACGTCTCAACAATGTCAAGTATACTGATGGTAACAGGGGTGGACGTCTGAACAATGTCAGGTATACTGATGGTAACAGGGGTGGACGTCTCAATAATGTCAGGTATACTGATGGTAACAGGGGTAGACGTCTGAACAATGTCAGGTATACTGATGGTAACAGGGGTAGACGTCTGAACAATGTCAGGTATACTGATGGTAACAGTGGTGGACGTCTGAACAATGTCAGGTATACTGATGGTAACAGGGGTGGACGTCTGAACAATGTCAGGTATACTGATGGTAACAGTGGTGGACGTCTGAACAATGTCAGGTATACTGATGGTAACAGGGATGGACGTCTGAACAATGTCAGGTATACTGATGGTAACAGGGGTAGACGTCTCAATAATGTTAGGTATACTGATGGTAACAGGGGTGGACGTCTCAACAATGTCAGGTATACTGATGGTAACAGGGGTGGACGTCTGAACAATGTCAGGTATACTGATGGTAACAGGGATGGACGTCTGAACAATGTCAGGTATACTGATGGTAACAGGGGTAGACGTCTCAACAATGTCAAGTATACTGATGGTAACAGGGGTGGACGTCTCAACAATGTCAGGTGTACTGATGGTAACAGGGGTAGACGTCTCAACAATGTCAGGTATACTGATGGTAACAGGGGTAGACGTCTCAATAATGTTAGGTATACTGATGGTAACAGGGGTGGACGTCTGAACAATGTCAGGTATACTGATGGTAACAGGGGTAGACGTCTCAACAAGGTCAGGTATACTGATGGTAACAGGGATGGACATCTCAATAATGTCAGGTATACTGATGGTAACAGTGGTGGACGTCTGAACAATGTCAGGTATACTGATGGTAACAGGGGTGGACGTCTCAACAATGTCAAGTATACTGATGGTAACAGGGGTGGACGTCTGAACAATGTCAGGTATACTGATGGTAACAGGGGTGGACGTCTGAACAATGTCAGGTATACTGATGGTAACAGGGGTGGACGTCTCAGTAATGTCAGGCACACTGTTGGTAACAAGGGTGGTCGTCACAGCAACGTCTCATTTGTGCAACACTTTTGGTCAGAAGAAACACGGTTCAAAGTGCGGGTGAAAGCGGTAGCTGGAAGGATGCGCCTGTCCTTCCTCAGCCGACAGCGCAGCAGAGCGTGGATTCTACGGCGGTGCTCAGCCTTGGACCACGCATAGAGAAAGGGTTGATGGCAGAGTGGGAAACAGCCAGCCACTGAGACAGCGTACACCACTGATTCCCCGCCACCTCTACTCCTATATAAACGTGGCACAACGGCAATAGCACGAAAAAGGGCAGCCAGAAGAGGATGACGAAGACCAGGATGACCACCAGGGTCACCGTGGTCTTCACCTGGCCACGCCATAGTCCCGTGCTGCGAAAGTATGGCAGAGACAGCAACTCCACCCACGTAGACCTCCTGCCATGCAGGGCAAAGCCCGATGACTGGGACAGCTGAGGTGTGCGACTGGTGGACAGTTTCATCCTGTCCCACTTGTCCGTTCGACTGGACCAAGGTCTGGGGCCTGGTGGGCTGATCTTGCAGCCAGGGGAACGGGCTGAAATTCGTGAAAATGACAAGGGGCTGATCAGTGAGACGGTCCCTGTTGATGGAAATGTGCATGCTTCTGTATTGTGCTGTACATCCTGTTTTGGCCCTCCTTCTTTCCTGTCTGTCTGTTTACTTCTGGAGGACAGGTTGGAATCACAGGTAGACGCCAGGGGGTTGTTTGCTGCAGAACCACCAGGAGTGGCGTTTGCTAACTGGCCAGCAGACGGCTGGTTGCTGGCAGGTGAGGAGTGCTGTTGAATATGTTGTGAAGTAAACTGTTGAGTGTGACGCTGAGTGCTAACAGGTGTGGACTGCTGAGTGTTGACGTGTGAGTGCTGTTGAGTATGTTGATGAGTGTGTTGTTGTGTGTGACGTTGAGAGCTGACAGATGAAGATCGTTGTTGACTGACTTGTTGGTTGCTGACAGATGAGGACTGTTGTTGAGAGTGACGGTGAGTGTGATGCTGAGTGTGATGTTGAGTGTGTTGTCGTGAGTGGTGCTGAGTATGATGCTGCGTGTGATGTTTAGTGTGATGCTGAGTGTGTTGTTGAGTGCTGACAGATGGTGACTGCTGTTGAGTGCCGACAGATGATGACTGTTGTTGAGTGCTAATCGATGGTGACTGTTGTTGAGTGCTGAAAGATGGTGACTGTTGCTGAGCGTGTTGTTGAGTGCTGACAGATGGTGACTGTTGTTGAGTGTGTTGTTGAGTGCTAACAGATGGTGACTGTTGTTGAGTGTTGACAGATGGTGACTGTTGTTGAGTGCTGACAGATGGTGACTGTTGTTGAGTGTGACGCTGAGTGTGTTGTTGAGTATGACGCTGAGTGTAATGCTGTGTGCTGATTGATGTGGGTTGTTGCTGAATGTGAACAGATGGGGAATGCTGACTGCTAACGGGTGACAACTGTTGAGTGCCGACAGGTGAGAAGGGTTGAGTGCCCATTGACGAGAGGTTACCAACTATGTCCATGTCCACGGGGTTGGAGTAAATGGAGGACAGGCTGGTGTCTGGTACTACAGGGGACACGGGCCATGTGGCGTGTGTCGTTGTCCCTGTGCTGCGTGAACACTCCCCCGTCCTGACGCTCTTTGGGGGCACTGTTCGAACATGGGGGCTGTGGTGGACGGGAAAGGTCGTTTGTGCCAGCTCTTCTGAAGCACATGCTTCCTCTGATCCATGCATGACAGAATAAGTCAGCTGTTTGACACTACTTTCTTCTTTTGAATCTTTCTGATTTGCTGTCTGCCTTTCCAGAGTACTGTGGTTTCTTGATTTCTTGTCTGACAATTTCAAGGAACTTCTCATCTTGCTCTGACTGTATCCATGATGAACTCTAAGCGGTTCAAAGTCTGGGACTGGGGTGGCGGTGGTGCCTGGGGTGTTGGAAACGGGCGCCATACCCAAAGCCATCATCCTGGTTCGTATCTTGACCTCACGGATGACCTGGCGGTACGCCTCCCCCATGGCACACAGGGGTAGCAGGAAGAGTACCACGTCAATTGCCAGCAAGTACCACAGTGGCTGACGGTAAATCTGACAGTCCATCAGACTGACTACCGCCTCCACCTCCTCCAGATTACCCATGCCCAGCAAGACAGGTAATGACACTAGGAACGACAAGCCCCACACCAAGCATATGATCTTGTGGGAACCATGTGACTTGATCAGGACTGTTCTCTGAAGAGGCCGCACGACACCCAGGTAGCGGTCCAAACTGATGGCCGTGACGGTGTAGATGGAGCTGGCGCTTAACAGCAGGAACATGTAGAGCCAGGCCATACACACCACCTCTGCCGTCAGCAGACAGCTGTTATTCTGAAACCCCCAACCAGCATAACTATATCATTCCTACAATAACGCCATTAATCCTGTCACTTTGAAAACCACCACCAGTATAACTACATCACTCCTGTATGACCAAGTCTTATATAATAACACTATCAATACTGTGACTGAAAACCACCACCAGTATAACAACTTCACACCTGTACGTCCATGTCTTATATAATAACACTATCAATATTGTGACTGAAAACTACCATCCCTACCTATATCCATCAACAGTGAAAACCACCATCCCTACCTATATCAATTAACACTGAAAACTACCATCCCTACCTATATCCATCAACAGTGAAAACCACCATCCCTACCTATATCAATTAACACTGAAAACTACCATCCCTACCTATATCCATCAACAGTGAAAACCACCATCCCTACCTATATCAATTAACACTGAAAA
Organism: Monoplex corrugatus; assembly: GCA_030674185.1. Classification (NCBI taxonomy): domain Eukaryota; kingdom Metazoa; phylum Mollusca; class Gastropoda; order Littorinimorpha; family Ranellidae; genus Monoplex; species Monoplex corrugatus. The sequence continues at coordinate 2,206,494 of JAPXFY010000016.1, forward strand.
CCACCATCCCTACCTATATTAATTAACACTGAAAACCACCATCCCTGCCTATATCAATTAACACTGAAAACCACCATCCCTGCCTATATCAATTAACACTAAAAACCACCATCCCTGCCTATATCAATTAACACTGAAAACCACCATCCCTGCCTATATCAATTAACACTGAAAACTACCATCCCTGCCTATATCAATTAACACTGAAAACCACCATCCCTGCCTATATCAATTAACACTAGAAACCATCATGATTACCTATATCAATTAACACTGAAAACTACCATCCCTGCCTATATCAATTAACAGTGAAAACCACCATCCCTACCTATAGCAATTAACACTAAAAACCACCATCCCTACCTATATCAATTAACACTGAAAACTACCATCCCTACACATATCAATTAACACTGAAAACTACCATCCCTACCTATAGCAATTAACACTAAAAACCATCATGATTACCTATATCAATTAACACTGAAAACTACCATCCCTACCTATAGCAATTAACACTGAAAACCGTCATCCCTACCTATATCAATTAACACTGAAAACTACCATCCTTGCCTATATCAATTAACACTGAAAACCACCATCCCTACCTATATCAATTAACACTGAAAACCACCATCCCTGCCTATATTTATTAACACTGAAAACCACCATCCCTGCCTATATTTATTAACACTACAAACCACCATCCCTGCCTATATCAATTAACACTGAAAACCACCATCCCTGCCTATATTTATTAACACTACAAACCACCATCCCTGCCTAAATCCATATGGTGTAATTACATCATCAACAACAACTCTGTGTTGTGTATTATACCATCAGCATCATCCCTATATGATGTAACTCTGCGGCTTTTGACATTACTGTTCACAATATTCTTCTGTCCTGCCTTGAAAACATCTTTGGACTTTGCTGTGTTGCTCTCATTTGCTTTCAGTCCTATTTAGAAGATCGCAGTGAGTATGTTTCTATCTGTTGTTTTTCTTTGCTTCGACTCCCCTTGCTTTCGGTGTATCCCAAGGCTTTGTGCTACGCCTAGTAATGTTTTCCACATAATGCCACTGTCTTCCGTAATCAAATAGTTTGCGGCTGACCATAATATATATATATACATATATACATATGTGTGTGTGTGTGTGCACGCGCGCGCGCACATGCGTGTGTATGCGTGTGTGTGTGAGTGTGTATGTATGTGTGTGTGCGTGCGTGTGTGTCTCTATGTATGTATAAGTATGACGTGTGTGTGTGTGTGCCTACCTGTTTGACACCAGCTGGGTAAAGAAGCAGTGTACACAACAGACAGTCACTACAGGCCAGGTTGGTGATGAAGTGTGTTGACTGACTGCCTTTCCTAGTGTTCAACAACAAGGTCATCAACACCAGCAGGTTGATTGTGACACCCAGTCCACCAATCACTGCGAAGGAATAAATCACACTGCCGTCCGCTTGCTTGGTGGATGAGCAATAGTCTGTGTCGTTCTGCCTGGAACTGTAGGCCGGGGTCTGGAACACAGACAAACATTGAAATATATAGATTATTTTTACCATGTAGAATTCACCCACTTTTCCCATGTTGAATACATCCATTTTTACACTGTAGAATTCATCCACTTTTACTCTGCAGACTCCATTTTTACACTGTAGAATTCATCCACTTTTACTCTATGTAGAATTCATCTACTTTTCCAATGTAGAATTCATCCATTTTTACACTTTAGAATTCATCCACTTTTACTATGTAGAATTCATCCATTTTTACACTTTAGAATTCATCCACTTTTACTCTATGTAGAATTCATCCACTTTTACTATGTAGAATTCCTTTATTTTTACACTTTAGAATTCATCCACTTTTACTATGTAGAATTCATCCATTTTTACTATGTAGAATTCATCCACTGTCCTTGTCTCCTGGAGATATTTGCTACCCCCCCTCCCCCTGTCTATATATGGCAGGGGTCATGAAAAACCTGTGGTTCAGTAGTGAAGACTTCATATACTTTTGATATGTATCTGTCTGATGACTGTTCTCCATACTGTGACTGTTGTGTCTGTCTGAAAACTTTATACTGTGACTGTCTGAAGACTTTATACTGTGACTGTCTGAAGACTTTATACTGTGATCTGTCTGAAGACTTTATACTGTGACTGTCTGAAGACTTTATACTGTGACTGTCTGAAGGACTTTATACTGTGACTGTCTGAAGACTTTATACTGTGACTGTCTGTGATCTATCTGAAGACTTTATACTGTGACTGTCTGAAGACTTTATACTGTGACTGTCTGAAGACTTTATACTGTGATCTGTCTGAAGACTTTATACTGTGACTGTCTGTGATCTATCTGAAGACTTTATACTGTGACTGTCTGTGATCTATCTGAAGACTTTATACTGTGACTGTCTGAAGACTTTATACTGTGACTGTCTGAAGACTTTATACTGTGACTGTCTGTGATCTATCTGAAGACTTTATACTGTGACTGTCTGTGATCTGTCTGAAGACTTTATACTGTGACTGTCTGTGATCTGTGTGATGATTGTATACTGTGACTGTCTGTGATCTATCTGAAGACTTTATACTATGACTGTCTGAAGACTTTATACTGTGACTGTCTGAAGACTTTATACTGTGACTGTCTGTGATCTGCCTGAAGACTTTATACTGTGACTGTCTGTGATCTGCCTGAAGACTTTATACTGTGACTGTCTGTGATCTGTCTGAAAACTTTATCTCCATACTGTGACCGTCTGTGATCTGTCTGAAGACTTTATACTGTGACTGTCTGTGATCTGTCTGAAGATTGTATACTGTGACTGTGATCTGCCTGAAGACTTTATCTCCATACTGTGACCGTCTGTGATCTGTTTGAAGATTGTATATTGTGACTGTCTGTGACCTGCTTGAAGACTTTTTTCCCCTCAAACCTTTTTTTATATTCTTTTTTGACAAAACACAAATAAATACAATGTTTGCTGAACATTATTACAATATGTCACAACAGTTTTGTTCTTTTTTTCCCCTCTCCCTTTTCTTCTCATTTGGGGACAGGGGTGTTTGGTTGGGTCAGTGTGTGTGTGGAGTCTTGGCCAACTGGGTCAAAACTCACCAGTCCAGTTATGGTTTATCTGTGCCTACGTGTGTGTTTTTACGTGATTTTTGTACTTTGGCTGTGAATCCATGTTTCACCCAATCCGTGTTTAGGGCCTAAGTTATGGTTTACGTGGGTCTGGGTGTGTGTAAATTTTGTGTGCTTTCGGTGCTTTTTTTTTTTTTTTTTTTTTGCGAAGTTTTTTTCTGTCAACTTGTTTTGGCGGGCTAAATCATGGATTACCTGGTGGTACCCGTGTGAACAGATTTTTGCGTGTTTTTCTTCACTACAGTTTTTTTTTTTGAATAGTTGTTCTGAACTTGTTGTGTTGGCTGTATGGGAAAGTAGTTGCCAGTTGGTGTCTGGCGCCCCTTCTGCAACAGACAGTTTGCAGTTAGGGGTGTGTGGTCTGGCCAGTTTCTGGTCGGAAGAGTTTGTGTTTGTAAAGATGTAAGAGTTTTGTGTTGTAAAGATGTCAGTTGGTGTTCGGTGCCCCTCTGCTACAGACGGTTTGCAGTTGGGTGGATAGGGCCAGTTTCTGGTCAGAGGCACCACTTGTAGATGGATTTCATGTCCTTGTAGTGGGTAGAGGTCTATGTTGTTGGCATATGACCATGAGTGAATCGACGCCTGTTTTTCCTCTGCTATAGTCGGTATGCAGTGGATGCAGTGGTCAGTCATTTCAAATTTTGTCAACGTTGTTATATGAAGTCTAGAATGGCTGTCTTTGTTGGCATGTAACCAGAAGTGAATCATCGCCTGTTTTTCCTCCGCTACAGTCGGTATGCGGTGGGTGCAGTGGTCAGTCATTCAATTTTTTGTCAACATTGTTATATGGAAGTCTAGAGTGCAGGTGTCGTTGTCAGGCATGCAACTAGCAGTGAATAGTTGTCTGCTCTCCTTTGCTGTAGTTGATGTGTGGTTTGGTGGCTAGGTTGGGTATTGGTAGCTTGTTCGTCGATATATTTACAAGTGAATAAGTTTTTGCTGCCGTGTCTAATCATAGCTGTTTATGTACCTACGGGTCAGTAGGGGAGGTTGTGTTCTTACTTTCGCCAGCGTGAGGGGAGAAGATCACCAGTGTCCTGCGCCAGTCGTCGCTGCTGTCCATGTTGGTCCTGGCTCTACAATGAGGTGCATGTGTCCGAGCTCTGGAAACGTTACGAGCATCCGAGGCAGATGCGACTAGTGGGGTTTCTATGGCTGTGTCTTCTGGCAAGATCGGCGGTACTTCCACGCCACGAGCCTAAGGCCCAGCCGTTCTACTCGGCTCGTTTCCTTGGCGCCGCCCTTTGCGTGACTCCACGTCTGCTGTAGCGAGCATCTTCGCCTTGTTCAGCGGTTGTTTCATTCGGCGCCTGTTCGCCATGTCAAGTGTCAAGAGACTTGTTAAAGATTGGAAACCCTAGCATCGGAGCGTTGTTATGGACCGAAATCGTCACCCTTTGAGAAACCAAGTGTTGAAGGGACTGAGACAAGCGGAGTGCATGTACGTGGCTAACTTAGGGGTTTGTTGCCGGCGTTTATCTTCTGTGAGTGTGTGCATTTGCAGATGTTCTGTATGAATTCAGGGGTTTTGAAGATTTGAAAATGTATGCAATGTCGATTTTGGGGTGCCACCCCTAGTGATGCTACATTTACGTATGTGATCTGTTCGAATGATGTGTCGTTGTCTCGTTTGTTTAGTAAATAAACTTGTGTAACTGTACTTTGTCCAAGTATTTTTCTCATTTAGATCGTGAAAGGGGGTATTATAGCTGATAGGTCTGTTTCTCTGTCTTTCCACTCCAGTTCAAGCCTTAGCGAGCTTGACATAATATCACTGAAAAATTGAACAAGATGTGTATACAATGGATTGAGCAAAAATCATGTACATATGCCATATCTATTAGTCTGTTATGTTTTTTTAAACAATATAAGGTCGTTTAATTTACACAGTTTTAGACTTTAGTTGTTCTTGTTAGTGTTTGCTTTTTTGTTTGTTTGTTTGTTTGTTTGTTTGTTTTGCTTGTTTGTTTGTTTGTTTGTATTTTATCTGTATTCTCTCTCAGTAAAAGGTCAACGATAAACGCATTAGCAAAGCAAGATTATCCGCATGAGACTCAAAATTCAAAACACATGCAAAACGCCTACATCTTCATCAAAGGTTCTATGTGTATGAATTTACAATCATTTACAATTATATGTTAGACAAACATTCAAATATAAACAGGCAGGTCATACAGAAATTACGCATACATCTCATAAAGAAGCCAAATGTCACATCAAACTTCACTTGAAAGTCACATCAAACTTCATTTGATAACAGGGACAAATATGGCAACCATTTTTCTTTAAAAGCGTTTGAATTCCAGGTCAGCTTTGCATTATATTCTTCTATTTGATATTTTTTGGTAAGATATCTAGTAAAAGAAATGGTGTTTGGTAGATTTTTTTTCGAGTTTACTTTTGTAAATACAGTGGAGTCCATTAATAACGACAACTGTAATAACGAGAACACTGTAGTAACGAGACATTTTTCAATCCCCGTTTTTTATCCTTCTTAATCTTTAAGAATAAACCATTGGGTTTAACGAGAGTTAGTGGATAATCATCTCGGTAATAACGAGAGATTTTCTATCCTTCCTGGTCACAAAAGTTCTCGCCACTCGCCCACCCCCACCTCGTCGTCAAGTTCCCGGTAGGGCACATCTCGTGGTGGCAGGTAACAAAGAAAAACAACGAAAGGCGCGTCCTTGTGCGGTGTGTAATCAAGGGACACTATCGATTAATTATGAACACATCGACGGCGCCGGTGCCAAGATTATTTCCCTTTGTTTCCCTTGGTAAATTCGTCATTTGGGAATAACGAGAACTCGGCAATAGCGAGAAAATGTGCCTGGGCCGTCTGCTCTCGCTATAACAGAGTTTCACTGTATACATTTTTCCTAAGATTATTATTAAGTCAAATATTGGATCTGTGTACATGTTTTCGTCAGCGCCAAATAAAATTAAGTTTTCAGTTAATCTTATGTTTGCACAAGTTGTGCAACTTGACTTCAACACTTCTATGCACAATGCGTATCTGAAACCATTTTAGTTTACATACTTGTATTATGTGAATTTTCAAAAACACTTTTTTCCATGGGACGTTTGTTTCTAACCATTTAGAACAGGAATTTGGAAGTGTGTCATCTGTTGTCAAAACATCATATTATAGCTGTGTTCCTTTTCGTATTGAGTGAATTGTTTTCAGTGCAGCAGGAATATCACGTGCACAGCCACTTGGTATGTTCAGTTTTGTTTCTTTTATGTATTTCTTAATCGATGTTCTACATCCGTTATAAAAAAGAAAATTCACATTCATATTGTATCTTCTATTAAAGTCATCATGTGTCATAAATGATCCGTTATCATTTTTAAAATGTGCAATGCAATAAACGCCCCTTTCAATCCAATCAACAGATTTTATTACATCGTTTCCGATTTTAATTTTTTCATTAAATAAAATTGGTTCTGAAAGTAAGTCTGTCGGTGACACTTATCTTACACTTCTGCAGAAATTGTTATATGCTTTAAAAATGTTTCCAGAATACATTATCATTAGCTTGGTGTAATCCATAGCTAGAACCATATTTTTCCATTTCATTTAGAAAGGATAGACTTCACTAGAAATATTTTTCCATTTGTGTTCTGTCGATTTAAACTTTCTCAACCAGCACAGTTTTAAGGCTGTAATAAAATTCTCAACATCCGGCATATTCAAACCTCCATTTTGTATGCTTTTTTTAGTTGTTTTTCTTTTGATTTTGTCACGTTTGCCTTGCCAGATAAAACCCCCCCACATATTCTGAAGACTTTTTACAAATTCATCAGGTGGATCTGGGAGCGGAATCCACAGGTGAATTAGTTTGGATAAGATAAGGGATTTTCATACCGCAACCCTTCATAAGTTCATAGAGGTGTTATACTTCTTTTCACCCAGACGCTAAACAGAGCTCTCGCTTCCGATACTTTTTCTGAATAATTTATTTCTTCACACCTGTTTAAGTCATTTGTAAACCAAACACCTAAAATTTTTAATCTTTTGGGATTCCAATGTATATCTAGATGCTGCATATATCTGATATTTGATCCCTTTTTATTCCCTAACCATACTGCTTGCGTTTTGTCAGCATTCATAAAAAGCCCTGAAGCGCTTCCCAATTTTAAAACAAGGTGATAGATTTCTCAAAAGATTATTTATTTCCATTATTGATTAAGTGAGTGTCATCAGCAAATTGAGATATCTTATGTTCTTCATTATTCATCACAATGCCTTTCACATGACTATCTTCTCTTATCATGATTGCTACTATCTCCACACATAATACAAACAAATAAGGAGAAAGGGGGTCACCTTGTCTATAGCCTCTTTCTATAGAGAACCAATTTGTAGTGTGACCGTTAACAATAACTGTTGATTTTATGTTTTTGTGAAACGTTTCTATTCATTTACAAATATTTTTACCAAATCCATATGCCTTTAGAACTTTGAATAGAAAATGCCAGTCCAAGGAATCAAAGGTTTTTTCAAAGTCTAGGCAAAGTAAGAGTCCAGGTTTTTGGTATCTAAGTAATTAATTAAATCGTAAATTAACCTTCTACTGTCTCTGATGTATCTGTTTGCAATAAAGCCTATTTGATCTTCACAAATTAAGTTTGGAAGGATCGTCTTGACTCTGTTGGCTATGCATGTAGCCCCAATCTTGTATAATACATTAAGAAGTGAGATAGGCCTTCAGTTCTTTATACACTCCCTTGGTTTATCAGGTTTGGGGATGCAAGTTATAAGTCCTTCTTGTTGGATTGCTGAAAGTTCCCCGTGTCTAAATGACTGGTTTAAGGCTCTCACAACAAATGGACCAAGCCTTCTCCAAAAGAATTTGTAAAATTCTGCCCCAAATCCATCCGTTCCTGGGCTCTTTCCATTCTTCATGTTTTTTAATGCAAATCCCGTTTCCTCCAAATGTATTTGTCCTTCCAATGAGTTTCTGTCTTCATTGGGTAACTTTGGGTATTCTTTTATTAAATCTTGCATTTCACATGCTTCTAAATTTCTCCTCGTGTATAGCTTTTTATGGAATGTATGTATTTCTTGGCTTATCTTTTCAGGTTCATCAATTAGAGCTCCATTTTGATCAATAATCTTGATCATACTTTTATCTATAAAGTGTCGTGTTTCTAAGATATAGAAATATTTCGTTATTTTTCCCCTTCAGCAGTCCATTTTGCTCTTGATCTTAGTATAATTGCTTGTATTTTCTTTTCTCTCAATTGGATCAGTTCTTGGGTTTTTTCCTTTCAATAGCTTTATGTCTGCTTCAGTCCTATTTTCTTTTATTTCTAGTTGTTCAAGTTCCCTAATCAGTCTAGTTTCCTTTTCTGTTGCTTTCTTTTTTTCTCATTGTTGCATAAGCTATAGTTTTAGATCTTATTTTCATGAGTAAAAAATCAATGAACAACTTATCTGGAACACTGAGACTGATTTCCATCAAGGAAACATTATCAAGCGTAGATGTATCATAATGTTCAGTAGAATATAAATTTGCCAAATTTTAGTTTCAGACTTAACATTGAGTGATCAGATCTATACCCAGGTATGATATCTGTGTCTTCAAAGTTCAACATGAGATTTTCAGACAGAAGAAAAAAGTTTAGTCTACTTTGCTATAAAGGTGACGTCTTTCACCAAGTAAAACGTTTAACTTGCGGATTTTGTTCTCTCGAGACATCTAAGTTTAGTTGTAGCATCATATTCTCAACTGCCTCTTTTGCTTTTGGATTGTTAATGTTGATATAGTTGTCATAGCCTAGATATGGATCGAGGACGAGGTTCCAGTCACCTACTAAGACAAGATTTTGACTGTTGTAATTAAGGATCTTTTCTTGTACTCTTTCGTACAACAAAGGATTATCTTTGTTTGGGCCATACACATTTATCAAGACAATATCTTTCTCCATTATATTCAAAGATATAATAATAAAGTTACTATTCTCGTCTTTTTCTGCTTTGTTAAGCTTAAATTCAAATTTATTATTAAGCAATATCGCCACTCCCTTTGCATTAGATTTGTGCGATGCAAAGAAACATTTGTAACCCCATTGTGATGTGACATATTTTTCTAACTTTGTATTGAAATGAGTGTCTTGCAGACAGTATATACTGTATGATTTCTTCTTAAGAAAATGAAAGACATCTCTTTGTTTTTGAATATCACCAAGTCCCTGACAATTCAGGGAGGATATTGTTATGTTAGACATTATAGCAAAAGGTTGAACAAAGTCATTAAAACAATCTTGGGTATTGAAACATAGTTCTTTCCCCGACTACATATCGCTAACAATGCTTGTCTAGTCACAATCTGAACACAAATATCCTCATCATTATATATAAAGGCTATCATCTTAGATAGCAATACACACATCTGAATATCTGTCTGCATACAAACAATGACCTCTGTTACAAAGATTTCTCTGTAGCGTACAGCCATTTTTATGCAACCAAAAAATCATGTGTGGCCCCATTTCTCTCGCAAGCACATTGCTTTGCCATATATATGAACAGATATAACTTTTGTCCACAATCTTGCATATAAATACACACATTTCAGCACAACAGACGAAAACAAGAATCTGCTTGAAGACTTTATCTCCGTACTGTGACTGTCTGTGATCTGTCTGAAGACTTTATACTGTGCCTGTCTGTGATCTGTCTGAAGATTGTATACTGTGATCTGTCTGAAGACTTATCTCCATACTTTGTCTGTGATCTGTCTGAAGACTTTATTTCCATACTTTGACTGTCTGTGAACTGTCTGAAGACTGTATACTGTGACTGTGATCTGTCTGAAGACTTTATTTCCATATTTTGACTGTCTGTGATCTGTCTGAAGACTGTATACTGTGACTGTGATCTGTCTGAAGACTTTATTTCCATACTTTGACTGTCTGTGATCTGTCTGAAGACTGTATCTCCATACTGTAACTGTCTGTAATCTGCCTGAAGACTTTATCCTGTGACTCTGATCTGTCTGAAGACTTTATAGTGTGACTGTCTGTGATCTGTCTGAAGACTGTATACTGCAACTGTCCATGATCTGTCTGAAGACTTTATACTGTGACTGTCTGTGATCTGTCTGAAGACTTTATAGTGTGACTGTCTGTGATCTGTCTGAAGATTGTATACTGCAACTGTCCATGATCTGTCTGAAGACTTTATACTGTGACTGTCTGTGATCTGTCTGAAGACTTTATACTGTGACTGACTGTGATCTGTCTGAAGACTTTATACTGTGACCGTCTGTGATCTGTCTGAAGACTGTATCTCCATGCTGTGACTGTGATCTGCCTGAAGACTGTATCTCCATACTGTGACTGTCTGTGATCTGTCTGAAGACTGTATCTCCAGACTGTGACTGTCTGTGATCTGTCTGAAGACTGTATCTCCAGACTGTGACTGTCTGTGATCTGTCTGAAGACTGTATACTGTGACTGTGATCTGTCTGAAGACTTTATCTCCATACTGTGACTGTGATCTGTCTGAAGACTGTATCTCCATACTATGACTGTCTGTGATCTGTCTGAAGATTGTATCTCCATACTGTGACTGTGATCTGTCTGAAGACTGTATCTCTATACTGTGACTGTCTGTGATCTGTCTGAAAACTTTATCTCCATACTGTGACTGTCTGTGATCTGTCTGAAGACTGTATCTCCATACTGTGACTGTGATCTGTCTGAAGACTGTATCTCTATACTGTGACTGTCTGTGATCTGTCTGAAGACTTTATCTCCATACTGTGACTGTGATCTGTCTGAAGGCTGTATCTCCATACTGTGACTGTCTGTGATCTGTCTGAAAACGTTATCTCCATACTGTGACTGTCTGTGATCTGTCTGAAGACTTTATCTCCATACTGTGACTGTCTGTGATCTGTCTGAAGACTGTATCTCCATACTGTGACTGTCTGTGATCTCTCTGAAGACTGTATCTCCAGACTGTGACTGTCTGTGATCTGTCTGAAGACTGTATCTCCAGACTGTGACTGTCTGTGATCTGTCTGAAGACTGTATACTGTGACTGTGATCTGTCTGAAGACTTTATCTCCATACTGTGACTGTGATCTGTCTGAAGACTGTATCTCCATACTATGACTGTCTGTGATCTGTCTGAAGACGTTATCTCCATACTGTGACTGTCTGTGATCTGTCTGAAGACTTTATCTCCATACTGTGACTGTCTGTGATCTGTCTGAAGACTGTATCTCCATACTGTGACTGTCTGTGATCTGTCTGAAGACTGTATCTCCATACTCTGACTGTCTGTGATCTGTCTGAAGACTGTATCTCCATACTGTGACTGTAATCTGCCTGAAGACTTTATACCGTGACTGTGATATGTCTGATGACTTCATCTCCACACTGTGTCTGTCTGTGATATATCTGATGACTTCATCTCCACACTGTGACTGTCTGTGATATGTCTGAAGACTGTATCTCCATACTGTGACTGTCTGTGATCTCTCTGAAGACTGTATCTCCAGACTGTGACTGTCTGTGATCTGTCTGAAGACTGTATCTCCAGACTGTGACTGTCTGTGATCTGTCTGAAGACTGTATACTGTGACTGTGATCTGTCTGAAGACTTTATCTCCATACTGTGACTGTGATCTGTCTGAAGACTGTATCTCCATACTATGACTGTCTGTGATCTGTCTGAAGACGTTATCTCCATACTGTGACTGTCTGTGATCTGTCTGAAGACTTTATCTCCATACTGTGACTGTCTGTGATCTGTCTGAAGACTGTATCTCCATACTGTGACTGTCTGTGATCTGTCTGAAGACTGTATCTCCATACTCTGACTGTCTGTGATCTGTCTGAAGACTGTATCTCCATACTGTGACTGTAATCTGCCTGAAGACTTTATACCGTGACTGTGATATGTCTGATGACTTCATCTCCACACTGTGTCTGTCTGTGATATATCTGATGACTTCATCTCCACACTGTGACTGTCTGTGATATGTCTGAAGACTGTATCTCCATACTGTGACTGTCTGTGATCTCTCTGAAGACTGTATCTCCAGACTGTGACTGTCTGTGATCTGTCTGAAGACTGTATCTCCAGACTGTGACTGTCTGTGATCTGTCTGAAGACTGTATACTGTGACTGTGATCTGTCTGAAGACTTTATCTCCATACTGTGACTGTGATCTGTCTGAAGACTGTATCTCCATACTATGACTGTCTGTGATCTGTCTGAAGACGTTATCTCCATACTGTGACTGTCTGTGATCTGTCTGAAGACTTTATCTCCATACTGTGACTGTCTGTGATCTGTCTGAAGACTGTATCTCCATACTGTGACTGTCTGTGATCTGTCTGAAGACTGTATCTCCATACTCTGACTATCTGTGATCTGTCTGAAGACTGTATCTCCATACTGTGACTGTAATCTGCCTGAAGACTTTATACCGTGACTGTGATATGTCTGATGACTTCATCTCCACACTGTGTCTGTCTGTGATATATCTGATGACTTCATCTCCACACTGTGACTGTCTGTGATATGTCTGAAGACTGTATCTCCATACTGTGACTGTAATCTGCCTGAAGACTTTATACCGTGACTGTGATATGTCTGATGACTTTATCTCCATACTGTGACTGTCTGTGATATGTCTGATGACTTCATCTCCACACTGTGACTGTCTGTGATATGTCTGAAGACTTTATCTCCATACTGTGACTGTCATCTGCTTAAAATCATCTGCAATCTGCAGTGTTGTAGTCTGCCTGGAAACTATCTACAGACTGTGATTGTGTCAGCGGTCAACAGTTGTGTTCAGTCTGAGGTTTGTGTCCTTTCTGTTTTTCTCACAAAAGAGATATGTACCACAGTGGTGTAAACACTACGACCCGAATCAGTTGCCATGGTGTAGTGACTAACGCAATGGAGTAAGAACCGGAAAATCGTGGGTTCGAATCCCCATCAGCCCTGTCAAAAATCATTGTGGGATTTTTCGGCTCCAAGTGGCTCCTACCCAGTGGCTCCAAGTGGCTCCTACCCAGCGGCTCCAAGTGGCTCCTACCCAGAGTTGAACAAGCTATGGGCTCACTGTAAAGACTGGGACCAAACAGTCTGGCCTTATCCACCTCATAGATGCCACATTGAGGGTGTTGCTCAAATTTCTTTACAAACATTGCAGATGTCTTTATCTCTCGGGCCTAGTTGATGCCAGGATGTATTATGATTGTAAGCATAGAGTACAGCCCTGTCACGCAGTCTCATCCTTGATGGAACTCAATGACATCATGATTATCATCCTCCCCGACATTTCATCATGATTGCATTGCAAAAAATGTGCTAGATTCTGTGACCATTAAAGTGGTGCACAAAATGGGACCAAAAACCACATGTGAGACCAAAGGTGATCTCCCTGCGTGCGATGATCCTAAACACTAATAATGAATAAATACATATATAAATAAATAAACAAGGAATGAAATTCTATGGCCTGTATTCTTCTGATAAATAAATACACGTATAAATTCTAAGGCATGCATTCTTTCGGTAATGATCATTGACAGGTCTGTCTTGATTCACATATCGAAAAAATGATGGAGCCACCGAATGGATTTGTCATGACATATTCCTGTCGTTGAAACAGAATCTGTCTGTGTGCATATCTGTATGATAGCCACTGACAATACTGAAGAAGGTCCATAAAATGTCAATCCTTATGGTGTCAGTGAAATCAATTGTCAGTAACAGTGACAGGTGGTTACACAAAGTCACTGAAACAGATGACTGATTGTCAGAAAAAAAATTCTTTCATCATGCAACATCAGTGAAAGAAATTCATACAATACCATTGACATAATTCCACAGACGGCCTGTTGAATCAATCCATATAAAGCCTATTGAATCAATCCATACAATGTTGCCTGTTGAATCAATCCATACAATGTTGTCTGTCGAATCAATCCATACAATGCTGTCTGTCGAATCAATCCATACAATGTTGCCTGTCGAATCAATCCATACAATTTTGCCTGTCGAATCAATCCATACAATGTTGCCTGTCGAATCAATCCATACAATGTTGTTTGTTGAATCAATCCATACAATGTTGTCTGTCGAATCAATCCATACAATGCTGTCTGTCGAATCAATCCATACAATGTTGCCTGTCGAATCAATCCATACAATGCTGCTTGTTGAATCAATCCATACAATGTTGTCTGTCGAATCAATCCATACAATGTTGTCTGTCGAATCAATCCATACAATGTTGTTTGTTGAATCAATCCATACAATGTTGTCTGTCGAATCAATCCATACAATGCTGTCTGTCGAATCAATCCATACAATGTTGCCTGTCGAATCAATCCATACAATGTTGCTTGTCGAATCAATCCATACAATGTTGTCTGTCGAATCAATCCATACAATGTTGTCTGTCGATTCAATCCATACAATGTTGTCTGTCGAATCAATCCATACAATGTTGTCTGTCGAATCAATCCATACAATATTGCCTGTCGAATCAATCCATACAAAGCCTATTGAATCAATCCATACAATGTTGTCTGTCGAATCAATCCATACAAAGCCTATTGAATCAATCCATACAATGTTGTCTGTCGAATCAATCCATATAAAGCCTATTGAATCAATCCATACAATGTTGCCTGTTGAATCAATCCATACAATGTTGTCTGTCGAATCAATCCATACAAAGCCTGTCGAATCAATCTATACAATGTTGTCTATCGAATCAATCCATACAAAGCCTGTCGAATCAATCTATACAATGTTGTCTGTCGTAATCAATCCATACAAAGCCTGTCGAATCAATCTATACAATGTTGTCTGTCGAATCAATCCATACAAAGCCTGTCGAATCAATGCATACAATGTTGCCTGTCGAATCAACCCACAGAAAGCCTGTCGAATCAAAATATTGAAAGCCTGTCGAATCAAGCTATTCAAAGCCGCAGGAATCAAACCACAGAATGTTGCCTGTCGAATCAATCCATACAATGCCGAATCAATCCATACAATGTTGCCTGTCGAATCAATCCATACAATGTTGCCTGTCGAATCAATCCATACAATGTCAATAAAATCAATCTACGAATATAGCCTAGGCCTAATTCAGTGAAGTGTAGACTCTATACACAAGGTCAATGCTCAGCCACAACACTACAATCAGAGACTAATCATGGCGCAGTCGATGACGTCAAAGGAAATAATGCGTCCCAAAAATGACGAATTCATGACGTCATACATATCGGGCACGCGCAGTTGATCGTCAAAGTACTAGAGGCATCAGCGACATCGGTTAATTATAGAACAGAAGCGTTAAGATTCAAGATGCAGGATTTTGTTCCTTTCAGCCCATTGGTGGTATGGGAGATTAAAACAGAAAAGAAAACAATAAATAAAACACAATTGAAGCTTGTCAAATTAAGTAGCAATTTCATCAGATATTCATCATCATCATTAGCAAATGTCTTCCCACATGGCGTTGGCGATCATGGCCCTCCATATGTGTCTATCTCTTGTTGCCGCAAGCACATCTTCCACCCTCTCTGTCTTCAGCCACTCTGCAAGTCCGTCCAATATTTTTTCCCTGGGTCTACTTGAAGCTCTCTTTCCCTCCAGCTTTCCTGTTGTGACCAGATGCTCCAATTCCCCTTTCCTCATAAAATGCCTATAAATGTTGCCTGTCTTTTCCTAATCTTCCTTATGAATGATCTTCTTGTGTCTGCCTCCATCAAGACTGTCTCGCTTGTTTTCTTTGGTGTCCATGGAACTCTCAACTCTCTTCTTACAAACCACATCTCGGCTGCCTCAATCTTGTTTTGGCTTTGCTTGTTGACTGTCCACGCCTCACAACTGTATAACATTATCGGTTCTATATAACATTCAAATACTCTCTTTCTGATGTTAACTGATAGGCACTTGTTGGTAAGAATGCTTTTCATCTTCTTGTATGCTGTTTTGGCTTGGCCGATTCTGCGGGCTATTTCTGATATACATCAGCCGTCTGGTGAAATGATCGTTCCCAGATATTTAAACTTATCAACCTGTCTCAAGGTTGTGCCATTTGTTGTTATTTTGCATGAGGGGATTTCATTCTTTTTTACTGATCACCATGACTTAATGATCGTTCCCAGATATTTAAACTTATCAACCTGTCTCAAGGTTGTGCCATTTGCTGTTATTTTGCATGAGGGGATTTCATTCTTTTTTACTGATCACCATGACTTCAGTCTTGTTGCTGTTTAGTTCCAACCCCTTACCTTTGCTTTCTATTTCTAGTATATTCACAAGGTTTTGTAGGTGTCCCTTTCATTTTCTGCAATTAGCACGGTGTCATCTGCGTATCGAAAGTTGTTTATCATTTTCCCTCCAACCTTTAACCCAGGGTATTCTTCCAGGTTTCTCATGATGTTTTCGCTGTAAAGTGAAAACAGATCTGATGACAAAACACAACCTTGTCTGACTCCTCTTTTGATATTTTGGAAAGAGCTTATATCGTTTTCTATTCTCATTGCAGTTGTTTGTTCTCACTGGATATTTCTGATTATTCGTAGATCTTTTCCATCAACAATGAGTCTTTCTAGTTGGTTGATCAATTCATCAGATATTACGATGAAAAAAGACCCATCTTAAAATGACAAAATTGAACCCTATCATGACTAAGAACAAATAACACTAACATTGGGTGGCACCATACTATGGCAACGTGCTTTTCGCAGGAGTGGCCAGGGATACTGAAGGTATCTTCAGCGTGTCACTGTGTGTATGCTGTTGTTTACAAAGGTGTTTTCAAAGAACTGGCTATAATGCTGCTTTGCCAGTCAGCAACAATGTGAATACGCTATGTCTTTGTGTTGGTCCTTACGTGTTGATGTCCTTTAAGGACCGGAAATGTCACTGCTTGTGGAGTGGTCTTTGACAAAAACAAACAAAAACAAACAAACAAACAAACAAACACTGGTTATTTCACTCAGTTGCTCTTCGGGGGTTTGTGGTCTACGTGTAAGGGGAAAAAAACAGTTATTTCACTTAATTTCTATTTGACTTGGTCGGTTTAAGTGTAAGGGTGGAAACAAAACAAAACAAAACAAAAATCCCCACTTTATTTTGCTTAGTTTCTATTTGGCTTGTTTGGTTTATAAGGGGGAGTATTAAGGTGTTTGGTAAAAGTGAAAAACGGTATTTCAATTAGTTTCTATTTGGCTTGTTTGGTTTAAGTGTAAGGGTGGAAAAAAACGGTATTTCACTTAGTTTCTATTTGGCTTGTTTGGTTTAAGTGTAAGGGTAATAAAAAAAGGTATTTCAATTAATTTCTATTTGGCTTGTTTGGTTTAAGTGTAAGGGTGGAAAAAAACGGTATTTCACTTAGTTTCTATTTGGCTTGTTTGGTTTAAGTGTAAGGGTAATAAAAAAAAAAGGTATTTCAATTAGTTTCTATTTGGCTTGTTTGGTTTAAGTGTAAGGGTAATAAAAAAAACGGTATTTCACTTAGTTTCTATTTGGCTTGTTTGGTTTCTTCATGGGTGCATGATGGTTTACGTGTAACTGAAAACAACAACAACAACAACAAAAACCAACGATTATTTCATTTAGTTTCAATCTGACTTGTTTGGGTGTGGGGTTTTTTTTTCAGGGGTGTGTGACGATTTACGTGTAATCGAAAAAACAAACAAACAAAAACGGTTACTTCATTTAGTTTCTATCTGACTTGTTTGGGTTTGGTATTTTCAGGGGTGTATGATGGCTTACGTGAAACTGAAAAAAAGAAAACCACACTGTTATTTTCATTTAGTTTCTACCTGACTTTTCTGGTTTTTTCTTCTTTTTTTAGGTGTGTGTGACGGTTTACGTCTAAGGGGCAAGATGGAGGCAGCACGAGGCAGTGGCGTCAGGAATAGGAGAAGAAGTATTTAGAGGACTTGGAGACTATCGTGTGTTTATGCTAACGCCTTATCGGTATACTTTGTTGTGTCGGTACAGAAGCAGGTGTTTTCCAGCTGACACATCCTGACTAACAACTCTGCCCAACAACACTTAGCGTTGGCCTGGTGCATGAAGCCACAACTCTGCCCAACAACACTTAGCGTTGGCCTGGTGCATGAAGCCACAACTCTGCCCAACAACACTTAGCGTTGGCCTGCTACATGAAGCCACAACTCTGCCCAACAACACTTAGCGTTGGCCTGCTGCATGAAGCCACAACTCTGCCCAACAACACTTAGCGTTGGCCTGCTACATGAAGCCACAACTCTGCCCAACAACACTTAGCGTTGGCCTGGTGCATTTCTGAAGCCACAACTCTGCCCAACAACACTTAGTGTTGGCCTGCTGCATGAAGCCACAACTCTGCCCAACAACACTTAGCGTTGGCCTGCTGCATGAAGCCACAACTCTGCCCAACAACACATAGCGTTGGCCTGGTGCATGAAGCCACAACTCTGCCCAACAACACTTAGCGTTGGCCTGGTGCATGAAGCCACAACTCTGCCCAACAACACTTAGCGTTGGCCTGGTGCATTCCTGAAGCCACAACTCTGCCCAACAACACTTAGCGTTGGCCTGGTGCATTCCTGAAGCCACAACTCTGCCCAACAACACTTAGCGTTGGCCTGCTGCATGAAGCCACAACTCTGTCCAACAACACATAGCATTGGCCTGGTGCATGAAGCCACAACTCTGTCCAACAACACTTAGCATTGGCCTGCTGCATGAAGCCACAACTCTGTCCAACAACACTTAGCGTTGGCCTGCTGCATGAAGCCACATGCGTGAAATCTTGACAAGAAGGACAAAGAACAGTGCAGAACGGATCGGTTACATGCATCTCATCACTGACACCAGTAGTCAGCCAGTGTACATACATGTATCTCATCACTGACACCAGTAGTCAGCCAGTGTACATACATGTATCTCATCACTGACACCGGTACCAGTAGTCAGCCAGTGTACATACATGTATCTCATCACTGACACCGGTAGTCAGCCAGTGTACATACATGTATCTCATCACTGACACCGGTAGTCAGCCAGCATACATACATATATCTCATAACTGACACCGGTAGTCAGCCAGTGTACATACATGTATCTCATCACTGACACCGGTACCGGTAGTCAGCCAGTGTACATACATGAATCTCATCACTGACACCGGTACAGGTAGTCAGCCAGTGTACATACATGTATCTCATCACTGACACCGGTACAGGTAGTCAGCCAGTGTACATACATGTATCTCATCACTGACACCAGTGGTCAGCCAGTGTACATACATGTATCTCATCACTGACACCAGTAGTCAGCCAGTGTACATACATGTATCTCATCACTGACACTGGTAGTCAGCCAGCGTACATACATGTATCTCATCACTGACACCAGTAGTCAGCCAGTGTACATACATGTATCTCATCACTGACACTGGTACCGGTAGTCAGCCAGCATACATACATGTATCTCATCACTGACACCGGTAGTCAGCCAGTATACATACATGCATCTCATCACTGACACCGGTAGTCAGCCAGTGTACATACATGTATCTCATCACTGACACCGGTAGTCAGCCAGTGTACATACATGTATCTCATCACTGACACTGGTAGTCAGCCAGTGTACATACACATGTATATCATCACTGACACTGGTACCGGTAGTCAGCCAGTGTACATACATGTATCTCATCACTGACACCAGTAGTCAGCCAGTGTACATACATGTATCTCATCACTGACACCGGTACCGGTAGTCAGCCAGTGTACATACATGCATCTCATCACTGACACCGGTAGTCAGCCAGTGTACATACATGCATCTCATTACTGACACCAGTACCGGTAGTCAGCCAGTGTACATACATGCATCTCATCACTGACACCAGTACCGGTAGTCAGCCAGCGTACATACATGCATCTCATCACTGACACCAGTACCGGTAGTCAGCCAGTGTACATACATGCATCTCATCACTGACACCAGTACCGGTAGTCAGCCAGTGTACATACATGCATCTCATTACTGACACAAGTACCGGTAGTCAGCCAGTGTACATACATGTATCTCATCACTGACACCAGTACCGGTAGTCAGCCAGTGTACATACATGTATCTCATCACTGACACCAGTACCGGTAGTCAGCCAGTGTACATACATGTATATCATCACTGACACCAGTACCGGTAGTCAGCCAGTGTACATACATGCATCTCATTACTGACACCAGTACCGGTAGTCAGCCAGTGTACATACATGCATCTCATCACTGACACCAGTACCGGTAGTCAGCCAGTGTACATACATGTATCTCATCACTGACACCAGTACCGGTAGTCAGCCAGTGTACATGCATGTATCTCATCACTGACACCAGTACCGGTAGTCAGCCAGTGTACATACATGCATCTCATTACTGACACCAGTACCGGTAGTCAGCCAGTGTACATACATGTATATCATCACTGACACCAGTACGGTAGTCAGCCAGTGTACATACATGCATCTTATTACTGACACCAGTACCGGTAGTCAGCCAGTGCACATACATGCATCTCATCACTGACACCAGTACCGGTAGTCAGCCAGTGTACATACATGTATATCATCACTGACACCAGTACCGGTAGTCAGCCAGTGTACATACATGCATCTCATTACTGACACCAGTACCGGTAGTCAGCCAGTGTACATACATGCATCTCATCACTGACACCAGTACCGGTAGTCAGCCAGTGTACATACATGTATCTCATCACTGACACCAGTACCAGTAGTCAGCCAGCGTACATACATGTATCTCATCACTGACACCGGTAGTCAACCAGCGTACATACATGTATCTCATCACTGACACCGGTAGTCAGCCAGCGTACATATATGTATCTCATCACTGACACCAGTACCGGTAGTCAGCCGGTGTACATACATGTATGTCATCACTGACACCAGTATCGGTAGTCAGCCAGTGTACATACATGTATCTCATCACTGACACCAGTACCAGTAGTCAGCCAGTGTACATACATGTATCTCATCACTGACACCGGTAGTCAACCAGTGTACATACATGTATCTCATCACTGACACCGGTAGTCATCCAGTGTACATACATGTATCTCATCACTGACACCGGTAGTCAGCCAGTGTACATACATGTATCTCATCACTGACTCCGTTAGTCAGCCAGTGTACATACATGTATCTCATCACTGACACCGGTAGTCGGCCAGTGTACATACATGTATCTCATCACTGACACCAGTAGTCAACCAGTGTACATACATGTATCTCATCTCTGACACCAGTAGTCAGCCAGTGTACATACATGTATCTCATCACTGACACCGATAGTCAGCCAGTGTACATACATGTATCTCATCACTGACACTGGTAGTCAGCCAGTGTACATACATGTATCTCATCACTGACACCGGTAGTCAGCCAGTGTACATACCTGTATCTCATCACTGACACCGGTAGTCAGCCAGTGTACATACATGTATCTCATCACTGACACTGGTAGTCGGCCAGTGTACATACATGTATCTTATCACTGACACCGGTAGTCAGCCAGTGTACATACATGTATCTCATCACTGACACCGGTAGTCAGCCAGTGTACATACATGTATCTCATCACTGACACTGGTAGTCAGCCAGCGTACATACATGTATCTCATCACTGACACCGGTAGTCAGCCAGTGTACATACATGTATCTCATCACTGACACCGGTAGTCAGCCAGTGTACATACATGTATCTCATCACTGACACTGGTAGTCAGCCAGTGTACATACATGTATCTCATCACTGACACCGGTAGTCAGCCAGTGTACATACATGTATCTCATCACTGACACTGGTAGTCAGCCAGCGTACATACATGTATCTCATCACTGACACCGGTAGTCAGCCAGTGTACATACATGTATCTCATCACTGACACCGGTAGTCAGCCAGTGTACATACATGTATCTCATCACTGACACTGGTAGTCAGCCAGTGTACATACATGTATCTCATCACTGACACCGGTAGTCAGCCAGTGTACATACATGTATCTCATCACTGACACGGTAGTCAGCCAGTGTACATACATGTATCTCATCACTGACACCGGTAGTCAGCCAGTGTACATACATGTATCTCATCACTGACACTGGTAGTCAGCCAGTGTACATACATGTATCTCATCACTGACACCGGTAGTCAGCCAGTGTACATACATGTATCTCATCACTGACACCGGTAGTCAGCCAGCGTACATACATGTATCTCATCACTGACACCGGTAGTCAGCCAGCGTACATACATGTATCTCATCACTGACACCGGTAGTCAGCCAGCGTACATACATGTATCTCATCACTGACACCAGTACCGGTAGTCAGCCGGTGTACATACATGTATGTCATCACTGACACCAGATCGGTAGTCAGCCAGTGTACATACATGTATCTCATCACTGACACCAGTACCAGTAGTCAGCCAGTGTACATACATGTATCTCATCACTGACACCGGTAGTCAACCAGTGTACATACATGTATCTCATCACTGACACCGGTAGTCAGCCAGTGTACATACATGTATCTCATCACTGACACCAGTACCGGTAGTCAGCCAGTGTACATACATGTATCTCATCACTGTCACTGGTAGTCAGCCAGCGTACATACATGTATCTCATCACTGACACCAGTACCGGAAGTCAGCAAGTGTACATACATGTATATCATCACTGACACCAGTACCGGTAGTCAGCCAGTGTACATACATTTATCTCATTACTGACACCAGTACCGGTAGTCAGCCAGTGTACATACATGTATCTCATCACTGACACCAGTACCAGTAGTCAGCCAGTGTACATACATGTATCTCATCACTGACACCGGTAGTCAACCAGTGTACATACATGTATCTCATCACTGATACCGGTAGTCAGCCAGCACCCATAGACATGCAAAAGATTCGTACATTCCATTTAATATTTCACAAACATTCCTTCTACTTTAGAAACATCGCAAACTTGTTCATATACAATGAATTAAAAATATATTTTCTTTAGTGCACAT
This sequence comes from Monoplex corrugatus, assembly GCA_030674185.1. Classification (NCBI taxonomy): domain Eukaryota; kingdom Metazoa; phylum Mollusca; class Gastropoda; order Littorinimorpha; family Ranellidae; genus Monoplex; species Monoplex corrugatus. The sequence continues at coordinate 2,229,759 of JAPXFY010000016.1, forward strand.
TAGACTGAAACAGGACTTTCTACCGAAATGATGAAATAGCTGCAAACAATTTGTTGGGAGTGCAGGCATTTGTATCACCATCCACTGTAGAAGCAGACGAAACTAAAAGTAAGTCGAGATAGAGAGGCCAAACTGTACCAAGGAATTTTCAAAAAGTGCAGTTACAACTAAATCTTGACCTTTTACTTTTCATGATGTAGGCATTTATAATATTCCGTAGCAGTATGTTGAAACGTTCAGCTTTGGATTTCGCAGATACTGTTGTGTGCGCTGCTTTCAACGAAATACACTGATACCACTAAATACGCCGATAAGGCTTTAACCTGTGTACGATACACGTAAGAGGAGAACAAACACTAAAGAACGAGACAGGAGAAAAAGAAACAAATTCAAGTATAAGAACAAACAGAGACACGACAGGGAAAAACATTTAAGAACAAAGACGGTACTGTCATTTATGATGGCAGCGACATAAACAAAGTTTTCTTACATCAGCCTTTGTTTATGAAGAGACACTAATATAAAATACATTGTCAGCGTTACTAACATTTCAAACCAACACACACACACACACACACACACACACACACACACACACACACACACACACACACACACCAAACACACAACACAGACACACACAATACAGACACAGACACACAACACACAGACACACACATAAACACACACACAACACAGACACACATACAACAGACACACACAACACAGCACAGACACAGACAGACCCACACACACACACACACACACACACACACACACACCCCACACACACACACACACACACACACACACACACACACACACTCACACAGACAAAACCAGAAAAGAAGAAAGACACGCCAAACTGATTATGTTAAAGACTGTCAACGTCCACTGATACACTAAGCAAGGGTTGGGGGAGAGAGGGTACAACTGGAAGTTGACAAAATACTGTCCATCAACCTTGTTGTCATGAAAATTTAAAACATTTTACCTGATATATCAGCTCGAAGTTTTAAAATATAAAACACAAAGTCTGCCACAGACAGAGAGAGAGAGAGAGCGAGAGAGAGAGAGAGAGAGAGAGAAAGAGAGAGAGAGAGAGAGCGTGGCTGCGACAGTGTTGAAGGGCAACTAGCAAACTAATGGATATCACTGTCGCTTTCACGGCGCGTGAAACCATGACAACCACAAACACAACACGGTCCCCACCCCCACTCACGCTTGATCGATATAAAAAGAGAGAAAGATAACTAATACCAGAGAGGAGAGAGAGAGAGAGAGAGAGAGAGAGAGGAGAGAGAGAGAGAGAGAGAGAGAGAGAGAGATCTATCTTGTTCAAGCCGATAAAGTTTGTCCTGGTGTCTCACTAAAGCTGATGTCACATTACGAGCTACGAGCTGCGTTGTACCTGCATGATGATGTCGTTACGTCCCGGTCGTTCTCTGTTATAACATGTGTAATCATCGCGTTTTCACTTCAACAACGTGTCTTCCAATTTCAGTGTACAAATGTCAGTAACTCCTGCAAGATGTTCTGTGTGTCTAGTCATAATGCAAAACACACAATAAACACTGTGTGTGCCTAGATGAGGAGCATTGTGTTTGTGCCATGACAATGTCACTGTCATCTTTGTTTAAAGCATACCAGATAATCTAAGAACGAAATCCGTAGATTATATATACATAGGCCTACATACATACATATATGGTGTGTGTGTGTGTGTGTGTGTGTGTGTGTGGTGTTGTGTGTGTGTGTGTGTGTGTGTGTGTGTGTGTGTGTTGTGTGTGTGTGTGTGTGTGTGTGTGTGTTAAGTACACGTATCAATGTATTTGCCCACATATATCTACCAGATAATCTAAGGACGAAATCCGTAGATTATATATACATAGGCCTACATACATACATATATGGTGTTGTGTGTGTGTGTGTGTGTGTGTGTGTGTGTGTGTGTGTGTGTGTGTGTGTGTGTGTGTGTGTGTGTGTGTGTGTGTTAAGTACACGTATCAATGTATTTGCCCACATATATCTACCAGATAATCTAAGGACGAAATCCGTAGATTATATATACATAGGCCTACATACATACATATATGGTGTGTGTGTGTGTGTGTGTGTGTGTGTGTGTGTGTGTGTGTGTGTGTGTGTGTGTGTGTGTGTGTGTGTGTGTGTGTGTGTGTGTGTGTGTGTGTGTGTGTAAACACCTACGGTGCATCTTACGTATTCATTGTATATGTGCTTCTATGTACACTGAACAGTTGTATGTTTTATAGTTGTCATGTTTACATGGTCACCATCATCACCGTCATCATCAATGTTAATATCATCATTATTATCATTGTTATCATTATTATTATCATCACTTTCCTTACCTCAGTACGCTACCTGAATGTCTCAAATCACAAAATGAGTGCTGACAGACGATAAAAGAAACAAGAATTTTACAGTTTGTAGGTGATAACACATAACGCTTTCTGGTATGTTCGTTTTACATCTTGTTTCTTTTCTTTCTTTTTTTTCCTTCACTTTTATTAGATGGATAGACAAGACAAACAGACAGACAGACAGACAGACAGACAGACAGCTGACAGGCAGGCAGATGATAAATAGACATATAGAGAAGGAGGGGGTGAGAGGGAGGGAAGGAGGGAGAGGGAGAGAGAGAGAGAGACAGAAAGATAGAGAGAGAGAGTTACAGAGAGACAGAGACAGTGAGAGAGAGGGAATCAGAAAAACAGCGAGCAACATGTAACAGAAAAGATCAACAGTTGCCGTTAACGCCCAGATCTCTTTGGTTTCCAACTCAAGGCTGTACACAAGGTGACCCTCTATCACCATACCTCCTCAGTTTATAGGCACAATACTACATCAGTGATCAGACAAAACACCATTAAACACATCACAGTGCAGTAAAGCGAACATCAAGTTTTGCAGTGTGCAGACAACAAAAAACTTTAGACTGGCCGGTGACAAACACACGTTTGATAAAACAATGAATATAATTAATAATTCTGAAAGTCTAGACGTTTACTGAATACAGGAAAACAGTTTCGCAACAGGCGTAACGTATCAATCAACTTTATGGATCATTGTAACATGGGCTGGAAACTGCAGAGATGTGAAATATTAAGGACAGAGTTTATCAAAGATCTAAGAGAATGCCAAAGAATGCCAATAATCAATTTTCATGAGAAGTTTGTAAAATTTAAAGCGTTGTTATAAAACAAAAACAAAAACAACAACAACAACAACAAAACAAAAGAAAGAAACAAAGAACAAGGCAAGGATCAAAAGGCAAATAAATCGTCATGGTATAGTGGCAGTTCTTAGATCGTTTATTTTATCAAAAAACAAAACAAAACAAAAAAAGTACATACACATACAAACACATATCTATCTATCTATATATATCTCTATATATTTATATATATATATATATATATATATGTTCATAAACATACATATATATACATATGAGCCAGGGTCAAAAGGTGCTTTGGGGTAACTTTCCTAGTTTAAATCACTGCAACTAATTTTCTTGCCTTTGCACAGCCTGAAGAATCCTAGATATTGAGCTTTAAATGTCAAATCAAATAGCAGAATTCATGGAGGTTGAACAAATCATTTATTAGCCAGTCAAGTTTATATTTTCACTTTTACTGAAATTTCAGCCTTCCTTTTACAGATAGGTGTAGTAGGCCGAAAATAAAGTTTGGTGTTAAACCAATGGTTGTACCTATGTATGTATTTTTTAGTTTCTTATCAAGGTTACTCACTAGTATATAATTTCATGTGGTTTTTTTGCCTGATTTTTTTTTTCATATATTCTGCAATATTAAAGTGTGAATATAAGGTTTCATTCGTGACACTTTTGTGTCACAGGCCTACAGTTCCTTGATCAATCACAGAGGGAAAAAAATGATTAAAAACTGCAATGATATAGGGCTTTTCAAGTTTTATGCATAAAACTGTCTGAATAGAACTCATCAGCATTGCAATCAAATGGATACTTTGGAAACTATTTGAGTTTTTAGCGTTCGTGTGACATCTGTCACGGATGAAATTATGCCCTATAAAGTATGAGCGACTGCCTCTAGAAAAGCCAAATGATTTAGAACAAGTGTGACTGCCCGCGCCCAAGTAAACAGGAACCAGAAGAACAAGAACATCAATATAAGCGCGTATCCAACAAAACAAAACAAAACAAGCGCAAATTTTCGCCAACTAGCCTTTGTCAAGCGCGAACTCACGGTCACAAACAGATCACAGACACCAAACAATGGATAATAAAAACGGGACTAAAAACTTCCCTGCCGCCTCGTCCAGTGGGTAAGAAATGGAATGATTTGTTCAACCACCATGAATTCATGTCTGCTATTTGATTTGACACTTAAAACTAAATATCTAGGATTGTTCAGGCTGTGCAAAGGCAAGAAAATTAGTTGCAGAGACTTGAACTAGGAAAGTCACCACAAAGCACCTTTTGACCCTGGCTCATATACATATATATATATATATATATATATATATATATATATATATATATATATATATATATATATATATATATATGTATATACATATATATATACATACATGTTCAGCTAAAAAGTGCATCATTTGTGAACAACACGTGATTGAAGGTGTAACTTTCAGCAGTTTCAACACGTAGTGTATCTCCTCCACTGCGATATCTGCCCCAAAACTCAATACATAGGACAAACGAAAAATTCTCTTAAAACCAGATTCTACCAACACCAGTCAAACATTCATAAAAATACAGGCACACAGGTCACCAAACACTTCAACCAAACTGACCATTCACTTCAAAATTTAAAATGTATCGCAGTGGAGAAGGTGCATTCTGAGAACCTGGATGCCAGACTGAAGAGAGAATCTTTTTGGATAAATAAAATGAAAACCATATTTCCTCTCGATCTGAACTCTGTCAACTGACGTCATAACAGTATCGAGTCAAGACTACGTAATGTAGCCTACATAAAATATTGATGTGTGTGTGTAGCATATCGTAGTCAGTGAATAAAGTCCCCTTGAGGAAGGTGGGTGTACCGCCGAAAATTTTACGTCGATTTGTTGCCTTTTCTGTGCACATAGTCATATATACATACATACATACATACATATATATATATATACATACATACATACATACATACATACATACATAC
>JAPXFY010000016.1:2237447-2239947 GCA_030674185.1 Monoplex corrugatus
TAGATCACAGTCATACCACACACAGTTACTGTTAGATCACGTCATACCACATATCGTTACTGTTAGATCACTGTCATACCACATACCGTTACTGTTAGATCACAGTCATACCACACAGTTACTGTTAGATCATCAGTCATACCACATACGTTACTGTTAGATCACAGTCATACCACATATCGTTACTGTTAGATCACAGTCATACCACACACAGTTACTGTTAGATCACAGTCATACCACTACACGTTACTGTTAGATCACAGTCATACCACATACCGTTACTGTTAGATCCAGTCATACCACACCAGTTACTGTTAGATCACAGTCATTACCACATACCGTTACTGTTAGATCACAGTCATACCACACACAGTTACTGTTAGATCACAGTCATACCAATACCGTTACTGTTAGATCACAGTCATACCACATACCGTTACTGTTAGATCACAGTCATACCAACACAGTACTGTTAGATCAGTCATACCACATACCGTTACTGTTAGATCACAGTCATACCAAACAGTTACATTTTAGATCACAGTCATACCACATACCGTTACTGTTAGATCATGGTACATACCAAACGTACTGTTAGATCATTATACCACATTGATCACCAGATTACTGTTAGATCACGTCATACCAAGTACCAGTACTGTTAGATCACAGTCATACCACATACCGTTACTGTTAGATCACAGTCATACCAATACCGGTTACTGTTAGATCACAGTCATACCACATACCGTTACTGTTAGATCACTGTCATACCAATACCGTTACTGTTAGATCACAGTCATTACCACAAACCGTTACTGTTAGATCACTGTCATACCAAGTACCAGTCATGTTAGATCATTCATACCACATACCGTTACTGTTAGATCACAGTCATACCAATTACCAGTACTGTTAGATCACATTCATACCACATACCGTTACTGTTAGATCACAGTCATACCAATACCAGTTACTGTTAGATCACAGTTCATACCACATACCGTTACTGTTAGATCACAGTCATACCAATACCGTTACTGTTAGATCACGTCATACCACATACCGTTACTGTTATCACAGTCATACACACACGTACTGTATCACAGTCATACCACATGTTACTGTTAGATCACTGTCATACCACATACGTTACTGTTAGATCACAGTCATACCACAACGTTACTGTTAGATCACAGTCATACCACAACAGTTACTGTTAGATCACAGTCATACCACTACCAGTTACTGTTAGATCACTATACAACGTCATGTTAGATCCAGTCATACCAAACAGTTACTGTTAGATCACAGTCATACCACTACCCGTTACTGTTAATCACAGTCATACCACATACGTTACTGTTAGATCACATGTCATACCACATACACGTTACTGTTAGATCACAGTCATACCACATACCGTTACTGTTAGATCACAGTCATACCACATACCGTTACTGTTAGATCACAGTCATACCACATAAACCCTTACTGTTAGATCACAGTCATACTCCACATACCGTTACTGTTAGATCACAGTCATACCACATCGTTACTGTTTAGATCACAGTCATACCACATACAGTTACTGTTAGATCACAGTCATACCACATACAGTTACTGTTAGATCACAGTCATACCAATACCGATACTGTTAGATCACAGTCATACCACATACCGTTACTGTTAGATCACAGTCATACCACATACCGTTATGTTAGATCACAGTCATACCACATACCATTACTGTTACATCACAGTCATACCACATACCGTATTGTTAGATCACAGTCATATCACATACCATTACTGTTACATCACAGTCATACCACATACCGTTACTGTTAGATCACAGTCATACACATACCATTACTGTTACATCACAGTCATACCACAATTCCGTTACTGTTAGATCACAGTCATACCACATACCATTTACTGTTATACGTACGTCACAGTCATACCACATACCGTTACTGTTAGATCACAGTCATACCACATACCATTACTGTTAGATCACAGTCATACCACATACCGTTACTGTTAGATCACAGTCATACCAATACGTACTGTTAATCACAACTACACTCGTTACGGTTAATCACAGTCATACCACACACCTGTTACTGTTAGATCACAGTCATACCTCATACCGTTACTGTTAGATCACAGTCATACACATACCGTTACTGTTAGATCACAGTCATACCAAATACCGTTACTGTTAGATCACAATCATACCAAGTACCGTTACGGTTAGATCACAAAAAAATGGCCAACAGCGATACCAAAGTCAATCCTGAATCCTGAAGGAATCCTACCCTCCACCACCCCACCCCATCCCACGCCCACCCTAACTCTATTTCTCCATCTTACCACTCTTGTGCTTTACCAGCACTTTGCTGGCCAGAACGACAGACGGCACTGTCGATTGCTGGTTAGATTGCTTTTATTGGTCAGTTATTGATGGTTTCAGGACCAGGGCGGGAGAAGTGTG
>JAPXFY010000016.1:2244947-2287447 GCA_030674185.1 Monoplex corrugatus
GTCAGATAATGCTCACTAACACTATGGGGGAAATACATAGTCAGATAATGCCCACTAACACTATGGGGGAATACGTAGTCAGATAATGCTTACTACCACTATGGGGGAAATACGTAGTCAGATAATGCTCACTAACACTAGGGGGGAAACACTTAGTCAGATAATGCTTACTACCACTATGGGGAAAATACGTAGCCAGATAATGCTCACTAACACTATGGGGGAAATACGTAGCCAGATAATGCTCACTGGTGTTCGTCTGTCGTCGTCGACAATGACCACGGCTTCATGAAGTTGCTTTGAGTCAGTGTGTCCGAAGGTGACTGATCAATCCGATCCGGGCACAGAAGTAACGTCCACAGGTTGGACATCTATGGTCGGTTACTGTGGTTGAAGGGTTTGCAGCCCTAGCTTTCCGTGCAGCTCGTTTTTCTTGTGCAGATTGGATACGAGACACTTCTGAAGTGGTACATCCGGTTTTGATTCTTCTACGCCAGACTGTACGGTCGAGGGCAAGGTTTTCTCAATTCTCCCAGTCTATGTTGAGGGACTTTAGCGATGCCTTCAAGCTGTCTTTAAACCGTTTTCTCTGGCCTCCAAGTGTTCTCTTGCCAGACGGTAGTTCCCCGTAGAGGAGTTGCTTCGGAATTCTGGTGTCAGACATCCGGTACACATGGCCAGCCCAGCGAACTTGACTCTTTTAATGTAAAGTATAGATGGAGGAGAGATTGGCTCTCTCTAGTACTTCTGTATCAGGGATCTTCTCTTGCCATCGAATATTGAGAATCTTTCTGAGGCTTTTGGTGTGAAAATGATTCAATTTCCTTGCGTGTCTACTGTAAACAGTCCAGGTCTCACTGCCGTAGAGGAGAGTGGTGAGGACCACCGCTTTGTACACTTTGAGTTTAGTTGTGGCCGAGATACCTCTTCTGTCCCATACAGTAGGACGCAGCCTCCCAAATGCAGTGCTGGCCTTAGCTATGCGTTTGTTGACTTCGTCGTCGATATGCACACAACGTGATAGGGAACTGCCGAGATATGTGAAGTTGTCGACTGCATGTAGTTTTGTGCCCTTGACCTCGATATTTGGTTCAGTATATGGAACACCTGGAGGAGGCTGATACAGGACTTCGGTTTTCTTGGTGCTTATTGTAAAACCGAAGTTGTCGCAAGCAGTTGAAAATTTGTCCATGCATTGTTGCATCTGTTCACCACTGTAAGCATTTAACGCACAATCGTCTGCGAAAAGGAGGTCACCAAGAGTGCTCTAACTGCATTTAGTGGTCGCCTTGAGGCGTCTTGTGTTGTACAACTTGCCGTCTGTGCGGTAGCGTATATCTATGCCAGGGTCTTCTGGAGAGAATGCATCTGATAACATTGCCAAGAACATCATAGAGAATAGTGTAGGTGCAAGGACGCATCCTTGTTTCACGCCATTGCTGACTGGAAAGTCTCTGGACATTTCTCCGTCATCAAGGACCCGTGCCATCATACCATCGTGGAACTGTCGCACCATATTTACGAAGACTGGAGGGCAGCCGAACTTCGCCATTATCTTCCACAGCCCCTCGCGACTCACCGTGTCAAACGCCTTTGTCAAGTCGACAAAGGTTGTGTACAGTGCTCGGTGTTGTTCCTGCGCCTTTTCTTGCAGTTGACGAGCAGCAAAGATCATGTCCACCGTACCTCTCCCAGCCCGAAATCCACATTGACTCTCTGGCAACAGACCCTGATCAAGATGATTAGTGAGGCGGTTCAGCAGCACCCTTGCTAATATCTTGCCTGCAATGGACAGTAGTGATATTCCTCTGTGGTTGTCACATGATTGTTTGTTTCCCTTCCTCTTGTATAGGTGGACTATTGAGGCATCCTTGAAGTCTTGAGGGAGTGATTGACTGTTCCAGAGTGTTACAAACATTTCAGTTAATCTTTGTGTGAGCATTGGATCTCCCGCTTTGTAGATCTCAGCAGGTATGGCTTCAGCGCCAGGGGCCTTGCCACAGGAGAGTTGGCCGATGGCCTTTGTGACCTCTTGTATGTTAGGTGGTACATCAAGTTGGTTGTTCTTTTCTATTTGAGGGAGGCGATCAATGGCTGCTTCATTTATTGAATAATGCTCAGATAATGCTCACTAACACTAGGGGGGAAACACGTAGTCAGACAATGCCCACTAACACTATGGGGGAAACACGTAGCCAGATAATGCTCACTAACACTATGGGGGGAAACACGTAGTCAGACAATGCCCACTAACACTATGGGGGGAAATACGTAGTCAGACAATGCCCACTAACACTATAGGGGGAAACACGTAGTCAGATAATGCCCACTAACACTATGGGGGGAAACACGTAGTCAGACAATGCCCACTAACACTATAGGGGAAACACGTAGTCAGACAATGCCCACTAACACTAGGGGGAAACACGTAGCCAGACAATGTCCACTAACACTAGGGGGAAACACATAGCCAGACAATGCCCACAAACAGTTTCGGTGAGACAGGCTGTCTTGGATGGAGCCACTAACACCTGGAGGATGATGCACGTAATCTGACTGAACAAACTAATTTTTCGATACGAATAATTTGATTTATCCGGCATTCAAGATGGTACTCTGCTTTATCAAAGTCACACACACACACACACACACACACACACACACACACCACCACCACCACCACCACCACCACCACCACACCACACCACACACACGTGCTCGCACACAAACACACACATACACAAACACACACACCACAAACACGCGCACACGGCAGCCTACGGACATTCAACAATATCTCTGGTCCTAACTGCAAAAGCGTTTGATGTTATATCTGTCAGGATTATGTGATTATGTAACCGTTGTCATCTTAATTACTAAAGCGTTTAAAATTACATCTGTTGGGACTACACAAATATTATTCATAGGATTATACGAACATTATCTATAAGGCTTAATAACTAAGCCATTTCATGCTACCCCTGCCAGGATTAGATGAATATACATGTATATTCATTAAGGCTTAATTACCAAGTTATTTAATGCAGCCCCTGCCAGGATAATTTATTTAGTAAAGCCTAATTACCAACCATTTAATTGTACCCCTGCCAAGATTAGGCGAATTTAATATCATTTAAAGTTTATGTATATGAATATTATTTATAGGCTTAATTACAAGTTAATTAATCTACCTGCCAGGATCAACAAGTTTAATAAAGTTTGTCATTTAAGCTAATATATGAATATTTTTTCATACAGGCTTAATTACAACAATCTACAACATATGAATATTATTCTACAGGCTTAATTACCAAGCAATCTAAAGCATAATAATATTATTCATACAGGCTTAATACCAAGCCAATCTACAAACATATGAATATTTAGTTTAATACAGGCCTAATTACCAAGCAATCTTACAAACATATGAATATATATTATTCATACAGGCTTTTTAATTACCAAGCAATCTACAACATATGAATATTATCATACAGCTAATTACCAAGCAATTAACATTGATATTATCATCATTATGCAATAAACAAGAAACATATAATTACCAAGCAATTTAATGCTACATCTCCAGGATTATAGCTAGTCATCTTATGGAAAAAACGACAAAAACAAACCAACTGCATCACATATGTCGAGGTTATATCAATCTTTCACACTGTGTGGCTTTTGATCTTCACAGCTCACACAGAAACAAAGGTGATGCCACTAACTAACAGGGTGGGGATAAAAGTGGTTGGTTATCTACAGCTGGGTCAGCCTGGATGGAATACCTTTTACAGCATCACCACTGAAGGAAACACTCTTCAGCTGAATTATTAAAACAATGTGTCTTCAGCTGAATTATTAAAACAATGTGAACTTCTTACGATTCTTTTGAGACAGCACACGACTTGTAAGAGAGAGAGGGGGAGAGACATAGAGAGAGAGAGAGAGAGGAGAGAGAGAGAGAGAGAGAGGAGAGAAAGAGGGAGAGAGAGAGAGGCAGAGGGAAGAAGAGAGGGAGAGGGAGAGACAGAGTAGGAGAGATAGAAAATACAGAAAGGAGAAGGAGAGAGAGGGAGACTGAGGGAGAGGGAGAGGAGAGAGAGAGAGTAGGAAAGAAAAGGAGACAGAGGGAGAAGGATGAGGAAGAGAGGGAGGGAGAGAGAGAATGAGAGGGGGACAGAGAAAGACGGGAGAGGAGAGAGTAAGAGAGAGACAGTGGTGGAGACAGGGAAAAGAAGAGACAGACAGACAGACAGTAAGAGAGAGAGATGAGAAAGAAAGCAGGAGATGAGAAAGTGAGAGCAAAAGAGACAGCTAGAGAGAGAGACAGACAGACAGACAGACAGAGACAGAGAGAGACAGACAGACAGACAGAGAGAGAGAGAGAGAGACAGAGAGACAGAGAGAGAGAGAGACACAGAGAGAGAGAGAGAGACAGAGAGACAGAGAGAGAGAGAGACAGAGAGAGAAGAGAGACAGAGAGAGAGAGAGAGAGAGAGAGAGAGAGAGAGAGAGAGAGAGAGAGAAATTGATTTTCATCTCCTACTTGGAACACAATATTTAAAAATGCAGAAACGCGAGTGTTTTGGTGGAGATCATGTGCCGGGGACTTTCAAGATCGGCAACATTTTCCGTCAAGCACTGTCGTCCCAGACTAGACAGCACAGTGGTCACACAGAAGACAGACAGCACAGTGGTCATACAGAAGTGGTCACACAGAAGACAGACATCACAGTGGTCACACAGAAGACAGAAAGCACAGTGGTCACACAGAAGTGGTCACACAGAAGACAGACATCACAGTGGTCACACAGAAGACAGCACAGTGGTCACACAGAAGACAGCACAGTGGTCACACAGAAGACAGCACAGTGGTCACACAGAAGTGGTCACACAGAAGACAGCACAGTGGTCACACAGAAGACAGCACAGTGGTCACACAGAAGTGGTCACACAGAAGACAGCACAGTGGTCACACAGAAGACACACAGCACAGTGGTCACACAGAAGACACACAGCACAGTGGTCACACAGAAGACACACAGCACAGTGGTCACACAGAAGACACACAGCACACTGGTCACACAGAAGTGGTCACACAGAAGACAGACAGCACAGTGGTCACACAGAAGACACACAGAAGTGGTCACACAGAAGACAGACATCACAGTGGTCACACAGAAGACAGACAGCACAGTGATCACACAGAAGACAGACAGCACAGTGGTCACACAGAAGACAGCACAGTGGTCACACAGAAGACAGACATCACAGTGGTCACACAGAAGACAGAAAGCACAGTGGTCACACAGAAGACAGACATCACAGTGGTCACACAGAAGACAGACATCACAGTGGTCACACAGAAGACAGACAGCACAGTGGTCACACAGAAGACAGACAGCACAGTGGTCACACAGAAGACAGACAGCACAGTGGTCACACAGAAGACAGACATCACAGTGGTCACACAGAAGACAGACAGCACAGTGGTCACACAGAAGACAGACATCACAGTGGTCACACAGAAGACAGACATCACAGTGGTCACACAGAAGACAGAAAGCACAGTGGTCACACAGAAGACAGACATCACAGTGGTCACACAGAAGACAGACATCACAGTGGTCACACAGAAGACACACAGCACAGTGGTCACACAGAAGACAGACAGCACAGTGGTGCACACAGGAAGACAGACATCACAGTGGTCACACAGAAGACAGACAGCACAGTGGTCACACAGAAGACAGACATCACAGTGGTCACACAGAAGACAGCACAGTGATCACACAGTAGACATCACAGTGGTCACACAGAAGACAGACAGCACAGTGGTCACACAGAAGACAGACAGCACAGTGGTCACACAGAAGACAGCACAGTGGTCACATAGTAGACATCACAGTGGTCACACAGAAGATAGACATCACAGTGGTCACACAGAAGACAGACATCACAGTGGTCACACAGAAGACAGACAGCACAGTGGTCACACAGAAGACAGACATCACAGTGATCACACAGAAGACAGCACAGTGGTCACACAGAAGACAGACAGCACAGTGGTCACACAGAAGACAGACAGCACAGTGGTCACACAGAAGACAGACATCACAGTGGTCACACAGAAGACAGACAGCACAGTGGTCACACAGAAGACATCACAGTGGTCACACAGAAGACAGACAGCACAGTGGTCACACAGAAGACAGACAGCACAGTGGTCACACAGAAGACAGACAGCACAGTGGTCACACAGAAGACAGACAGCACAGTGGTCACACAGAAGACAGACACACAGTGGTCACACAGAAGACAGCACAGTGGTCACACAGAAGACAAACTTCACAGTGGTCACACAGAAGACAGACATCTCTGATGTCACAGAAAGACAGACAGCACGGCCGTCCCAAGAGAAACAGGTGGATCGATCGCCAGACTAACCATCAATCGGCCAAAAGTAGTCCTCTGTGTGAGTCCACAGCGAGAACAGACACAGAAATTCTCTGTTTCAATCAAAACTTTCTATGCAGAACCATTATTTCGTCCCGGCCCACAACCACCCATCCATTTTACCCCCACTACCCCCCCCCTACCACAACCCTTATAGTTATACCCTTCCAAACTGTCGTCCAGCTCTCCGAGTCCTGGCACCGTGACAATGACTGTGGCCGTGACGTCACCAAACCTCTACAAGCTGGCAGAAAGTCAGATCGATAGGTCGATAGGGACCCCGCTCATTTGAATAACGTATGTCATGTGTGTGTGTGTGTGTGTGTGTGTGTGTGTGTGTGTGTGTGTGTGTGTGTGTGTGTGTGTGTGTGTGTGTGTGCGTGCGTGCGTGTGTGCGCGTGCGTGTGAGCGCGTGCAGGGAAGAGAGAGACAGAGAGAGACTGACGGTAGATTCTATGTGGTAGTCTGGTCTGTCTTAACTGTCTGCTGTCTGCTGCAACTGCCAGAACCGGTTCCAGACAGCGTCAGGCAAACAGGTAAGATACAGGTACACTGACAGATAGGTAGGTCAGATACAGGTACACTGACAGGTAGGTAGGTCAGACATGTAGGTAGTAAGATGCAGGTACACTAAGAGGTTGGAAGGTCAGATATAGGACACTGACAGGTACATAGGTCAGATACAGGTACACTGACAGGTAGGGAGGTCAGGCACAGGTACACTGACAAGTAGGTAGATCAGATACAGGTACACTGACAGGTAGGGAGGTCAGAGATAGGTACACTGACAGGTTGGTAGGTCAGATACAGGTACACTGACAGGTAGGTAGATCAGATACAGGTACACTGACAGGTAGGTAGATCAGATAAGGTACACTGACAGGTAGGTAGGTCAGATATAGATACACTGACAGGTAGGTAGATGAGATAAGGTACACTGACAAGTAGGTAGGTCAGATACAGGTACACTGACAGGTAGGTAGATCAGATAAGGTACACTGACAGGTAGGTAGGTCAGATATAGATACACTGACAGGTAGGTAGATCAGATACAGGTACACTGACAGGTAGGTAGGTCAGATATAGATACACTGACAGGTAGGTAGATCAGATAAGGTACACTGACAGGTAGGTAGATCAGATACAGGTACAATGATAGGTAGGTAGGTCAGATACAGGTACACTGACAGGTAGGTAGATCAGATAAGGTACACTGACAGGTTGGTAGGTCAGATATAGATACACGGACAGGTAGGTAGATCAGATACAGGTACACTGACAGGTTGGTAGGCCAGATACAGGTACACTGACAGGTAGGTAGGTCAGATACAGGTACACTGATAGGTAGGTATGTCAGATACAGGTACACTGACAGGTAGGTATGTCAGATACAGGTACACTGACAGGTAGGTATGTCAGATACAGGTACACTGACAGGTAGGTCATATAGAAGTACACTGACAGGTGGATAGGTCAGATACAGGTACACTGACAGGTAGGTAGATCAAATACAGGTACACTGACTGACAGACATGTATTGATAATCCGTCAATTACTGTTTCAACACACAGTGTATGATGACATCCATCACCTATTGTTTTAAAAATGTATTGATGAAATCCATCGGCTGGTGTTTTAACACACAATGTATTGAATAACTCCACCAGTTACTGTTCTCACAAAGACACAGTGTACTAACTAATGCACAAAAGAGCCAACACCGTTGATAATATTTAATGCTCCTGTAGTCTGACCATTTTTTTTTTTTTTTTTTTTAAACTTTTTAACGTCGAATGTTTCGATCATGATGTTACAATTTGTTGTGTCTAGACGGTGTTCTGATCACTCCCAGTTCAAATCAATTCAAAAACTTTTTTTTTTTTAATCTGATCACTCCCAGTTCAATTCAATTCAAAAACTATTTTTTTTAAACCAGAGTTAAATAATGATGAACTGAGATCACACCCAAACGATCGTTGTTTTCAGACGACATTTTACTTTATAGGTATCCTGCAGGGTTTGCTGAGCTCTAGCCATGCACTGAACATTTCCATATTTCCTTTTTTTTCAGGGAAACATCAACAGCAGACCTATTAGTGACCACCACAACCAACATAGTCCACTCTGGATCAGGTAACCTACGATCTGTCTTAGTCTGACAGGGGCAAGAGAATAGACAACTTCCGAACACATGTCAACGACAACACAGAACAGAAACATTGTGACGAGATATCAACAAGACAGAAAAAATCCGAAGAGGCATCAACAAGACAGAACAGAAAAGGTCTGAAGAAACAACAACAACAACAAGACAGAACAGAAAAGGTCTGAAGAAACAACAACAACAACAAGACAGAACAGAAAAGGTCTGAAGAAAACAACAACAAAACAAGACAGAACAGAAAAGGTCTGAAGAAACAACAACAACAACAAGACAGAACAGAAAAGGTCTGAAGAAACACAACAACAACAAACAAACAAATCTAAGACAACAAAACAACAGAAAAAAGGTCTGAAGAAACAACAACAACAACAACAACACAAGACAGAACAGAAAAGGTCTGAAGAAACAACAACAACAACAACAACAAACAAGACAGAACAGAAAAGGTCTGAAGAAACAACAAACAACAACAACAAGAAGACAGAACAGAAAAGGTCTGAAGAAACAACAAACAACAACAACCAACAACAACAAGACAGAACAGAAAAGGTCTGAAGAAACACAACAACAACAACAACAAGACAGAACAGAAAAGGTCTGAAGAAAACAACAACAACAACAACAAGACAGAACAGAAAAGGTCTGAAGAAACAACAACAACAACAACAACAAGACAGAACAGAAAAGGTCTGAAGAAACAACAACAACAACAACAACAACAAGACAGAACAGAAAAGGTCTGAAGAAACAACAACAAACAACAACAACAAGACAGAACAGAAAAGGTCTGAAGAAACAACATCAACAACAACAACAACAACAAGACAGAACAGAAAAGGTCTGAAGAAACAACAACAACAACAAGACAGAGACAACAACAACAACAACAAGACAGAGACATCAACAACAACAACAACAAGACAGAGACAACAACAACAACAACAAGACAGAGACAACAACAACAACAACAAGACAGAGACATCAACACACAACAACAACACAAGACAGAACAGAAAAGGTCTGAAGAAACAACAACAACAACAACAAGACAGAACAGAAAAGGTCTGAAGAAACAACAACAACAACAACAACAACAACAAGACAGAGACAACAACAAACAAACAACAAGACAGAGACATCAACAACAACAACAACAACAAGACAGAACAGAAAAGGTCTGAAGAAACAACAACAACAAGACAGAACAGAAACGGTCTGAAGAAACAACAACAACAACAACAACAAAAGACAGAGACAACAAACAAACAAACAGAGCACAACACAACAAAGACAGAGACAAAACAACAACAACAACAACAAGACAGAGAAATCAACAACAACAACAACAACAAGACAGAACAGAAAAGGTCTGAAGAAAACAACAACAACAACAACACAGACAGAACAGAAAAGGTCTGAAGAAACAACAACAACAACAAGACAGAGACATCAACAACAACAACAACAACAACAACAACAAGACAGAACAGAAAAGGTCTGAAGAAACAACAACAACAACAAGACAGAGAATAACAACAACAACAACAACAACAAGACAGAGACATCAACAACAACAACAACAACAACAAGACAGAACAGAAACGGTCTGAAGAAACAACAACAACAACAAGACAGAGACATCAACAACAACAACAACAACAACAAGACAGAACAGAAACGGTCTGAAGAAACAACAACAACAAGACAGAGACATCAACAACAACAACAACAACAACAAGACAGAGACATCAACAACAACAACAACAACAAGACAGAACAGAAACGGTCTGAAGAAACAACAACGACAACAAGACAGAGACATCAACAACAACAACAACGACAACAAGACAGAGACATCAACAACAACAACAACGACAACAAGACAGAACAGAAACGGTCTGAAGAAACAACAACAAGACAGAGACATCAACAACAACAACAACAACAAGACAGAACAGAAAAGGTCTGAAGAAACAACAACGACAAAACAGAACAGAAACGGTTGAAGAGACATCAACAACAAGAAGACAGAGACAACAACAACGACAAGACAGAACAGAAAAGGTCACTAGAGACAGACCCAGACAGAAAGAAAAGGAACACACACAGAACAGGGCAGAACTACAGAGACTACAGACAGAAATCCCATGAGGATGGGAACCAAACAGAAGGATGGGTGCTGCAAGATCTTCGCCAAGTTCCTCTTCTCTCACGTGGGGCTGTGCGGCATGGTGGTACTCTACTGTGTGGCCGGAGGCTTCATCTTCGAGCACTTAGAGAAGAACAACGAAGAACAGATCTGTTTCGAGTCACGTGCTGAATACCGGCCAATGGAGGCCAAAACCATCAACTCCACCATGCAAATTTTCGCACAGTATGGTGGAGTGGTCACGGCAGACACGCAAGAGCTGATGGAGGTTCAGATCCAGAGTATTCTGGAGACGTTCCGCAGCAACACGTTGGCCATCGGCTATGACGGACGTGACTGTAACGCCTACGGTAAGGAGGGCGGTCCTACCTACTCCTGGTCCTGGGCTGGCGGCCTGATGTTTTCCGTCACTGTCGTCTCCACCATAGGTTAGTCACATATATGTATGTCATAACACACACACACACACACACACACACACACACACACACACACAACTACACACACTCCATTTACACACATACGTGTGCACACGCCTACATACATGCGCACACATCAAGATTGCACGCACACACTTATGCGTACAACGCTATTTATATTACGCAAAATTCCACTGTGTGTGTGTGTGTGTGTGTGTGTGTGTGTGTGTGTGTTATATGGTGTTTACTGTGTTATGTGGTAGAAAGAAACTCTAGGGAGAGCTAGACAACAGAAGGTCTTCAGAGAAGTAACCCCCTTTAGACAAGTGTTTCGGCCCTGAATTCCTTACACTCTCTGGGGGCCGGGCCACATCCAGGTCATGACTCCTGGATGCCCTTCTGCTGTTGTCTTTTTTCCTTTTTTTTTTTTTTTTTTTCCCACGCCGGGGATCGAACCTGGGCGATTCTGCGCTTCAGAACTGCGGTACGCGGTTTTACCAATGTGCTAACGGGGCACACATCATCTGTAGGGAATTTAATCCTTATGAAGTTCACTTTTTTGGTTCCTCCTTGCCCAGATCCAGCTTGAGCTCCTTTCTGCTGCCTCTGCCATCGCTTTAAGGGCTCTAGTCCTCTTCTTCCCAGAAATGGCGAGTTGTTTCATGAGATCATAAGCGGAGGTGCCCACAAACCCTCTTGCCCCGACCTCTATGGCGAAGATTTTGACCCGCAGACCTGCTTTCTTCAGGGTGCTGGCAAGACCGGCGTATTTTTCGGTCTTGTAGATATGTGCTTCTTCCATTCTGCTTTCGTATGGCACAGTGAGTTCTATCAGAATCACTTGTTTCGAGGAGTCAGATTGGAGAGCGATGTCTGGTCTCATGCCTGTCTTGCTGATGACATCTGGGTAATTTCTCCACTCTGGGAGGTCTGCTGTACACTCCCAGTCGACTGCTCCATCCAGAAGACCCTTTGGCAATGTGCTGGTTGTCATAGCACTTTCGGGCCAGACCTGTTTCCCTCCTGCTTTGTAGAACGTTGTCATAGCAATTGGTGCGTTTGGGGTCATGGTTTTTTCGCTAACCACATCTGTGATCACTTTCAGAACTTGGTTGTGCCTCCATGTATACCTTCCTTGGGCTAGCGCTACTTTGCAAGAGCTTAGGACAGTGTTCCACTGTTTGTTTCTTCTGACAGAGCGGACATGCTGGGTCGTCTGATTTCCCCCATTTCACTAAGTTTGCATTCGAGGGGAGCAGGTCATATACAGATCTGAGGAGGAAGCTTATCCTTAGAGGAGCCATGTGCCACATATCGTTCCAGCTGAGACTTCTTTGGAGTGCACTGTCCCATGTTGTCCATTGCCCCTGTTGACCTTGCTGGACTGCCTTCTGCACTCTTTTGACATCTTCTTCTTCCTTCAACTCCTGTATGATCATGTCTCTTTTTTCCTTCCCTTTGGCTTTGGACCACCACTGCATTTTTGTTGCTCCCAGTCCCTGTCTGTTGGTTTGCGTGTGTCCAATTATTTCTTTGATGCTGAGGTTTCTCTTGGCATTGTTTACAGCCTCTTGGACTTTCCACTTTCTGCCAGTTCTCAGCTTTGGATGAACTGATCTCACGATATTGTCTTCCGATTCCTCCAGCATGCTCAACAGTCTTGCTTTTCCAACTTTGTATTCCTCCACTATGGATTTGAGAGGTAGCTTCAGCATTGCTTGACGACAGTAGAATGCAACATCAGTGAGACCAGGTGGGACACCGAGCCATTTTCTGGTGTATTTGTTGATTTTGGCTTCCATTGCTTCGACTGTGCTGGTGCAAATGTCATAGATTAGCAGTGGCCACAGCAGCTTTGGTATCAGCATGAACTGTAGACACCAGACTTTGTATTTGCCTGGCAGTCCGCAGTTATCTATTTTCTTCAGGCCTTCTTCTGCTGTTTGCTTGGTTTCACATCCCCTTTGTGTGTCTTTCAGGGAGTCATCATACCATCTTCCGAGACTTTTTACTGGCTCTTCTGTGACAGTGGGGATGGCTTGGTTGGCTACCATGAATTTGACTGAATCTGCCACTTTTCCTTTTCGCAGTGAGAGACTTCGGGATTTCTTAGGTTTGAACCTCATTCTTGAAGAGGCCACCAGCTCATCCAGCTGCTTTAAGATTTGGTGTGTCTCTTCCTCATCCGTGGACAAGACTGTTGTGTCATCCATGAAAGCTTTCAGAGGAGGCATCTGGTATCCATCTCCCAGATTCACTGGACCTGAACTCTTCATTGCAGCTTTCAAGATGACTTCCATTGCCAACACGAACAGTATGGGAGAGATTGCACAGCCCATTGCAATGCCCACCTCTAGGTCTATCCAGTCCGTGGTGTATTCTTTGGTAGAGAACCGCATTGAGAACCCTTATGTGATATTTACTGAGTGAGGTGATATTTACTGTAGTATGTTTTTTACTGTATTAGGTGGAATTGACTATATTCTGTCTTATGTGGTGTTTACTTATTGTATAGTGTTTCTGTACTATGTGGTGTTTATTGTATTATGCATCATGTGGTGTTTACTGTATCATGTGGTGTTTATTCTATTATGTTGTGTTTACTATATCACGTGATATTTACTGTATTATGTGATGCTTGCTGTATTATGTGGTGTTTACTGAATCATGTATTACGGGGTGCTAACTGTATTATGTGTGTGTGTGTATGTGTGTGTGTGTGTGTGCGTGTGTGTGTGTGTGTGTGTGGGCGCGCACGTGTGTGTGTATGTGTGTGTGGGCCTACCAGATTATGTGGCGTTTACTGTGGTTAATAAGAAGAATGTTGAGAGTTCCATGGACAGCAAAGAAAACTAACGAGACAGTCTTGATGGAGGCAGACACAAGTAGATCACTCATAAGGAAGATTAGGAAAAGACAGGCAAAATTTTTAGGCCATTTTATGAGGAAAGGGGAATTGGAGCACCTGGTCACAACGGGAAAGCTGGAGGGAAAGAGCACACCAGGTAGATCCCGGGAGAAGATATTAGACGGACTTGCAGAGTGGCTGAAGATAAAGGTGTGTGGTGTTTACTGTAGTGTGTGGTGTTACTGTAGTGTGTGATGTTTACTGTAGTGTGTGGTGTTACTGTAGTGTGTGGTGTTTACTGTAGTATGTGGTGTTTACTGTATTGTGTGGTGTTACTGTAAATTGTGGTGTTTACTATACTGTGTGGTGTTTACTGTAGTATGTGGTGTTTACTGTAGTGTGGGTGTTTACTGTAGTGTGTGGTGTTTACTGTAGTGTGTGGTGTTTACAGTAGTGTGGGTGTTTACTGTAGTGTGTGGTGTTTACTGGAGTGTGTGGTGTTTACAGTATGTGTGGTGTTTTACTGTGGTGTGTGAAGTTTACTGTAGTGTGTGGTGTTTACTGTAGTGTGTGTGTTTACATTAGTGTGTGGTGTTTACTGTAGTATGTGGTGTTTACAGTAGTTGTGTGGTGTTTACTGTAGTGTGTGGTGTTTACTGTAGTGTGTGGTGTTTACTGTAGTGTGTGGTGTTTACTGTGTGTGTGGTGTTTACTGTAGTGTGTGGTGTTTACAGTAGTGTGTGGTGTTTACAATAGTGTGTGGTGTTTACTGTATTATGTGGTGTTTACTGTAGTGTGTGGTGTTTACTGTAGTGTGTGGTGTTTACATAGTGTGTGTGTTTACAGTATGTGTGGTGTTTACTGTAGTGTGTGGTGTTTACTGTAGTGTGTGGTGTTTACTGTAGTGTGTGTGGTGTTTACAGTATTGTGTGGTGTTTACTGTAGTGTGTGGTGTTTACTGTAGTGTGGTGTGTGTGTTTACAGTAGTGTTGGTGTTTACGTAGTGTGTGGTGTTTACTGTAGTTGTGTGGTGTTTACTTAGTGTGTGGTGTTTACTGTAGTGTGTGGTGTTTACTGTAGTGTAGGTGTTTACTGTAGTGTGTGGTGTTTACAGTAGTGTGTGGTGTTTGCAGTAGTGTGTGGTGTTTACTGTAGTGTGTGGTGTTTACAGTAGTGTGTGGTGTTTACTGTAGTGTGTGGTGTTTACTGTAGTGTGTGGTGTTTACAGTAGTGTGTGGTGTTTACTGTAGTGTGTGGTGTTTACAGTAGTGTGTGGTGTTTACAGTAGTGTGTGGTGTTTACTGTAGTGAGTGGTGTTTACTATATTATGTGGTGTTTACTGTACTGTGTGATGTTTACTGTATTGTGTATTATGTGGTGTCTATGCATTACGTGGTATTAACTGTATTATGTGATGTTTACTGTATTATGTTGTTTACTGTAGTGAATGGTGTTTACTGTAGTGTGTGATGTTTACTGTATTATGTGGTGTTTACTGTAGTGTGTGGTGTTTACTGTAGTGTGTGATGTTTACTGTGTCTTGTTGTCAATGTTTGTCTTGTTGTCACTGTTTGTCTTGTTGTCACTGTTTGTCTTGTTGTCACTGTTTGTCTTGTTGTCACTGTTTGTCTTCATGGTCACTGTTTGTCTTGTTGTCACTGTTTGTCTTGTTGTCACTGTTTGTCTTGTTGTCACTGTTTGTCTTGTTGTCACTGTTTGTCTTGTTGTCACTGTTTGTCTTGTTGTCACTGTTTGTCTTGTTGTCACTGTTTGTCTTGTTGTCACTGTTTGTCTTGTTGACTCTGTTTGTCTTGTTGTCACTGTTTCAGAGTGTGACTGTCTTGTTGTCACTGTTTGTCTTGTTGTCACTGTTTGTCTTGTTGTCACTGTTTGTCTCGTTGTCACTGTTTGTCTTGTTGTCACTGTTTGTCTTGTTGTCACTGTTTCTGTACTGTTTGTCTTGTTGTCACTGTTTCAGAGTGTGACTTTTGTCTTGTTGTCACTGTTTGTCTTGTGTCACTGTTTGTCTTGTTGTCACTGTTTGTCTTGTTGTCACTGTTTGTCTTGTTGTCACTGTTTCAGAGTTGTCACTGTTTGTCTTGTTGTCACTGTTTTTGTCTTGTTGTCACTGTTTGTCTTGTTGTCATGTTTCAGAGTGTGATGTTTGTCTTGTTGTCACTGTTTGTCTTGTTGTCACTGTTTGTCTTGTTGTCCTGTTTCAGAGTGTGACTGTCTTGTTGTCACTGTTTGTTCTTGTTGTCACTGTTTCAGTGTGTGACTGTTTGTCTTGTTGTCACTGTTTGTCTTGTTGTCACTGTTTGTCTTGTTGTCACTGTTTGTCTTGTTGTCATGTTTGTCTTGTTGTCACTGTTTGTCTTGTTTCACTGTTTCAGAGTGTGACTGTCTTGTTGTCACTGTTTGTCTTGTTGTCACTGTTTGTCTTGTTGTCACTGTTTGTCTTGTTGTCACTGTTTGTCTTGTTGTCACTGTTTGTCTTGTTGTCACTGTTTGTCTTGTTGTCACTGTTTGTCTTGGTTGTCATCTGGTTTGTCTTGTTGTCACACTGTTTGTCTTGTTGTCACTGTTTGTCTTGTTGTATCTGTTTCAGAGTGTGTACTGTCTTTGTTGTCACTGTTTGTCTGTTGTCACTGTTTGTCTTGTTGTCACTGTTTGTCTTGTTGTCACTGTTTGTCTTGTGTCACTGTTTGTCTTGTTGTCACTGTTTGTCTTGTTGTCACTGTTTGTCTTGTTGTCACTGTTTGTCTTGTTGTCACTGTTTGTCTTGTTGTCACTTGTTTGTCTTGTTGTACATGTTTGTCTTGTTGTCACTGTTTGTCTTGTTGTCACTGTTTGTCTTGTTGTCACTGTTTGTCTTGTTGTCACTGTTTGTCTTTGTCACTGTTTGTCTTACGTTGTTCACTGTTTGTCTTGTTGTCACTGTTTGTTGTTGTACTGTTTGTCTTGTTGTCACTGTTTGTCTTGTTGTCACTGTTTGTCTTGTTGTCACTGTTTGTCTTGTTGTCACTGTTTGTCTTGTTGTCACTGTTTGTCTTGTTGATCATGTTTGTCTTGTTGTCACTGTTTCAGAGTGTGACTGTCTTGTTGTCACTGTTTGTCTTGTTGTCACTGTTTGTCTTGTTGTCACTGTTTGTCTGTTGTCACTGTTTGTCTTGTTGTCACTGTTTGTCTTGTTGTCACTGTTTGTCTTGTTGTCACTGTTTCAGAGTGTGACTGTTTGTCTTGTTGTCACTTGTTTCAGAAGTGACTTTTGTCTTGTTGTCACTGTTTGTCTTGTTGTCACTGTTTGTCTTGTTGTCACTGTTTGTCTTGTTGTCACTGTTTGTCTTTGTCACTGTTCGAGTGTGACTGTTTGTCTTGTTGTCACTGTTTGTCTTGTTGCACTGTTTCAGAGTACTGTTTGTCTTGTTGTCACTGTTTGTCTTGTTGTCACTGTTTCAGAGTGTGACTGTTTGTTTGTCACTGTTTGTCTTGTTGTCACTGTTTCAGAGTGTGACTGTTTGTCTTGTTGTCACTGTTTCAGAGTGTACTGTTTGTCTTGTTGTCACTGTTTGTCTTGTTGTCACTGTTTGTCTTCTTGTCACTGTTTGTCTTGTTGTCACTGTTTCAGAGTGTGAATGTTTGTCTTGTTGTCACTGTTTGTCTTGTTGTCACTGTTTCAGAGTGTGACTGTTTGTCTTGTTGTCACTGTTTGTCTTGTTGTCACTGTTTGTCTTGTTGTCACTGTTTGTCTTGTTGTCACTGTTTGTCTTGTTGTCACTGTTTGTCTTGTTGTCACTGTTTCAGAGTGTGACTGTTGTCTTGTTGTCACTGTTTGTCTTGTTGTCACTGTTTTCTTGTTGTCACTGTTTCAGAGTGTGACTGTTTGTCTTGTTGTCACTGTTTGTCTTGTTGTCACTGTTTGTCTTGTTGTCACTGTTTGTCTTGTTGTACTGTTTGTCTTGTTGTCACTGTTTGTCTTGTTGTTACTGTTTGTCTTGTTGTCACTGTTGTCTTGTTGTCACTGTTTCAGAGTGTGACTGTTTGTCTTGTTGTCACTGTTTGTCTTGTTGTCACTGTTTCAGAGTGTGACTGTTTGTCTTTTGTCACTGTTTGTCTTTTGTCACTGTTTGTCTTGTTGTCACTGTTTGTCTTGTTGTCATTGTTTGTCTTGTTGTCACTGTTTGTCTTGTTGTCACTGTTTGTCTTGTTGTCACTGTTTCAGATGTGACTGTTTGTCTTGTTGTCACTGTTTGTCTTGTTGTCACTGTTTCAGAGTGTGACTGTTTGTCTTGTGTCACTGTATGTCTTGTCACTGTTTCAGAGTGTGAGTTTTGTCTTATTGTCACTGTTTGTTGTTGTCACTGTTTGTCTTGTTGTCACTGTTTGTCTTGTTGTCACTGTTGTCTTGTTGTCACTGTTTCAGATGTGACTGTTGTCTTGTTGTCACTGTTTGTCTTGTTGTCACTGTTGTCTTGTTGTCACTGTTGTCTTGTTGTCACTGTTTCAGAGTGTGACTGTTTGTCTTGTTGTCACTGTTTGTCTTGTTGTCACTGTTTCAGAGTGTGACTGTTTGTCTTGTTGTCACTGTTTCAGAGTGTGACTGTTTTCTTGTTGTCACTGTTTGTCTTGTTGTCACTGTTTGTCTTGTTGTCACTGTTTGTCTTGTTGTCACTGTTTCAGTGTGTGACTGTTTGTCTTGTTGTCACTGTTTCAGATGTGACTGTTTGTCTGTTGTCACTTGTTCTGTTGTCACTGTTTGTCTTGTAGTCACTGTTTCAGAGTGTGATGTTTGTCTTGTTGTCACTGTTGTCTTGTTGTCACGTTTGTCTTGTTGTCACTGTTTGTTTGTGTCACTGTTTCAGAGTGTGACTGTTTGTCTTGTTGTCACTGTTGTCTGTTGTCACTGTTTGTCTTGTTGTCACTGTTTCAGAGTGTGACTGTTTATCTTGTTGTCACTGTTTGTCTTGTTGTCACTGTTTGTCTTGTTGTCACTGTTTGTCTTGTTGTAACTGTTTGTCTTGTTGTCACTGTTTGTCTTGTTGTTACTGTTTGTCTTGTTGTCACTGTTTGTCTTGTTGTCACTGTTTCAGAGTGTGACTGTTTGTCTTTTGTCACTGTTTGTCTTGTTGTCACTGTTTCAGAGTGTGACTGTTTGTCTTGTTGTCACTGTTTGTCTTTTTGTCACTGTTTGTCTTGTTGTCACTGTTGTCTTGTTGTCATTGTTTGTCTTGTTGTCACTGTTTGTCTTGTTGTCACTGTTGTTTGTTGTCACTGTTTCAGATGTGATGTTTGTCTTGTGTCACTGTTTGTCTTGTTGTCACTGTTTCAGAGTGTGACTGTTTGTCTTGTTGTCACTGTTTGTCTTGTCACTGTTTCAGAGTGTGACTGTTTTCTTATTGTCACTGTTTGTCTTGTTGTCACTGTTTGTCTTGTTGTATGTTGTCTTGTTGTCACTGTTTGTCTGTTGTCACTGTTTCCAGAGCTGACTGTTGTCTTGTTGTCACTGTTGTCTTGTGCACTGTTTGTTTGTTGTCACTGTTTGTCTTGTTGTCACTGTTTCAGAGTGTGACTGTTTGTCTGTTGTCACTGTTTGTCTTGTTGTCACTGTTTCAGAGTGTGACTGTTTGTCTTGTTGTCACTGTTTGTCTTGTTGTCACTGTTTCAGAGTTTCAGTGTTGTTTGTTGTCACTAGTTTGTCTTGTTGTCACTGTTTCAGAGTGTGATTGTTTGTCTTGTTGTCAAAGGCATGGACTGGACCAATTTTCAGTGACGGTTTTTTCATGTTTATCTGGAGTTCGTCAGCAAGTTTGAAGTTCCTCGTACCGCTTGAAGAAAAAGAGCGTGCTGATATGGTTATCCACCTGTTTAAACTGTTATTTTACCCATTATCTCCTCTTGTTATTATCCCCATTATCTCCCTTTGTTATTTTATCCCATTATCGCCCATTGTTATTATCCCCATTATCTCCCTTTGTTATTTTATCCCATTATCGCCCCTTGTTATTATCCCTATTGTGTCTCCACGCTGCAGCAGGACAGTTGCATCGTCACACTTAGTGAACCGGATTTCCAGTGTGGAATAAATTCTCTCTCTCTCTCTCTCTCTCTCTCTCTCTCTCACACACACACACACCGCGCGCGCGCGCGCAACCAAAGTGGGAGGATACAACTTAGTTAAAGATTTGATCGTCCTTATGTGTGTATGTATATATGTATGTATGTATGTATGTATGTATGTATGTTTGTATGTATGTATGTATGTATGTATGTATGTATGTATGTATGTATGTATGTGTATGTATGTATGTATGTACGTACGTACGTATGAATGTATGTACGTACGTATGTATGTATCCATGTATGTATGTATGGATGGATGGATGAATGTGTGAGCAAATGTGTATTTGTGTGTCTGTATGAGTGTATAAACATGTTGCTGCTATAAAATCTACTCTCTCTCTCTCTCTCTCCCTCTCTCTCTCTCTCTCTCTCTCTCTCTCTCTCTCCCTTTCTCCCTGTCTGTCTGTCTCCCTCTCTGTCTCTCTCTCCATCTCCTGGCATGATGTATTCCGGAGTACACTGTAATACCAAAATGATATAGTGATGACAGTCACCACGTCCAAATCTGTCTCTCCATTAGCAGTGACAACACGTATGTTTGCACGACAACAATCTTCACAGTCTACACGGCCCATGTCTTATTGCTAAAGGCGATTCTAAACATATCGGCGAATCTTAAATCATCCTAATACTGTTTATATGTAACTGTGTTGAGCTCTATAGATTTTTAACTCTAATACACAGAAAGAGAGAGAGAGAGAGAGAGAGAGAGAGAGAGAGAGAGAGAGAGAGAGAGAGAGAGAGAGAGGGAGAAAGATATATACACACACACATACATATATATACATATATCTACAGACATGTTACCAGGGACCACAGAGCTATCTACCGACATCATTTTACCAGGGACCACAGAGCTATCTACATACATTATGCTATCAGGGACCACAGATCTATCTACCGACATATTACCAGGGACCACAGATCTATCTACATACATGTTACAAGGGACCACAGATCTATCTATATACATGTTACCAGGGACCACAGATCTATCTACATGCATCATGTTACCAGGGACCACAGATCTATCTACAGACATGTTACCAGGGACCACAGATCTATCTACAGACATGTTATCAGGGACACAGATCTATCTACAGACATGTTATCAGGGACACCGATCTATCTACAGACATGTTATCAGGGACACAGATCTATCTACAGACATGTTACCAGGGACACAGATCTATCTACAGACATGTTACCAGGGACCACAGATCTATCTACAGACATGTTATCAGGGACCACAGATCTATCTACAGACATGATATCAGGGACCACAGATCTATCTACCGACATGATATCAGGAACCACAGATCTATCTACATACATGTTGCCAGGGACCACAGATCTATCTACATATATGTTACCAGGGACCACAGATCTATCTACCGACATCATGTTACCAGGGACCACAGATCTATCTACCGACATCATGTTACCAGGGACCACAGATCTATCTACCGACATGATATCAGGGACCACAGATCTATCTACATACATGTTACCAGGGACCACAGATATATCTACATATATGTTACCAGGGACCACAGATCTATCTACCGACATCATGTTACCAGGGACCACAGATCTATCTACCGACATCATGTTACCAGGGACCACAGATCTATCTACCGACATCATGTTACCAGGGACCACAGATCTATCTACAGACATCATGTTACCAGGGACCACAGATCTATCTACCGACATCATGTTACCAGGGACCACAGATCTATCTACAGACATGTTATTAGGGACACAGATCTATCTACAGACATGTTATCAGGGACACAGATCTAGCTACAGACATGTTATTAGGGACACAGATCTATCTACAGACATGTTATTAGGGACACAGATCTATCTACAGACATATTATTAGGGACACAGATCTATCTACAGACATGTTATTAGGGACACAGATCTATCTACAGACATGTTATTAGGGACACAGATCTATCTACAGAATATTATTAGGGACACAGATCTATCTACAGACATGTTATTAGGGACACAGATCTATCTACAGAAATGTTATCAGGGACCACAGATCTATCTACAGACATGTTATCAGGGACACAGATCTATCTACAGACATATTATCAGGGACCACAGATCTATATACAGACATGTTATCAGGGACACAGATCTATCTACAGACATGTTATCAGGGACACAGATCTATCTACAGACATGTTATCAGGGACCACAGATCTATCTACAGACATGTTATCAGGGACCACAGATCTATCTACAGACATGTTATCAGGGACCACAGATCTATCTACAGACATGTTATCAGGGACCACAGATCTATCTACAGACATGTTATCAGGGACACAGATCTATATACAGACATGTTATCAGGGACCACAGATCTATCTACAGACATGTTATCAGGGACCACAGATCTATCTACAGAGAACCAGATTGTTGTCATAAACATTATATCGATAATGGGAGTGTGACATAGTGAATTCGTAACGTTTCTTTCAGTTATGTGTTGAAGATGCTGTTCGTGATGACGCCAAGACAAAGAAATAAGTAAACAGAACGAGCAAACAGACAGTCATAAGGTCAAGGTCACAGGCTTTGATCAACAGAAAAATGTACAACAGAACGAGCACACAAACAGTCACAAGGTCGCAGGCTTTGATCAACAGAAAAATGTACAACAGAACGAGCAAACAGACAGTCATAAGGTCGCAGGCTTTGATCAACAGAAAAATGTACAACAGAACGAGCAAACAGACAGTCATAAGGTCGCAGGCTTTGATCAACAGAAAAATGTACAACCAATGGGGTTCACAAAAACGGTAAAAAAGTAACATACTATAATTACACACTCTCTTTGGGTCCATACACCCACTGGTACGGCCTACAATACAACCACTGGTACCTGCATACAACATGTCGGCCTGCAATACAACCACTGGTACGGCCTGTAATACAACCACTGGTACGGCCTGCAATACAACCACTGGTACGGCCTGCAATACAACCACTAGTACGGCCTGCAATACAACCACTGGTACGGCCTGCAATACAACCACTGGTACGGCCTGTAATACAACCACTAGTACGGCCTGCAATACAACCACTGGTACGGCCTGTAATACAACCACTAGTACGGCCTGCAATACAACCACTGGTACGGCCTGCAATACAACCACTGGTACGGCCTGCAATACAACCACTGGTACGGCCTGCAATACAACCACTGGTACGGCCTGCAATACAACCACTGGTACGGCCTGCAATACAACCAAAGAGCGCCAGTATACGACCAAACAGAAAACTATAAAACGGAAACAAACGAAAGGAAAGTCAAAGGCCTTTTGTTGGCATTTCCTCTGTCGGCTTCCTGTCAGCAAACCGGGAATGGCCCACTCCTTTTCCCGTTGCGTTTCAAGCACGAGTTGACCAAAGGCGCCTGCTGTAGTATGCGAACGGTTTCGGCAAACCTTACATTTTATTAAGATCGGCACATCGATGTTTATTACGTAATGGAAGCCGCTCGCCTTTCACATCCAATCGTGGTTGCCACGTAACATAGTAACTTAACTTATTTGATAAA
Organism: Monoplex corrugatus; assembly: GCA_030674185.1. Taxonomy (NCBI): domain Eukaryota; kingdom Metazoa; phylum Mollusca; class Gastropoda; order Littorinimorpha; family Ranellidae; genus Monoplex; species Monoplex corrugatus. Next base: position 2,268,690 of record JAPXFY010000016.1, read on the forward strand.
CCAAGACAATAAACATACAGATAAATAGACAAACGAAACACAATCAAGAGTTTTCTCGCTCCCTCTTTCTGTCTCCCATGGACTGACCGTATCTCTTACCAAACTCTGGGACCAGAGGAGAGTTCCGTTAGATAAGATAAAGAGATGATGGTGCTCGGATGCAGCCAATTACCACTACGACCCAGAACCACTACGTTGGCCAGTGCCGTTAGGGCCTATTACCACCACGACCCAGAACCAATAGATAAGCCAGTACCATTATGGCCTACCACCACCATGACCCAGAACCAATATATAAGCCAGTACCATTATGGCCTACCACCACGACCCAGAACCAATATATAGGCCAGTACCATTATGGCCTACCACCACCATGACCCAGAACCAATATATAGGCCAGTACCATTATAGCCTACCACCACGACCCAGAACCAATATATAGGCCAGTACCATTATGGCCTACCACCACGACCCAGAACCAATATATAGGCCAGTACCATTATGGCCTACCACCACCATGACCCAGAACCAATATATAGGCCAGTACCATTATGGCCTACCACCACCATGACCCAGAACCAATATATAGGCCAGTACCATTATGGCCTACCACCACTATGACCCAGAACCAATATGTAGGCCAGTAACATTAGGGCTACCACCACTATGACCCAGAACCAATAGATAGGCCAGTACCATTATGGCCTACCACCACTATGACCCAGAACCAATATATAGGCCAGTATCATTATGGTCTACCACCACCATGACCCAGAACCAATATATAGGCCAGTACCATTATGGCCTACCACCACGACCCAGAACCAATATGTAGGCCAGTACCATTAGGGCCTACCACCACTATGACCCAGAACCAATATATAGGCCAGTACCATTATGGCCTACCACCACCATGACCCAGAACCAATAGATAGGCCAGTACCATTATGGCCTACCACCACCATGACCCAGAACCAATATGTAGGCCAGTACCATTATGGCCTACCACCACCATGACCCAGAACCAATAGATAGGCCAGTACCATTATGGCCTACCACCACCATGACCCAGAACCAATATGTAGGCCAGTACCATTATGGCCTACCACCACCATGACCCAGAACCAATAGATAGGCCAGTACCATTAGGGCCTACCACCACTATGACCCAGAACCAATAGATAGGCCAGTACCATTATGGCCTACCACCACCATGACCCAGAACCAATAGGCCAGTACCATTATGGCCTACCACCACCATGACCCAGAACCAACATATAGGCCAGTACCATTATGGCCTATTACCACCACGACCCAGAACCAATATATAAGGCCAGTGCCATTATGGCCTACCACCACAATGACCCAGAACCAATATATAGGCCAGTACCATTAGGGCCTACCACCATCATGATCCAGAACCAATATATAGGCCAGTACCATTAGGGCCTACCACCATCATGATCCAGAACCAATATATAAGGCCAGTACCGTTAGGGCCTATTAACACCATGACCCAGAACCAATGTACAGGCCAATGCCATTAGGGCCTACCACAACTATGACCTAGAACCAATGCGTAGTCCAGTACCGTTAGGGCCTATTAACACTATGACCCAGAACCAATATATAGGCCAGTACCATTAGGGCCTACCACAACTATGACCTAGAACCAATGCGTAGTCCAGTACCGTTAGGGCCTATTAACACTATGACCCAGAACCAATATATAGGCCAGTACCGTTAGGGCCTACCACCACCATGACCCAGAACCAATATATAGGCCAGTACCATTAGGGCCTATTACCACTATGACCCAGAACCAATGTATAGGCCAGTACCGTTAGGGTCTACCACCACCATGACCCAGAACCAATATGTTGGCCAGTACCATTAGGGCCTACCACCACCACGACCCAGAACCAATATATAGGCCAGCACCATTAGGGCCTACCACCACCACGACCCAGAACCAATATATAGGCCAGTACCATTAGGGCCTACCACCACTATGACCCATAACCAATATGTTGGCCAGTGCCGTTAGGGCCTATTACCATCAAGACCCAGAACCAATATGTAGGCCAGTGCTATTAGGGCCTACTACCACTACGGGGCAACATCAGAATTAAATTTAATATGGACAAACTAAAGGACCCGAGCATACCAGACTCCTTCCAAGCAAACATCGGAGGTAAATTCGCACCACTCCTAGTCTTGAATCATGAGGATACAGAAGGGGAATCATTAATCGACGCCTTCAACAATTCCATGACAGAAACAGTAGAAACGCTCCTTGGCAAACCGCGAGTGAAAAAGAAGCCCTGGGTCAGGGACAACATCCTATATCTATTGACAAACGAAGACAGCTTAAGAAGAAGGAAAACGAGGGTGCGAGACAATACAGAGAAGTAAACCTGCAAGTGAAGAGAGGCATGAAAGCAGCTATGGAGACATGGATTGACAATCAGTGCGAAGAAATTGAAAATAATCTACAGAGGAACAACAGTAAGAAGGCCTATCAAACTGTCAAAGGCCTGACCAGCACCAGACAAGGACCAACGACCACCATCCAGAACAAAGAAGGGAAATGCCTCACAGAAGAAAAAGATATATTAAACAGGTGGATCGAATATTGCTCCAAGCTGTACACTCACAGAAATACAAGTGTGCTTAATGTCCCACCATCATCAAACGACGCAAAAGACAGCATTATGCGTGAGGAAATAGTGGCAGCAGTGGCATCCTTAAAGCCCGGAAAATCAGCGGGAGTAGACAACATCACAGCAGAGATGGTTCAAGCAGGAGGAGACCCAGCGATTGACATGCTCATGATCGTTTGCAACAAGATCTGGCAGACAGGCGAGTGGCCAAAACCATGGACTCAATCCTTGATCATCACCCTCCCCAAGAAAAGCAATCTACAATTATGTCAAAATTATCGCACCATCAGCCTCATAAGTCACCCCAGTAAAGTCATGCTGCGAGTCATCCTAAATAGACTAAAACCACAGGCAGAGAAAATCATCGCCGAAGAGCAAGCCGGTTTCTGGCCAGGTCGCAGCACAACGGAACAAATCTTCAACGTCAGAATCCTTATGGAAAAGTACCTCCAACACCAACAGGAGCTCTACCATGTGTTTGTCGATTTTAAGAAAACATTCGACACAGTCTGGCAAGAAGCCTTGTGGGCAACCATGAAGCTGTACAACATCAACACCAATTTAATATATAATAATAATAATAATAATAATAATTACAATATTTATATAGCGCAAAATCTTGATAAAATCAAATCTAAGCGCTGAAGCAGACACACACGCACGCACGCACGCACGCACGCACGCACACACACGCACGCACACACACACACACACACACACACACACACACACGCATGGCTATAAATGGGGAGAAAGAATAAAAGCAATAAAAGCAAGAATAAAAGCAATGGGAAATTATAGAGAGCATAGCATATACAATTATATATTATAACCATGTGATTCCCCTCCGAGCGGAGACAGGCTGCAGGGGGGGGGGGGGGGTTGAGTGAGGTTAGGATTTTATGCGGAGGAGAAAAGGTGAGTTTTGAGAGCGGACTTGAAGGAGACAAAAGTAGGTTGCTGACGGACTGAGAGAGGAAGTTTGTTCCAGGAGAGTGGACCAGAAACAGAGAAGGCTCGTGGACCATAGGTATTGAGCTTAGTGCGTGAAAGCGAAAAGTCAGAGGATCGGAGGCAGAGCGGAGGGTACGTGAGGGAAGATAGATCTCAAGTAGGCTTGACAGGTAATCGGGGGCTGCGTTATTGAGGCTTTTGTAGCACATGGTGTCTAGTTTGTACTGTATGCGCTTTGATACAGGGAGCCAGTGAAGTTGTGCCAGGAGAGGAGATATGTGGTCAGCTTTTTTCTTTTTGAGTACAAGGCGTGCAGCATTGTTTTGAATGCGCTGTAGGATGTGAATGGTGGAGGCAGGAAGACCAGACAGGAGTGAATGTCATGTAATCAGTCATAGAGAACCTCTACAATAAAGCCAACAGCGCAGTCTTCTTCAACAACAATATTGGAGAATAGTTCCGGACGACAGTCGGAGTATGCCAAGGCTGTCTACTCTCCCCTACGTAGTCGGAGTATGCCAAGGCTGTCTACTCTCCCCTACTCTCTTCAACATCTTCCTAGAAAGAATAATGACGGAGGCACTCGAGGAACATGAAGGAACAGTCAGCACTGGAGGTAGAAACATCATTAACCTACGTTTTGCAGATGACATCGACGGCCTTGCCAGATAAGAACAAGAGTTAATCAACCTAGTGGACCGTCTTGGAAAGACCTCTGATTATGGCATGGAAATCAGCGCCGAGAAAACGAAAATAATGACCAATCGCAACAACAACTTTACGGCTGATGTAATGGTCAATAACCAAAAATTCTTAAGTGTGCCCAGTTTTATACCTGGGATCAGTCGTGTCATATGAGGGATCTAAGCCCGAAATACTCTGCAGAATAGCCCAGACCACAGCCACAATGACCAAGTTCAGAACCATATGGAACAACAGTAACATCGCCACCAACTCAAAGATCAGACTGATGCGTTCCCTGGTCATGTCAATATTCTTATACGCTTGCGAATCATGGACCTTAACAGCGGATATGGAAAGACGAATCAGGGCGGTTGAAATGAGATGCTTTCGTAAACTTCTCTGCGTCACTTACAGAGATCGCATCACGAATGACGAAGTCAAAAGAAGAATTTAAAACGAAATCGGGCCTTACACTGACCTCCTGACCTTAGTAAGACGACACAAACTAACATGGTATGGACACATCACTCGATCATCCGGCCTTGCCAAGACAATCCTGCAGGGCACAGTCTCGGGAGGAAGGAAAAGAGGCAGACAAAAGAAGAGATGGGAAGATAATATTCGAGAGTGGACGGGCCTGGAGCTGAGGGATCATCACCATCATCAGGTGTCCTGCCGCATGGCGTTGGCGACTATGGACTTCCAACCATCTCTATCTCTCGTTGCCCCCAGCATCTCCCCCACCCTCCTCATCCCCAGCCACTCTGCAAGTCCGTCCAGCATTCTCTCCCTGGGTCTACCTGGTGCTCTCTTTCCCTCCAGCTTTCCCATTGTGACTAGGTGCTCCAAATCCCCCTTCTTCATAAAATGGCCTATAAATGTTACTTGTCTTTTCCTAATCTTTTTTATGAGTAATCTACTTGTGTCTGCCTCCATCAAGACTGTCTCGTTTGTTTTCTTTGATGTCCATGGAACTCTCAACATTCTTCTGCCTCGATCCTGCTCTGGCTTTGCTTGCTGACTGTCCACGCCTCGCATCCGTACAACAGTACTGGTTCTATATAACATTCAAGGACTCTCTTTCTGATGTTTATTGATAGGCATTTGTTGGTAAGAATGCTTGTCATCTTCTTGAATGCTGTTTTGGCTTGGCCGATTCTGCCAGCTATTTCCGATGTGCATCTGCCGTCTGATGAAATGATCGTTCCCATATATTTGAACTTATTAACCTGTGTCAAGGTTGTGCCATTTGCTGTTATTTTGCATGAGGGGATTTCATGTTTTTTACTGATCACCATGACTTCAGTCTTCCTGCTGCTTAGTTCCAACCCCTTACCTTTGCTTTCTATTTCTAGTATATTCACAAGGTTTTGTAGGTCCATTTCACTTTCTGCAATTAGCACGGTGTCATCTGCGTACCGAATGTTGTTTATCATTTTCCCTCCAACGTTTAATCCAGGGTCTTCTAGGTTTCTCATGATGTTTTCGCTATATAGTGAAAACAGATCTGGTGACAAAACACAACCCTGTCTGACTCCTCTTTTGATGTTTTGGAAAGAGCTTATATTGTTTTCTATTCTCATTGCAGCTGTTTGTTCCCAGTACATATTCCTGATTATTCGTAGATCTTTTCCATCAACATTGAGTCTCTCTAGTTGGTTGATCAATTCTTCATGTCGTACCCGATCGAAAGCCTTGGTATAGTCAACAAAGTATAAATACAAATCCTTATTCATCTCAATTGACCTCTCTATGATAGTTCTTAGGATGTATATGGCATTAATAGTTCCTTTCCCTTCCACAAATCCACACTGTTCTTCTGCTATTTCTCTTTTGATTCTATTCCTGAGCTGAGGGATACCCTAAGGAAAGCGGAGAGCAGGTAGGAGTGGAGAAAGATTGTTGTCAAGTCTTCGGAGGCGACCCAATGGACTGCCAGTCTAAGGGATCGGTGACGGTGACCACTACGACCCAGAACCAATACGTAGGCCAGTGCCATTAGGGCCTACTACCACTACGACCCAGAACCAATACGTAGGCCAGTGCTATTAGGGCCTATTACAACTACGACCCAGAACCAATACATAGGCCAATGCTATTAGGGCCTACTACCACTACGACCCAGAATCAATACGTAGGCCAGTGCTATTAAGGCCTATTACAACTACGACCCAGTGCCAATTATGGCCCAGAGTTGGTTCCATTAAGGCCCTGCATTACATATGCAGTACCATTAGGGACCATTATTAGTACCATTAGGGCCCAGATCAGTACAGCCCAGTATTTGTACCATTATGGCCCAGCATTAGTACCATTAGGGCCCAGACCGTTAGGGCCCATTATTACCATTAGGGCCCAGACCGTTAGGCCCATTTTACCATTAGGGCCCAGACCATTATGGCCCATTATTAGTACCATTAGGACCCAGACCATTACAGCCCATTTTTAGTGCCATTAGAGTCTACACCATTACGGTCCAGTATTAGTAACATTATGTCCCAGTATTAGTACCATTAGGACCCAGACCATTACAGCCCAGTAATAAAACCATTAGGGCCCAGACCATTTCGGCAAAATATCAGTACCATTAGAGCCCACACCATTACAGCCCAGTATTAAAACCATTAGGGTCCAGACCATTTCGGCACAATATCAGTACCATTAGGGTCCAGACCATTACAGTCCAGTATTAGTAACATTAGGGTCCAGACCATTATAGCCCATTACTAGTACCATTATGGTCCAGTATTAGTCCCATTAGGGTCCAGTGTTAGTACCATTACGGCCCAGACCATTACGGTCCAGTATTAGTACCATTATGACCCTGTATTAGTATCAACTACCATTAGGGCCCAGACCATTATGGCTCAGTATCAGTACCAATAGGGTCCAGATCATTATGGCTCAGTATTAGTCCATTAAAGCCCAGTACCATTAGAGCACTGTACCATCAGGGCCACGTACGTTGGGCCCTGTACCATTAGGACCCTGTACCATTAGCGCCCTGTATCATTACGGCACTGTACCATTAGGGCCCTGTACCATTACGGCACTGTACCATTAGGCCCTGTACCATTCATGCCCTGTATCATTAGGGCACTGTACAATTAGAGCCCTGCACCATTAGAGCCCTGTACCATTCATGCCCTGTACCATTAGAGCCCTGTATCATTAGGGCCCTGCACCATTCATGCCCTGTACCATTAGAGCCCTGTACCAATAGAGCCCTGTACCATTCATGCCCTGTACCATTCATGCCCTGTACCAATAGAGCCCTGTACCATTCATGCCCTGCACCATTCATGCCCTGTACCAATAGAGCCCTGTACCAATAGAGCCCTGTACCATTCATGCCCTGTACCATTCATGCCCTGTACCAATATGAGCCCTGTACCATTCATGCCCTGTACCATTCATGCCCTGTATCATTAGGCCCCTGTACCATTCATGCCCTGTACCATTAGAGCCCTGTACCATTCATGCCCTGTACCATTCATGCCCTGTATCATTAGGGCCCTGTACCATTCATGCCCTGTACCATTCATGCCCTGTACCATTCATGCCCTGTATCATTCATGCCCTGTACTATTCATGCCCTGTACCATTCATGCCCTGTATCATTCATGCCCTGTATCATTAGGGCCCTGTACCATTCATGCCCTGTACCAATAGAGCCCTGTACCAATAGAGCCCTGTACCATTCATGCCCTGTACCATTCATGCCCTGTACCAATAGAGCCCTGTACCATTCATGCCCTGTACCATTCATGCCCTGTATCATTAGGCCCCTGTACCATTCATGCCCTGTACCATTAGAGCCCTGTACCATTCATGCCCTGTACCATTCATGCCCTGTATCATTCATGCCCTGTATCATTCATGCCCTGTATCATTAGGGCCCTGTACCATTCATGCCCTGTACCATTCATGCCCTGTACCATTCATGCCCTGTATCATTCATGCCCTGTACTATTCATGCCCTGTACCATTCATGCCCTGTATCATTCATGCCCTGTATCATTAGGGCCCTGTACAATTAGAGCCCTGCACCATTAGAGCCCTGTACCATTCATGCCCAGTACCATTAGGGCCCTGTACCATTCATGCCCTGTACCATTCATGCCCTGTATCATTCATGCCCTGTATCATTAGGGCCCTGTACCATTCATGCCCTGTACCATTCATGCCCTGTATCATTAGGGCCCTGTACCATTCATGCCCTGTACCATTCATGCCCTGTATCATTCATGCCCTGTACCATTAGGGCCCTGTACCATTAGTGCCCTGTACCATTCATACCCTGTACCATTCATGCCCTGTACCATTAGAGCCCTGTACCATTAGAGCCCTGTACCATTCATACCCTGTACAATTAGAGCCCTGTACCATTCATACCCTGTACAATTAGAGCCCTGTACCATTAGAGCCCTGTACCATTAGAGCCCTGTACCATTCATGCCCTGTACCATTCATGCCCTGTACCATTCATGCCCTGTACAATTAGAGCCCTGTACCATTAGAGCCCTGTACCATTAGAGCCCTGTACCATTAGAGCCCTGTACCATTAGAGCCCTGTACCATTCATGCCCTGTACCATTAGAGCCCTGTACAATTAGAGCCCTGTACCATTAGAGCCCTGTACCATTAGAGCCCTGTACAATTAGAGCCCTGTACCATTAGAGCCCTGTACCATTAGAGCCCTGTACCATTAGAGCCCTGTACAATTAGAGCCCTGTACCATTAGAGCCCTGTACCATTAGAGCCCTGTACCATTCATGCCCTGATACCATTTCATACCCTGTACAATTAGAGCCCTGTACCATTAGAGCCCTGTAACCAATTAGAGCCACCTTGTTACCATTAGAGCCCTGTACCATTCTATATCCCTGTACCATTAGAGCCCTGTACCATTAGAGCCCTGTACCATTAGAGCCCTGTACCATTCATACCCTGTACAATTAGAGCCCTGTACCATTAGAGCCCTGTACCATTAGAGCCCTGTACCATTCATCCCTGTATCATTAGGGCCCTGTATCATTAGGCCCTGTACCATTAGAGCCCTGTACCATTCATGCCCTGTACCATTCATACCCTGTACATTAGAGCCCTGTACCATTAGAGCCCTGTACCATTAGAGCCCTGTACCATTCATGCCCTGTACCATTAGGGCCCTGTACCATTAGAGCCCTGTACTTACCTACATTAGAGCCGCTGCTACCATTCATGCCCTGTATCATTAGGGCCCTGTACCATTAGGGCCCTGTACATTTAGAGCCCGTGTACCATTCATACCCTGTACAATTAGAGCCCTGTACCATTAGAGCCCTGTACCATTCATGCCCTGTACCATTCATGCCCTGTACAATTAGAGCCCTGTACATTAGAGCGCCTGTACAATTAGATGCCCTGTACCATTATACCCTGTACAATTAGAGCCCTGTATCACCATTCATTACCTGTACAATTAGGCCCATGTACCATTAGAGCCCTGTACACATTATAGGCCCTGTACCATTTCATATGCCCGTACCATTCATGCCCTTGTACCATTAGGCCCTCTACCCATTACTGCCCTCTACCATTAGTGCCCTGTACCATTAATGCCCTGTACCATTATGCCCTGTACCCAAATTTGAGCCCTGTACCATTAGTGCCCTGTGTACCATTCATGCCCGTACCATTAGGCCCTGTACCATTAGTGCCCTGTACATAAGTGCCCTGTACTATTAGTGCCCTGTACCATTCATGCCCTGTACCATTCATGCCCTGTACTATTCATGCCCTGTACCATTAGTGCCCTGTACCATAAGTGCCCTGTACCATTATGCCCTGTACCATTCATGCCCTGTACCATTAGTGCCCTGTACCATAAGTGCCCTGTACCATTAGTGCCCTGTACCATAAGTGCCCTGTACCATTAGTGCCCTGTACCATTCATGCCCTGTACTATTCATGCCCTGTACCACTAGGGCCTTGCACCATTAGCGCCTTGAACCATTAGGGCTCTGTACCATTAGAGCCCTGTACAATTGGGCCCTGTACCATTAGGGCCATGTACCATTAGAGCCCAGTACTATCAGGGCCCTATACCACTAAGGCCCTGTACCATTAGAACCCTGTACCATTAGAGCCCTGTATCATTAGTGCCCTGTACCATTAGTGCCCTGTACCATTAGAACCTTGTACCAGTAGGGCCCTGTACCATTCATGCCCTGTACCAGGAGAACCCTGTACTACTATGGCCCTGTACCATTAGGGCCCTGTACCATTAGAACCCTGTACCATTAGAACCCTGTACCATTAGAACCCTGTACCACTAGGGCCCTGTACCATTACGGCCCTGTACCATTAGGGCCCTGTACCATTAGAACCCTGTACCACTAGGGCTCTGTACCATTACGGCCCTGTACCATTAGAACCCTGTACCACTAGGGCCCTGTACCATTACCGCCCTGTACCAGTTGGGCCCTGTACCATTAGAGCCCTGTACCATTACGGCCCTGTACCATTAGAGCCCTGTACCATTACGGCCCTGTACCATTAGAGCCCTGTATCATTAGGGCCTGTATCATTAGGGCCCTGTACCATTAGGGCCTTGTACCATTAGGGCCCTGTACCATTAGGGCTCTGTACCATTAGGGTCCTGTACCATTAGGGCCCTGTATCATTAGGGCCCTGTACCATTAGGGCCCTGTACCATTAGGGCCCTGTACCATTAGGGCCCTGTATCATTAGGGCCCTGTATCATTAGGGCCCTGTACCATTAGGGCCCTGTACCATTAAGGCCCTGTACCATTAGGGCCCTGTATCATTAGGGCCCTGTATCATTAGGGCCCTGTACATTAGGGCCCTGTATCATTACAGCCCTGTACCATTAGGGCCTATACCATTAGGGCCCTGTATCATTAGGGCCCTGTATCATTAGGGCCCTGTACCATTAGGGCCCTGTATCATTAGGGCCCTGTACAATTAGGGCCCTGTATCATTACAGCCCTGTACCATTAGGGCCCTATACCATTAGGGCCCTGTATCATTAGGGCCCTGTATCATTAGAGCCCTGTACCATTAGAGCCCTGTACCATTGGAATAGAATCAAAAGAGAAATAGCAGATGAACAGTGTGGAATTATGGAAGAAAAAGGAAAGATTAATGCCATATACATCCTGAAAATTATCATAGAGAGGTCAATCGAAATGAATAAGGATTTATGTTTATGCTTTGTTGATTATACCAAGGCTTTCGATTGGGTAAGACATGAACAATTGATCAACCAACTAGATGGAAAAGATTTATGAATAATCAGATATATGTATTGGGAACAGACATCTGCAATGAGAGTGGAAAACGATATGGGCTATTTCCAAAACATCAAAAAAGGAGTCAGACAGGGTTGTGTTTTGTCACCAGATCTGTTTTCACTTTACAGCGAAAACATCATGAGAAACCTAGAGGAAGACCCTGGATCAAACGTTGGAGGAAAAATGATAAACAACATTCGATACGCAGTTGACACCGTGCTAATTGCAGAAAGTGAAAGGGACCTACAAAACCTTGTGAATATACTTGAAATAGAAAGCAAAGGTAAGGGGTTGGAATTAAACAGCAGGAAGACAAGTCATAGTGATCAGTAAAAAACATGAAATTCCCTCATGCAAAATAACAGCAAATGTCACAACCTTGAGACAGGTTGATAAGTTTAAATACCTGGGAACGATCATTTCACCAGACGGTAGATGCACATGAGAAATAGCCAGCAGAATCGGCCAAGCCAAAACAGCATTCAAGAAGATAAAAAGCATTCTTACCAACAAATGCCTATCAATAAACATCAGGAAGAAAGTTCTTGAATGTTATATAGAACCAATACTGTTGTACAGTTGTGAGGTGTGGACAGTCAACAAGCAAGGCCAGAACAAGATTGAGGCAACCGAAATGTGGTTTCCAGGAGGAATGTTGAGAGTTCCATGGAAAGCAAAGAAAATAGGCGAGACAGTCTCGATGGAGGCAGACACAAGAAGATCATTGATAAGGAAGATTAGGAAAAGACAGGCAACATTTATATATGTGAGGAAAGGGGAACTGGAGCATCTGGTCACAACAGGAAAGCTGGTGGGAAAGAGAGCACCAGGTAGACCCAGGGAGAAGATAGTAGACGGACTTACAGGGTGGCTGGGGACAGGGTGGGTGGAGGAAGTGCTTGGGGCAACAAGAGATAAAAACAGATGGAAGGCCATGATCGCCAACGCCACGTGGCAAGGCACCTGATGATGATGATGACCATTAGAACACTGTACCATTCATGCCCTGTATCATTAGGGCCCTGTACCATTAGTGCCCTGTACCATTCATGCCCTGTATCATTAGGGCCCTGTACCCTTAGAGCCCTGTACCATTCATGCCCTGTATCATTAGGGCCCTGTACCATTAGTGCCCTGTACCATTAGAGCCCTGTACCATTAGGGCCCTGTATCATTAGGGCCCTGTACCATTACGGCCCTGTACCATTAGGGCCCTGTACCATTAGGGCCCTGTATCATTAGGGCCCTGTATCATTAGGGCCCTGTACCATTAGTGCCCTGTACCATTACGGCCTGTACCATTCATGCCCTGTACCATTAGGGCCCTGTACAATTAGAGCCCTGTACCATTAGAGCCCTGTACCATTAGGGCCCTGTACCATTCATGCCCTGTACCATTCATGCCCTGTACCATTCATGCCCTGTACCATTCATGCCCTGTACCATTAGGGCCCTGTATCATTAGGGCCCTGTACCATTAGGGCCCTGTACCATTAGTGCCCTGTACCATTCATCCCTTTACCATTACTGCCCTGCACCATTCATGCCCTGTACCATTCATGCCCTGTACCATTCATGCCCTGTACCATTAGGGCCCTGTATCATTAGGGCCCTGTACCATTAGGGCCCTGTACCATTAGGGCCCTGTACCATTCATACCCTGTACCATTACTGCTCTGCACCATTCATGCCCTGTACCATTACGGCCCTGTACCATTCATGCCCTGTACCATTACAGCCCTGTACCATTCATGCCCTGTACCATTACTGCCCTGCACCATTCATGCCCTGTATCATTACGGCCCTGTACCATTCATGCCCTGTACCATTACGGCCCTGTACCATTCATGCCCTGTACCATTCATGCCCTGTACCATTCATGCCCTGTACCATTAAGGACCTGTACCATTAGTGCCCTACCATTAGGGCCCTGTACCATTCATGACCTGTTACCATTAGTGCCCTACCATTAGGGCCCTGTACCATTCATGACCTGTACCATTATGGGCCCTGTACCATTAGGGCCCTGTACCATTAGTGCCCTGTACCATTCATGACCTGTACCATTAGGGCCCTGTACCATTAGGGCCCTGTACCATTAGTGCCCTGTACCATTAGGGCCCTGTACCATTCATGCCCTGTACCATTATGGCCCTGTACCATTAGGGCCCTGTACCATTAGTGCCCTGTACGATTAGGGCCCTGTACCATTCATGCCCTGTACCATTATGGCCCTGTACCATTATGGCCCTGTACCATTTATGGCCCTGTACCATTAGGGCCCTGTACCATTATGGCCCTGTACCATTAGGGCCCTGTACCATTATGGCCCTGTACCATTAGGGCCCTGTACCATTATGGCCCTGTACCATTAGGGCCCTGTACCATTCATGCCCTGTACCATTATGGCCCTGTACCATTAGGGCCCTGTACCATTATGGCCCTGTACCATTATGGCCCTGTACCATTATGGCCCTGTACCATTATGGCCCTGTACCATTCATGCCCTGTACCATTATGGCCCTGTACCATTATGGCCCTGTACCATTAGGGCCCTGTACCATTCATGCCCTGTACCATTAGGGCCCTGTACCATTATGGCCCTGTACCATTAGGGCCCTGTACCATTAGGGCCCTGTACCATTATGGCCCTGTACCATTAGGGCCCTGTACCATTAGGGCCCTGTACCATTATGAGCCCTGTACCATTATGGCCCTGTACGATTAGGGCCCTGTACCATTAGGGCCCTGTACCATTAGGGCCCTGTACCATTATGGCCCTGTACCATTAGGGCGCCTGTACCATTAGGCCCTGTACCATTAGGCCTGTACATTGGCCTGTACCATTAGTGCCCTGTACATTATGGCCCTGTACCATTAGTGCCCTGTACCATTATGGCCCTGTACCATTAGGGCCCTGTACATTATGGCCCTGTACCATTAGGCCCTGTACCATTAGGGCCCTGTACCATTAGTGCCCTGTACCATTAGGGCCCTGTACCATTATGGCCCTGTACCATTAGTGGCCCTGTACGATTGGCCCGTACCATATGCCTGTACCATTATGGCCCTGCCTGTACCATTATGCCCTGTACGATTAGGGCCCAGTACCATTCATGCCCTGTACCATTCATGCCCTGCACCATTCATGCCCTGTACCATTCATGCCCTGCACCATTCATGCCCTGTACCATTCATGCCCTGTACCATTCATGCCCTGTACCATTAGGGCCCTGTACCATGCATGCCCTGTACCATTCATGCCCTGTATCAGAGGGCCCTGTACCACTAGGGCCCTGTACCATTAGGGCCCTGTATCATTAGGGCCCTGTACCATTAGAGCTCTGTACCATTAGGGCCCTGTACCATTAGGGCCCTGTACCATTAGGGCCCTGTACCATTAGGGCCCTGTGCCATTAGGCCCTGACCATTAGGGCCCTGTACCATTAAGGCCCTGTACCATTAGGGCCCTGTACCATTAGGGCCCTGTACCATTAGGGCTCTGTACCATTAAGGCCCTGTACCATTAGGGCCCTGTACCATTAGGGCCCTGTACCATTAGGGCCCTGTATCATAAGGCCCTGTACCATTAGGGCCCTGTGCCATTAAGGCCCTGTACCATTTATGCCGTACCATTAGGGCCCTGTACCAATAGGGCCCTGTACCATTTATGCCCTGTGCCATTAGGGCCCTGTACCATTAGAGCCCTGTACCTTTCATGCCCTGTACCATTTATGCCCTGTACCATTAGGGCCCTGTACCATTAGGGCCCTGTACCATTTATGCCCTGTACCATTTATGCCCTGTACCATTCATGCCCTGTACCGCTAGGGCCCTGCACCATTTATGCCCTGTACCATTAGGTCATTGGCAGATGTGATGCGTCTAGTTGTCGGCAAGTGACTGCGTGCTTGTCACCTCTCACTTTCAGCTGCACCGCTGGTTAGCACTGCTGCTTGCAGCTATGCGAAAAGAAGAGCAGAATGTGTAAGTCTCTTCCTATCAGTACATAGCCTCTCCATCAGCAAGCCCTACGTTGTGCCTCCTCGTGGCGACAGGCGGTAACTGAGCACCTCACGGACTCAGGCTAAATCTCGAGGGAAAATCAGAGAATGTCAAAATAGAGATGGAAAGGCTTAACATTAGTATTTAGGATTAGGGGAAATGAGATGGAAGGGGGCAGGCATGATAACATCCGGACAGTATACAGTGATATACTCTGGTGGAAACTCACATGAAAGAGGAGTAGGCATCGTAATGGATAGGGACAAATCAAAAGCAGTTAAGGGATACTGGGCTGTGTCCGACAAGAATCTTGCTGGTCAAATTGGGAGGCAGACCATTTGATATCAACATCATACAGATATATGCACCAACATCCACAAGTACCCAGGAAGACATCGACAACTTCTACGAAGTATTAGAGATGGCCAAGGCCCAATGCAAATCACAAGAAGTTACCATAATAATGGGAGATTTTAATGCTAAAGTGGGAAAGAACAGGGTAGAGGATATAGTTGGACCTCATGGCCTTGGTACACAAAATGAAAGGGGAGGGAAACTTGTAGAATGGGCACAGATGAATGAGTTCATAGTAGGAAACACCTGGTTTGAGCAGCCTAATAGAAGAAAATGGACTTGGATGAGTCCAGGAGACAATACCCAAAATCAGATTGACTACATCCTGATTAATAAAAGATTTAGAAATTCTTTACTGTCAGCAAAAACACGATCAGGCGCTACAATCCTGTAGTGGGAAGATTTAGGTTGAAATTACGGAAAAGGAAACAGACCAAAAGCAACATCAAACTAGATCTTGGACTCTTAAAGACATGAAGTGATACGTCAAAAATTTAATGTACATGTTCAAAACAAATTCAGTGCTCTGGAAGACGTTGGTGACAGTGAGGAACAATGGACAAAGTTGAGAAATTCGACAAATGAAGCTTGTGAAGAAATCCCTGTAGTAGATAGAAAAGCAAAAAAAATTAACTGGATGACAAAAGAAATTTTAGGCTTGATGGATGAACGGAGGAAGGCAAAGAGAAACGAGGAAATATACAGGAAGATAAACAAAGAAATCAGGAATAAGTGCAATGAAGCTAAGGAAGCTTTGCTGATAACAAAATGCAAAGAAATAGAAGACCAACACAAAACGGATCCTCAGGGTATGTACAGACGAATTGAAGAAATTGTCCACAGGAAAAATACATGCACATCAACGGGTTGCTTAAAATCGAAAGATGGTACGATTCTCATGGAAAAAGACAAAATATTAGACAGATGGAAAGAGTACATTAAAGACCTTTTTGAAGATGACAGAAACGCAGAACACATTATAAGAAAGAACTTTGAAGGACCACCCATAATGAAAGATGAAGTTAGAGCAGCACTGAAAAAGATGAAACCAGGAAAAGCCCCAGGACCAGACAACATTACTACAGAGATGATTGAAGCCCTGGAGGAATTTGGCATAGAAAAAATAAAGTCCTCCTAAATGAAATTTACGACACTGGAAAAATCCCCAAAGATATGTCAAAATCAATTTTCATTGCACTTCCAAAGAAGACAGGGGCTATAGAATGCGAACTCCATCGTACAATCAGTTTGATGAGTCATGTAACCAAGATCCTCTTAAGAATAATCATGATGAGGACAAGGAATAGAATCAAAAGATAAATAGCAGATGAACAGTGTGGATTTGCTATTAATGCCATATACATCCTATGAACTATCATAGTGAGGTCAATCGAGGTGAACAAGGATTTATATTTATGCTCTGTTCACTATACCAAAGCTTTCGATCGGGTAAGATATGAAGAATTGATCAACCAACTAGAAAGACTCAATATTGTTGGAAAAGATCTACGAATAATCAAAATATGTATTGGGAACAAACAGTTGCAGTGAGAATAAAACACGATATAAGCTCTTTCCAAATCATCAAAAGAGGAGTCAGACAGGGATGTGTTTTGTCACCAGATCTCTTTTTACTTCACAGCGAAAACATCATGAGAAACCTAGAAGAAGACCCTGGATTTAACGGTTGGAGGAAACATGATAAACAACATTCGATACGCATATGACACCGTGCTAATTGCAGAAAGTGAAAGGGACCTACAAAACCTTGTGAATATACTTGAAATAGAAAGCAAAGGTAAGGGGTTGGAACTAAACAGCAGGAAGACTGAAGTCATTGTGATCAGTAAAAAACATGAAATCCCCTCATGCAAAATAACAGCAAACGGCACAACCTTGAGACAGGTTAATAAATTTAAATACCTGGGAACGATCATTTCACGAGATGGCAGATGCACATAAGAAATAGCCAGCAGAATCGGCCAAGCAAAAAACAAAATTCAAGAAGATGGAGAGCATTCTTACCAACAAATGCCCATCAATTAACATCAGGAAGAGAGTTCTTGAATGTTATATAGAACCAATACTGTTGTACGGTTGCGAGGCGTGGACAGTCAACAAGCTAAGCCAGAACAAGATTGAGGCAGCCGAGATGTGGTTTCTAAGAAGGATATTGAGAGTTCCATGGACAGCAAAGAAAACAAACGAGACAGTCTTGATGGAGGCAGACACAAGTAGATCATTCATAAGGAAGATTAGGAAAAGGCAGGCAACGTTCATAGGCCATTTTATGAGGAAAGGGGAACTGGAACACCTGGTTACAACAGGAAAGCTGGAGGGAAGGAGAGCACCGGGTAGACCAGGGAGAAGATACTAGACGGACTTGCAGAGTAGCTGAAGACAGAGGGGTGGAAGAGATGCTTGAGGCAACAAGAGATAGAGACAGATGGAAGTCCATAATCGCAACGCCATGCGGCAAGGCACCTGATGATGATGATGATGACCATTAGGGCCCTGTACCATTCATGCCTGTACTAGTAAGGCCCTGTACCATTAGGGCCTGTACCATTAGTGCCCTGTACCACTAGGGCCCTGTACCATTTGGGCCTGTACCAGTAGGGCCCTGTACCACTAGGGCCCTGTATCATTAGGGCCCTGTACACTAGGGCCCTGTACCATTAGGGCCCTTACCATGAGGGCCCTGTACCATTAGGGCCCTGTACCATTTGGGCCTGTACCAGTAGGGCCCTGTACCACTAGGGCCCTGTATCATTAGGGCCCTGTACCATTAGAGCCCTGT
>JAPXFY010000016.1:2292447-2299947 GCA_030674185.1 Monoplex corrugatus
CTTTTCCCTCCATCGAACTACCAGGCACAAAATAACAACTGAAAACTGGGGGGGGGGGGGGGGGGGGCTGGGGAATCCTCCTGTCCCCATCATTTTTTTTTCTATCAACGAAAATCTAAGTACTGCCACTGTCAATCAGTGAAAACAAAACGTTGTCGTTGTAAATCAATTAAAACAAAATGTGACTGTCAATCAGTTGAAATAAACACATATGTCATTTCACCACTCCAAATAGCAAAGTGATAGCCCAACATTTCACCACTACGAATGACAAATTGATAGCCCAACATTTCACCACTACGAATGACAAATTGATAGCCCAACATTTCACCACTACAAATGACAAAGTGATAGCCCAACATTTCACCACTCCAAATAGCAAATTGATAGCCCAACATTTCACCACTCCAAATAGCAAATTGATAGCCCAACATTTCACCACTCCAAATAGCAAATTGATAGCCCAACATTTCACCACTCCAAATAGCAAAGTGATAGCCCAACATTTCACCACTCCAAATAGCAAAGTGATAGCCCAACATTTCACCACTCCAAATGGCAAAGTGATAGCCCAACATTTCACCACTCCAAATAGCAAAGTGATAGCCCAACATTTCACCACTCCAAATAGCAAAGTGATAGCCCAACATTTCACCACTCCAAATAGCAAATTGATAGCCCAACATTTCACCACTCCAAATAGCAAAGTGATAGCCCATATTTCACCACTCCAATTCACAAAGTGATAGCCCAACATTTCACCACTCCAAATGACAAAGTGATAGCCCAACATTTCACCACTCCAACTGACCAACACTGGAGGTGTCTGTATCTATCAGGCCTGGCTGACACCAGGATAAACTATCGTATGGCAACACCAGATAAATTATGATATGGCAACACCAGGTAAATCATCATATGGCAACACCAGATAATTATGATATGGCAACACCAGGTAAATTATCATATGGCAACACCAGGTAAATTATCATATGGCAACACCAGATAAATTATGATATGGCAACACCAGGTAAATCATCATATAGCAACACCAGATAAATTATGATATGGCAACACCAGGTAAATTATCATATGGCAACACCAGATAAATTATCATATGGCAACACCAGGTAAATTATCATATGGCAACACCAGATAATTATCATATGGCAACACCTGGATAAATGATACATTGATAGTATGGCAACACAGGGTAAATTATCATATTGCAACACCATGATAAATTATCGTATGGCAACACCAGACGGCAACATCAGGATAAATCATAGTATAGCAACACCGGGATAAATTATCATATGGCAAAAACAGATGAATTATTAAATGGCGTCACCAGAATAAATTATATGGCAACACCAGGACAAATTATCACATGGCAACACCAGGACAAAAAATATCATACAGCAACACCAGGACAAATTATCACATGGCAACACCAGGACAAATTATCATATGGCAACACCAGGACAAATTATCACATGGCAACACCAGGACAAATTATCATATGGCAACACCAGGACAAATTATCACATGGCAACACCAGGACAAATTATCACATGGCAACACCAGGACAAATTATCACATGGCAACACCAGGACAAATTATCGTATGGCAACACCAGGACAAATTATCATGTGGCAACACCAGGACAAATTATCATATGGCAACACCAGGACAAATTACCATATGGCAACACCAGGACAAATTATCACATGGCAACACCAGGACAAATTATCATATGGCAACACCAGTACAAATTATCATATGGCAACACCAGAATACATTACCATAATGCAACGAGCGTACAGTAGAACCCAGTCACAGTCTCAACCTGAATGACCATCATCCTAACATCACCATTGTTAACGTCACAGCACTGTGAAATACTGTCTCAGATTTTGTGGCCTTCATGCCCTGCTGTCATGCTGACGTCATGTGTGGATGGTGTGGAGGTGTGTAGGGCTGTACAAATAGACGGCTTGGGGACAGAACTGGCACAAAAGGTGGGTCAGACAAGCAATGTGTTGTCATTGTAAATTTGTCAGAGCAATGATAATATTCAGTCCTACCATTACACAAGCTGACATTTATTTTATGACTTGTGTGTTGAATGAAGGTTCCCAGTGGCAACAATGGACAGTAGACAGCACTGTGGGTGACAGTGTTAACAATGTAGACCTAACACTAACTGAGGACAACTTTTTTTCTGAAATTGATAGAGAACTATTTTTCCTTATTCATATTCTTATTGTTGCTTAAAGCCCAGCCAACTGCGTAAAGCCATATCAGGGCCATAACCCCCACACAGTACTTCAACAGGGGAAAAAAGCAACAGAAAATGAAGTACACATATCGATGTATTTGCACACATAATCTAAAGAGATGCCCTTGGCACTGACCACACCGTCAAATTGATCACACAGGTGATTTAAAAAACACACCTGAGTACAAATTTAAACGTAACTAAGAATACTAAAACACACATAAAAACGGGCCTAAATTACCTAAAATTGCTTCCGCATATCTCATTTCCATAGAGCTAAAAATGCACTTAATCTATGTACCCAATTATCAATCCTAAGACTTTATTGAACACATACAGACGACTGGACCAGCACGGCAGAAAATGTTAGGAAGAAATGACAGAAAGCAAAGAAGCAAGGCAGAAACAAAGAGAGTGACAGAAAAGAGGGCATTTCTAGCACAGAACTTCCAGAAGGTGGGGATACTATTTACACTGAAAGAGCCCCCATTATCCCCACAGGGGACAACTTTTCCTGGAATTGAATGAGAACAAGTTTTACTAAAAATGATAGAGGACAACTTTTCCTAGAACTGACAGAGGACAACTTTTCCTAGAACTGACAGAGGACAACTTTTCCTAGAACTGGCTGAGGACAACTTTTCCTAGAACTGGCTGAGGACAACGTTTCCTAGAACTGGCTGAGGACAACGTTTCCTAGAACTGGCTGAGGACAACGTTTCCTAGAACTGGCTGAGAACAACTTTTCCTAGAAGTGATTGAGCATAACGTTTCCTAGAACTGACAGAGGACAACTTTTCCTAGAATTGACAGAGGACAACTTTTCCTAAAACTGACAGAGGACAACTTTTCCTAGAACTGGCTGAGGACAACGTTTTCTAGAACTGGCTGAGGACAACTTTTCCTAGATGTGATTGAGGATAACTTTTCCTAGAACTCACAGAGGACAACTTTTCCTAAAACTGACAAGGACAACTTTTCCTAGAACTGGCTGAGGACAATTTTTCTTGAAATTGCCAAAGGATCACTTTTACTAGAGCTCACTGAGAACAACGTTTCCTAGAACTGACTGAGGACAACTATTCCTAGAAGAATTGACAGAGGACAACTTTACTACAAATGACTGAGAACAACTTTTCCTACAACTGACTGAGGACAACGTTTATTTAACTGACTAAGAACAACTTTTCCTAGGACTGACAGAGGACAACTTTTACTGTAACTGACTGAGGACAACTTGTACTGTAACTGACTGAGGACAACTTTTACTGGAGCAAACTAAGGACAACTTTTCCTGAAACTGACCGAGGACAACTTCTCCTAGAATTAACTCAGGACAATTTTTCCTAGGCTTAAATGAGGACAACTTTTCCTAGAATTGACTAAGGACAACGTATCCTGGAACTGACTGTGGGCAATATTTCCTAAAATTGACAGAGGACAAACTTTCACTAGAATTGACTAAGGACAATTTTTCCTGGAATTGACCAAGGACAACTTTTCCTAAGACTGACAGAAAACATCCATTCCTAGTCCTGACCGAGGACAACTTTTCTGAAACTGACAGAGGACAATTTTTACTAGAAATGACTGAGGATTACTTTCCTAGAACAGAGGACAACTTCTACTAAAACTGACAGAGAACAACTTTTTCTAGAACAGAGGACAACTTTTACTAAAACTGACAAAGGACATTTCCTAGAATTGACAAAGGACATTTCCTAGAACTGACAAAGGACATTTCCTAGAACTGACAAAGGACATTTCCTTGAATTGACAAAGGACATTTACTAGAACTGACAAAGGACAACATTTCCAAGAACTGACAAAGGACATTTCCAAGAACTGACAAAGGACATTTCCTAGAACTGACAAAGGACATTTCCTAGAACTGACAAAGGACATTTCCTTGAATTGACAAAGGACAATATTTCCTAGAACTGACAAAGAAAACTTTCCTAGAACTGACAAAGGACAACTTTTCCCAGAACTGACAAAGGACATTTCCTAGAACTGACAAAGGACAACTTTCCCTAGAACTGACAAAGGACATTTCCTAGAATTGACAAAGGACATTTCCTTGAATTGACAAAGGAAAACTTTCCTAGACCTGACAAAGGAAAACTTTCCTAGAATTGACAAAAGACATTTCCTAGAAATGACAAAGGAAAACTTTCCTAGAACTGACAAAGGACAACTTTCCTAGAACTGACAAAGGATAACATTTCCTAGAATTGACAAAGGAAAACTTTCCTAGAACTGACAAAGGACAACTTTCCTAGAACTGACAAAGGATAACATTTCCTAGAACTGAGAAAGGAAAATATTTACTAAAACTAAGCTTATCTTTTCCTAGAACTGACTGCATGAGGACATCTATTCCTAAAAGTGACTGAGGACAGCTTTTCCTAAAAATGACAGGTCGTTCCTGCTACTGACTCAGGATAACTTTTCCTAATATTGAGGACAATTCCTAAAACCACTTAAGGACAACTTTTTGCTGATAGAAAACTATGTGTTTAACCAAAAATGTCATGGCTCATTACACCCTAAACCAAAGCGGGATCTTGTAGTAATGATTTTCATACAGCACAGAATTGTGACAAGAACTATGCACTGTGATCTTTCATCATCAACTCCACCCACCCCCCTTCCTCTTCAATAGCATTTGTGTTCATTGAATCTCTCTCTCTCTCTCTCTCTCTTTTCTCTCTCTCTCTCTCTCTCTCTCTCTCTCTCTCTCTCTCTCTCTCTCTCTCTCTCTCTCTCCCTGTCTCTCCCTCCCTCTATGTGCTTTATAAAGATATCTGTTTGGAAACATTTCAACTTTCAGGTATAATTAATACTATCAGGAAATAAAACAAGAAGCTGGCTTGCAGAGTTGCTGTGTGTCTTTTCCTTCCCACAAAACAACAGCCCCAGACGACCATAAAGGCCATCTCAGTGCTGCCAAAACAAACATGTCCAAACCACTGTTTAGGAATGAGAAAACTACAATATTTCAATTTTCACTGATACAGTGGCTGATGTTTTCTGCTGAACAATAGCAACACATGAATGAAGGGATGTGAGAAAGGGAGGGGGTTGACACTGAGACAATGAATAGTTGATCCTTTCCACCAGCATCCTGCATTGTCAACCATGTTAACAAAGCAAAAACTTAACCCTTTGACTCCTGCAACCTGTCCACCAGCATCCTGCATTGTCAACCATGTTAACAAAGCAAAAACTTAACCCTTTGACTCCTGCAACCTGTCCACCAGCATCCTGCATTGTCAACCATGTTAACAAAGCAAAAAACTTAACCCTTTGACTCCTGCAACCTGTCCACCAGCATCCTGCATTGTCAACCATGCTAACAAAGCAAAAACTTAACCCTTTGACTCCTGCAACCTGTCCACCAGCATTGTCAAGCACGCACACACACACGCACGCACACACACACCACACACACACACACACACACACACACACACACACACACACACACATGGCTATAAATGGGGAGAAAGAATAAAAGCAATAAAAGCAAGAATAAAAGCAATGGGAAATTATAGAGAGCATAGCATATACAATTATATATTATAACCATGTGATTCCCCTCCGAGCGGAGACAGGCTGCAGAGGGGGGGGGGGGGTTGAGTGAGGTTAGAATTTTATGCGGAGGAGAAAAGGTGAGTTTTGAGAGCGGACTTGAAGGAGACAAAAGTAGGTTGCTGACGGACTGAGAGAGGAAGTTTGTTCCAGGAGAGTGGACCAGAAACAGAGAAGGCTCGTGGACCATAGGTATTGAGCTTAGTGCGTGGAAAGCGAAAAGTCAGAGGATCGGAGGCAGAGCGGAGGGTACGTGAGGGAACATAGATCTCAAGTAGGCTTGACAGGTAATCGGGGGCTGCGTTATTGAGGCTTTTGTAGCACATGGTGTCTAGTTTGTACTGTATGCGCTTTGATACAGGGAGCCAGTGAAGTTGTGCCAGGAGAGGAGATATGTGGTCAGCTTTTTTCTTTTTGAGTACAAGGCGTACAGCATTGTTTTGAATGCGCTGTAGGATGTGAATGGTGGAGGCAGGAAGACCAGACAGGAGTGAATTGCAATAGTCAATGCGAGACATTATGAAGGAGAGAACGAGTTTTGCAGTTGTTTCGACAGAGAGATACTTCCTGATCAGCCTTATACGATGGAGATGATAGTAGCAAGATCTGGCAGTTTGAGAAACAAAGTTGTTCATGGAGAGGGTAGAGTCAATGCAGACACCAAGGTTTTTAGCTGAATCAGAAATTGGGACTGATGTGTTACATATGGGAGAGAAAGAGGAGGCAGCTGAGAAAGTTTCTGACGGGTGCCAGTGAGGATAGCTTCTGTCTTGTCGTCATTAAGCTGAAGTTTGTTGAACGTCATCCAGTTCTTAATGTCCGAGTAACACTCAGTGGTGCGAGTCAACAGGCGCTGTATATTATCAGGTGAGTCACTGTCTTGAAGTTGGGTGTCATCAGCATAGAAGTGGTGTTTTATAGAGTGGGAGTTGATGATGGTGGACAGGGGGGAGGTGTAAAGAGTGAAAAGAACAGGGCCAAGGACAGATCCTTGTGGAACACCACAGGTCAGGTATGCAGGTTGAGAGTAAGTGCCATTGATGAGAACAGTTTGTTTTCTGTTTGATAAATACGAAGTGAAAAAGGAGAGAGCAATGTCAGAGATGCCAAAAGTATGATGAAGTCTAGAAAGGAGAATACCATGGTCAATGGTATCGAAGGCTGCAGACAGATCAAGGAGTGTGAGGAGAGAGACTTTGCCAGTATCAGTTGCAAGGAGGAGATTGTTGAGAATGTGGAGTAGGGCAGTTTCAGTGCTATGGCACTGGCGGTAGGCTGACTGGAAAGGATTGAGGAGATTGTTGGCAGACAGGTGAGAGTTCAGCTGGTTGAGGACAACTTTTTCAAGGAGTTTTGACAAGAAAGAGAGATTAGAGATAGGCCGGTAATTTTTCAGTTCATTTGGGTCTAAATTGTGTTTCTTGAGGAGAGGGTGAACAATAGCAGATTGAAAGAATCTGGGACAGTTCCAGTTTGAAGAGAAGTGTTGATGATGTCAGTGATGAATGGGAGGAGAGTACGGAGACAGTCGGAGTAGAGAGAACCTGGAAGAGGATCCAGTTCGCAGGTTTTGAACGACATGGATCTGATTGTGTTGAAAATTTCTTCTTGTGAGACTGGGGTAA
>JAPXFY010000016.1:2304947-2394947 GCA_030674185.1 Monoplex corrugatus
CAATTAACCAACACTTTTTCCTCTTTCAATGCCATATACAATTAACCAACAATTTTTCCTCTTTCAATGCCATATAGATCTAGTTTTACATTGGTATCACACGTTTTCAAGATTTTTAAGCTCGACACCGCAACTGGCCATTACAAGGGAGAAGACTCTTCTATAGTGTAACACCCTGAGACCTATATTGATTTATATCCCCTTAATTCAGTTGCTGCTAATTCCTTTCCTTTCCTTTGGTGCCCACGATCTTGAGGATGATCATTCCGGCACATAAAGGGGGGCGGGGGGGGGGGGGGGTTGTAGACACAGTCCATTCGTAAGCTCCGATCATTTCACTATTCTCATTGTCCGTAGACATTGCTGAAATCCGTTACCGAAAGGGCCACGTGGTGTCCAGAAACTCACTGTTGGGCGGAGGCTCGCGACACAAAAGCAATCGACTGTTGCTGCCTCTACTGTTTCGTTGGGAAGATGGTTCCAGTCCCCAACAGTCCTGGGTAGAAAAGAGCCACCTCTGTACTGAGTTCTGGTGTTGATGAGGCAGAACTGCTGGTTGTGGGTACGGCGCTGTCGTGGTGGGGGTGGGACTAGCTTGCTCCTGATAATTGGGCACTGGATTAATCCATGGTGGATTTTATAAATGAACCCCAGGCGTGTGGTTCTTCTTCGCTGCTCAAGAGATGGCCATCCCAGTTGGTCGATCAATCGGCTGACACTTGATGTGTTGTGATATCGGTTGAGCACGAAATGGGCGGCACGTCTCTGAACGGCCTCCAACTTGTCTATGCTCTTCTGTGTGTATGGATCCCATTACTGATGATGCATATTCAAGAAGGGGTCTCACGAACGCCTTGTACGACTTCTCCTTGATGGAACTGGAGCTGATCTTTACATTACGCCTGAGGAAACCCAGCATTTGGTTAGCTTTGTTTACCGTCTCGTTGATGTGGGTGTCCCATGTCATTTCACGATTTAATTTAACGAGTAACTAGACACAATCCCATTGGAATTTTCTCAAAGACCTGGCAAAAGTGTTGGTCAATAGGCGGGATGTTCACAGCCATTAATTTGTTTTTTGTTTTGTTTTGTTTTGTTTTTTTGATCGACCCATGTTGCGATTAATCTGTGTGTGCCTGTGTATGAGTGTTTATATGAAACACTTGTATTGATCAGCCTAAACCTTCCCACTACCGGATTGTGGTCACTGTTGCAGTCTACGCCTGGTAGTGTTTTTGCTGATAGTAAAGAATTTCTAAATCTTTTGTTGATCAGGATGTAGTCAATTTGATTTTTGGTATTATCTCCTGGACTCATCCAAGTCCATTTTCTTCTGTTAGGCTGCTCAAACCAGGTGTTTCCTACTATGAACTCATTCATCTGTGCCCATTCTACAAGCTTCCCCCCTCTTTCATTTTGTGCACCAAAGCCACGAGGTCCAATTATATCCTCCACCCTATCCTGTCCCACTTTAGCATTAAAATCTCCCATTATGACTGTAACTTCTTGTGATTTACATTGGACCTTGGCCATCTCTAAAACTTCGTAGAAGTTGTCGATGTCTTCCTGAGTACTTGCGGATGTTGGTGCATACACCTGTATGATGTTGATATCAAAAGGTTTGCCTCCCAATTTGACCAGTAAAACTCTGTCGGACACTGCCCAGTATCCCTTAACTGCTTTTGATTTGTCTTTGTCCATTATGATGCCTACTCCTCTTTCATGTGAATTACCACCAGAGTATATCACTGTATATTCCCCTGATGTTATCATGCCTGCCCCCTTCCATCTCACTTCCCCAGTCCTAAAATACTAATGTTAAGCCTTTCCATCTCCATTTTGATGTTATTATTATTATTATTAAGGGCATTTAGAGCGCCTAATCTTTCTGGAAAGCCCTAAGCGCTTACAAACTGTACAATACACATTACATCGAACATAGAAACATAGGCCTAATATAATTTTCATCATACATGGCGGACCTCTGTCACTCCATCCCACAAGCACATACACACCGTTAATAATATCAAATATTAGTACCTACTCTCTGGCACACACACACATATCCTCCTCCCACCCCGAGACATATCTATAGGCGCACAGCAATAACATACACAGAAGCACGCTAGCGCGCAGACAGCATAGCTCTTTTAGGTTAATAAATTTCAGAGAGGAAAGAGATGCGTTTTCAAGCCAGATTTAAATGACTGAAGACTTGTTTTGTGCCTCAGCGGGTAGGGAAGTGAATTCCATGAGGAAGGGGCTTGAAAAGAAAAGGATCGCTCACCATATGATTTTGTTCGAAAAGTTGGGATTCGAAATAAGCGGGTATCGGCTGAGGTACGAAGATGACGAGATGGAACGTATAGTTGAAGATATTCAGACAGGTAAGAGGGAATAGAATTGTCGAAGTATCTGAAGCACTGAACAGCAATTTTATGTTGGATCCTTTTCAACACAGGTAACCAATGCAAGTCTTGGAGAAGAGGAGAGACATGCTGAAATTTGGAAGACCGAAATACTAGCCGAGCGGCATGGTTCTGTACTTTCTGAAGTTTGTCAAGGAGCTGTTTTGGGGAACCAGACAGAAGGGAATTACAATAGTCAAGACGAGAAAGAACGAAAGCACAAACTAATATTTTAGTAGCTTCGAGAGTAAGGAGATGACGGATGGAACCTATTCTACGAAGTTCAAGGTAACAGACACGACAGATGTTTGAGACATGCTGCTGAAAGTTAAGAGTGTTGTCGATGGTGACACCTAGATTTTTAACTTTTTGGGAGAGGGTGATGTCTGTCCCATTCAGTGATATGGAAGATGGAATTAAGTCACAGTTGAGAAGTTTTTTAGGAGTAATGAAAATCATTTCAGTTTTGTCTTGGTTTAGTTGTAATTTGTTGCAAGTCATCCAGTCTTTCACGTCGGAAATGCAGGCTTTAGTGGTTTGTACGATGTTGTTTACATTAGAGATGGGACCAGAATTGTAAATTTGATTGTCATCTGAGAAGCTATGATGTGATACAGAATGGCGGAGAATAATATTTGCGAGAGGCTGCGTGTACAAAACAAAGAGAACTGGACCCAGGACGGATCCTTGAGGAACGCCATATCTGAGGGCTGAGGGAGGTGAGGGCAAGCCATTTACAGATACAGTCTGTGTGCGGTCAGAGAGATATGACTGAAACCAGGAGAGAGCGGAGCCAGAAATTCCGTAGCAGTTGTGGAGGCGCCAAAGCAGTATCTCATGGTCTATAGTGTCGAAGGCAGCAGACAAATCTAAGAGAGAGAGAAGAGAAATGTCACCATCATCAAGGGATGTCAGAAGATCGTTCACAATTTTCAATAAAGCAGTTTCAGTGCTATGTCCTGATCTATATGCTGACTGATTGGGATATAATAAATGGTTTGATTCAAGATGTTCTAGAAGTTGGTGTAAAATAATTTTTTCAGTTACCTTGGAAAGAAAGGGGAGATTGGAGACAGGCCGGTAGTTTTTGAGAATATCTGGATCAAGAGAAGGTTTCTTTAGGAGAGGTTTGACAATAGCTGATTTGAATGAGCTTGGGAAGATGCCTGACACCAGTGAATGATTGATGACAGATGTAAAGAATGGGAGTAGAGTATCCAAACATTGTGTCAAAACAGAAGCCGGGAGGGGGTCTAATTCACTGGTTTTGATAGCAGAGTCCTTGATAGTTTTCTTCACAAAAGACTCAGAGACAGGCTGAAAGGATGTCAGTGGACAGCCAGAGAAGGTTGGTTCAGGCATTGAAAGAGGAGGGGTATTTTGCGAATCGAGACTATCACGAATGTCAAAAAGTTTCCCATTAAAGAAGTTAGAGAATGCTAGAGGAAGGTCAGCAGGTGGAACATGAGAAGGTATAGGGCTGTTTTTAGTTTTACAGAGAAGAGTGTTAGTAATGTTGAAGAGCTGTTTAAAAGTTGTGGCAGACGTAATTTTAGCATTATAGAATGAAACCTTTGCACTATGGACAAGTTTATCAAATGCTTTCTTTGCAGACTGGAAGGATTGTTTATGCACAGTTGATTTGTGTTTGATCATCCGTCTCTCAGCACGTCTTCTCTCACGCTTGGCAGCCTGGAGCTGAGGTCCAGCGGCAGCATACCAGGGTGAAGGGGGACGATGAGAGACCTTCCTTTGGGTGGTTGGAGCATGCTGATCGAGGCAATTGCGGAGGACAGCGTCAAGATCGTCGGCAGAAGTTGGCTCAGAATTGAGGAGTTGGGAATGGAGGTTGCTGTTGAACGATGGAAAGTCGATGGTTGACAGGTTTCTGGCCATGACGTAGATTTGACGTGGAGGAGGTTTTGATAGTTGAAGTTGGCTCAGGATGCAGTAGTGGTCAGAAGGGAGAGTTTGAATGACATCAGTGGACTGGAGGATATTTTCACTGTCTCTGTGTACAAGCCAGTCTAGTGTATGTCCTTTAATGTGGGTTGGAGTTTGGATGGCTTGAGTTAGGTCGAAGGTGTTGAGTAACTCGGTAGTCTTTGCAGTCAGATTGTTGGAGGGTACGTCGTAGTGGATGTTGAAGTCGCCGGTCAGAATTAAAGATCCTTTCAGATTGTTGCAGTATTCTAAGAGGTCATGAAATTGGTCAACAAAATCAGAGTCAGACAGATGGTTCTTTCTGTTTGGTGGTGGTCTGTAGAGGCAGAAAATGTGGGCGCAAGATTGAGGAAAAGACAGAGTCAGTTGTACAAGTTCAAATGAGGAGTGGTGGAAGGGAAAGCCGGACACAGTAGAAACATATGGCAGAAGGGGAGAAGCAATGACGAGAGCGATGCCACCTCCACGGGATGACCGTGGGAAAGAGAATGTCTTAAATCCCGGAGGTGCCAGATCCTTCACTTTCGGTTCATCACCCTCAGATTTGAACCACGTTTCGGTGACACAGAAAATGTCAACATTGTGTTCAGTAATGAAGTAATTCATAGCTGACCGTTTCACTTTCGGGCAAGCAGACTGAGCATTGAAGATAGCTAGGTTCATGGATGTTGCATTGTGAGAAGTGGCAGCAGCAGGAAGAAGAGGAATGTCAATCAAATTTCTGACATTGACTGAAGGTTTGGTGTCGACACATGGAGAAGAATTGTCCAGTTTCAGTGGCTGATTCGAAGTTGTAGGGTGATAAACTTCATGCACCTGTGGATTTTTAGTATCATGTTGGCCAAATCTGGAGCTTAACACAGTTATTTTTCTTTGTTTTCGGCGTCCACCTCTGTGGGTACGTGTTTTCGGAAGATGGTAGCCAATGCCAAGATTCTTGATGGCAGAGACAGCAGAGGGCTTCAGAGTTGAAGGGGTTACGACCAGGAGTTGTTCACGTGTATAAACAAAAGTAGGAGAGCGTGGCGGAGAAAATGACTCTTGCAAGCGCCTGTCTGTGAAGAAAGAAGGGTTGAAACTGGAGGAAACGGATTTCTCGTTGTCTAATTTACCTTTCTGTAGCATTGTTCTTATATTCCATGTTGCTATTTTGAATTTAATTTTGATTTTGGTCGCAGTAGCTGGCTGACGGTCTGGTGTCACCTACGCCACTTGACAGTCCCTACCGGACGAAGGTGCTCCGCAGGAGCACCTATTGACGTCGTTAACTTTCTTCTTTTTCTTTCTCCTGTCCATGGTTTTCCTGGGGAAAACTACGATGGTGGTTTCCCCTTGCCTTTCATCGTTTTTTTTTTTAGGGTTGACTCTCTTAGCCTTACTCTCTCCTGAGATGTCCACAAGGCAGTGGAGCTATTTACCCATAGCTGGGGATCTGGTTCGTGGGCACCAGGGCGTGTCCACACGCCGGTGAGCCTGCATGCCTCACGTCTGGGGGCCAGACCTCCTCCGAGTCCTACAAGATTCAGCCTGAGTCCGTGAGGTGCTCGGTTACCGCCTGACACCACGAGGAGGCACAGCGTAGGGCTTGCTGATGGAAAGGCTATGTACTGACAGGAAGAGACTTACACATTGCTCTTCTTTTCGCACAGCAGTGCTAGCCAGCGGTGCAGGCCGAAGCCGACACACTAGACTCATCACATCTGCCAATATGACAAGCTCTATGTCAAGTAGACCTATTAATTATTACCATAATTGTATTTTATCATCAAGCTCTTTCACCCTCCACAAATAAGGCACACACATCTCGTCAAGTTTTGTGAAAGTTCGGAGTCTGCCAGGTAAATGCTGGCAGAACTGGGTGGAGTACATATGGAATTGCCCAAGTGGGATGAATCCCTGTCTGAACAAAGTACAACCCCCATCACATGGTATCAAGGACGTCAGTGGCTGTGTGGACAACCATGTTGACAGTGGCTGTGTGGACAACCATGTTGTCAGTGGCTGTGTGGACAACCATGTTGTCAGTGGCTGTGTGGACAACCATGTTGTCAGTGGCTGTGTGGACAACCATGTTGTCAGTGGCTGTGTGGACAACCATGTTGACAGTGGCTGTGTGGACAACCATGTTGTCAGTGGCTGTGTGGACAACCATGTTGTCAGTGGCTGTGTGGACAACCATGTTGTCAGTAGCTGTGTGGACAACCATGTTGACAGTGGCTGTGTGGACAACCATGTTGTCAGTGGCTGTGTGGACAACCATGTTGTCAGTGGCTGTGTGGACAACCATGTTGACAGTGGCTGTGTGGACAACCATGTTGTCAGTGGCTGTGTGGACAACCATGTTGTCAGTGGCTGTGTGGACAACCATGTTGTCAGTGGCTGTGTGGACAACCATGTTGACAAACAAACTGACAGGCTGTTATCACATCATTCCAAAATGGTGTGAAGTTGTGTCGTGATGAATTGTCATCTATGTGATGATGAAGATCTTGTGGTTGTTGTTGATGATTATGATAATGATGATGATGTTATAATGATGATAAACTTGCTACAGGCTATGGTAACGTCATTTACGTAATTGGTGATGATGATGATGATGGTGGTGGTGGTGGTGATGATATCTTTGTAACAGGCTATGGTATCGTCATCTATGTGGTTGTTGTTGGTGGTGTTGGTGGTGATGGTGGTGGTGGTGGTGATAGTGGTGGTGATGATGATGATGACGATGATGATGATCGCGTTGTTACAGGCTATGGTATCGTCATCTATGTGTTTGTTGGTGATCATGATGATGATGATGACGACGAAGACAACGGCGACAATCTTGCTGTTTCACAGGCTACAGCTGCACTGCTTGTTACTGATGATGAGAAGAAGAAGAAGAAGAAGAAGAAGAAGAAGAAAGAAGAAGAAGAAGAAGAAGAAGAAGAAGAAGAAGAAGAAGAAGAAGAAGAAGAAGAAAAGAAGAAAAGAAGAAGAAAAGAGAGAAGAAGAAGAAGAAGAAAAAGAAGAAGACAATGACCTTCTTGTTTTGCAGGCTACGGTCACATTGCTTGTCATTACTGATGATGAACGATGTAGATGATGATGATGATGATGGTGATGATGATGACGATCATGATGATGATCTTGCTGTTTAACAGGCTACAGTCATACTGCTTGTTACTGATGATGATGATGATGATGATGTGATGACGACGACGATGACGATGATGATGATGATGATCTTGTTTAACAGGCTATGGCCACATCGCTCCAAAGACAGTGTGGGGGCGACTGGTATGCATCGCATACGCGGTGCTGGGAATTCCACTGATGTTGCTGTGTCTGGCTAACATCGGTGACGTGCTGGCCGACATCTTTCGTTTCATCTACAGCAAGATCTGCTGCTGCGGCTGCTGTAAGGGCAGACGTCGTAGTGAGAGGGACGGACAGCTACAGCAGGCAGCCGCCCAGCACTCTGCTGGTCCCAATATTACAGGTACATACAGTGTGAGTGTGTGTGTGTGTGTGTGTGTGTGTGTGTGTGTGTGTGTGTGTGTGTGTTGTGTGTGTGTGTGTGTGTGTGTGTGTGTATGTGTATGTGTGTATGTGTGTGTATGTGTGTGTGTCTATGTTTGTGTGTGTGTATGTGTGTGTGTATGTATGTATGTGTGTGTGTGTGTGTGTGTGTGTGTGTGTGTGTGTGTGTGTGTGTGTGTGTGTGTTGTGTGTGTGTTATGTATGTATGTGTGTACGACCAGCATATCCAAACCCTTCTGGATGAGAAGCACAGACGCCATCTTGCCTACCAGTGTGACCCAAAGTCTGATTTAAAAAAACTGCATTCATGGAGTGTCGCCGACAAGTCCAGGCAAAACTCAGGAACATGCAAGACAAGTGGCTAAGTGACAAGGCTGATGAAATCCAGATATATGCAGACCGTCACGACTCGAAAAGGTTTTATGACGCCCTGAAGGCTATCTATGGGCCAACGTCATCTGGCACCTCTCCATTACTATCTGCGGATGGGGAAATGTTGATCACCGAGCGGTCAGAAATTCTTGAAAGGTGGGCGGATCACTTCGACAGTGTCTTGAACCGCCCTTCCTCAATAAATGAAGCAGCCATTGATCGCCTCCCTCAAATAGAAAAGAACAACCAACTTGATGTACCACCTAACATACAAGAGGTAACAAAGGCCATTGGCCAACTCTCCTGTGGCAAGGCCCCTGGCGCTGACGCCATACCTGCTGAGATCTACAAAGCGGGAGGTCCAATGCTCACACAAAGGTTAACTGAGATGTTTGTAACACTCTGGAACAGTCAATCACTCCCTCAAGACTTCAAGGATGCCTCAATACAAGAGGAAGGGAAACAAACAATCATGTGACAACCACAGAGGAATATCATTACTGTCCATTGCAGGCAAGATATTAGCAAGGGTGCTGCTGAACCGCCTCACTAATCATCTTGATCAGGGTCTGTTGCCAGAGAGTCAATGTGGATTTCGGGCTGGGAGAGGTACGGTGGACATGATCTTTGCTGCTCGTCAACTGCAAGAAAAGGCGCAGGAACAACACCGAGCACTGTACACAACCTTTGTCGACTTGACAAAGGCATTTGACACTGTGAGTCGCGAGGGGCTGTGGAAGATAATGGCGAAGTTCGGCTGCCCTCCAGCCTTCGTAAATATGGTGCGACAGTTCCACGATGGTATGATGGCACGGGTCCTTGATGACGGAGAAATGTCCAGAGACTTTCCAGTCAGCAATGGCGTGAAACAAGGATGCGTCCTTGCGCCTACACTATTCTCTCGGCAATGTTATCAAATGCATTCTCTCCAGAAGACCCTGGCATAGATATACGCTACCGCACAGACGGCAAGTTGTACAACACAAGACGCCTCAAGGCGACCACTAAATGCAGTTACAGCACTCTTCGTTACCTCCTTTTCGCAGACGATTGTGCGTTAAATGCTTACAGTGGTGAACAGATGCAACAATGCATGGACACATTTTCAACTGCTTGCGACAACTTCGGTCTTAACAATAAGCACCAAGAAAACCGAAGTCCTGTATCAGCCTCCTCCAGGTGTTCCATATACTGAACCAAATATCGAGGTCAAGGGCACAAAACTACATGCAGTCGACAACTTCACATATCTCGGCAGTTCCCTATCACGTTGTGTGCATATCGACGACGAAGTCAACAAACGCATAGCTAAGGCCAGCACTGCATTTGGGAGGCTGCGTCCTACTGTATGGGACAGAAGAGGTATCTCGGCCACAACTAAACTCAAAGTGTACAAAGCGGTGGTCCTCATCACTCTCCTCTACGGCAGTGAGACCTGGACTGTTTACAGTAGACACGCAAGGAAATTGAATCATTTTCACACCAAAAGCCTCAGAAAGATTCTCAATATCCGATGGCAAGAGAAGATCCCTGATACAGAAGTACTAGAGAGAGCCAATCTCCCCTCCATCCACACTTTACTTCAAAAGAGTCAAGTTCGTTGGGCTGGCCATGTGTACCGGATGTCTGACACCAGAATTCCGAAGCAACTCCTCTACGGGGAACTAGCGTCTGGCAAGAGAACAGTTGGGGGCCAGAGAAAACGGTTTAAAGACAGCTTGAAGGCATCGCTAAAGTCCCTCAACATAGACTGGGAGAATTGGGAAAACCTTGCCCTCGACCGTACAGTCTGGCGTAGAAGAATCAAAACTGGATGTACCACTTCAGAAGTGTCTCGTATCCAATCTGCACAAGAAAAACGCTGCACGGAAAGCTAGGGCTGCAAACCCTTCAACCACAGTAACCGACCATAGATGTCCAACCTGTGGACGTTACTTCTTTGCCCGGATCGGATTGATCAGTCACCTCCAGACACACTGACTCAAAGCAACTTCATGAAGCCGTGGTCATTGTCGACGACGACAGACGAACACCATGTATGTGTGTGTGTCTATGTGTGTGTGTGTGTGTGTGTGTGTGTGTGTGTGTGTGTGTGTGTGTGTGTGTGTGTGTGTGTGTGTGTGTGTGTGCGTTTGTGTGTGTGTTGGTTGTGCTGTGAGCACACACGGAAAACTCTATGCACAGGCAAGGTTTTGAAATGGATGGGGGAGGAGAAGGGACCTATCAAACACCGAGCTGAAACCACCGAAGTAATGGAAAATTAACCCTTTGACTCCCGCATCCTATCCACCAACTGCAAAAACTGAAGTCTTTGACTCCTTCACCCTATCCACCAGCTTCCTGCAGGAAGGGGGTCAATGAGATCAGTTTTTGTCTGCTAGCACTGTTGACAATGCAGGATGCTGGTAGACAGGGTGCAGGAGCCAAAGGGTTAAGACAGGCAACGAAGAGGCCAGTGTTTGACGTTAGAGGTCGAGACATCAGATCTTGAGTCCACAACTCTATCAAAAGAACCGACCAGTCTGCAGTGAATTACAATTAACTGCATATGCAATATATGTAGATATAACTGTGTATTGTATCTACCAACAGACAATGGAGACAGACATAACTACTGTATGTACCCACAGACAATGGAGACAGACATAACTACTGTATGTACCCACAGACAATGGAGAAAGACACAATTATTGCATGTACCCACAGACAATGGAGACAGATATAACTATTGTATGTACCCACAGACAATGGAGACAGATATAACTATTGTATGTACCCACAATGGAGACAGACATAACTATTGTATGTACCCACAATGGAGACAGACATAACTATTGTATGTACCCACAATGGAGACAGACATAACTATTCAATGTAACCACAATGGAGACACACATAACTATTGTATGTACCCACAATGGAGACAGACATAACTATTGTATGTACCCACAGGCAATGGAGACAGACATAACTACTGCACGTACCCACAATGGAGACAGACAGAACTACTGTATGAATCAACAATGGAGACAGACATAACTACTGTACGTACCCACAATGGAGACAGCATAACTACTTCTCCGTACCCACAATGGAGACAGACATAACTACTCTATGAATCAACAATGGAGACAGACATAACTACTGTACGCACCCACAATGGAGACAGACATAACTACTGTATGAATCAACAATGGAGACAGACATAACTACTGTATGTACCCACAATGGAGACAGACATAACTACTGTATGTAACCACAATGGAGACAGACATAACTACTGTACGTACCCACAATGGAGACAGACATAACTACTGTATGAATCAACAATGGAGACAGACATAACTACTGTATGAATCAACAATGGAGACAGGCATAACTACTGTATGTACCCACAGACAATGGAGACAGACATAACTACTGTATGTACCCACAGACAATGGAGACAGACACAACTACTGTATGTACCCACAATGGAGACAAACATAACTACTGTATGAATCAACAATGGAGACAGACATAAATATGTATGAATCAACAATGGAGACAGACATAACTACTGTATGAATCAACAATGGAGACAGACATAACTACTGTATGAATCAACAATGGAGACAGACATAACTACTGTATGAATCCACAATGGAGACAGAATAACTACTGTATGTACCCACAGACAATGGAGACAGACAGAACTACTGTATGAATCAACAATGGAGACAGACAGAACTACTGTATGAATCAACAATGGAGACAGACATTACTGTATGAATCAACAATGAAGACAGACATTACTGTACGAATCCACAATGGAGACAGACAGAACTACTGTATGTACCCACAATAGAGACAGACATTTAACTATTGTATGTACCCACAGACAATGGAGACAGATATGATTATTGTATGTACTGACAGACAATGGAGATAGACACAACTACTGTATGTACCCACAGACAATGGAGACAGACATAACTACTGTATGTACCCACAGACAATGGAGACAGACATAACTACTGTATGTACCTACAGACAATGGAGACAGACATAACTACTGTATGTACCCACAGACAATGGAGACAGACACAACTACTGTATGTACCCACAATGGAGACAGACATAACTATTGTATGTACCCAAAATGGAGACAGACCTAACTATTGTATGTAGCCTACCCACAGACAATGGAGACAGACATAACTACTGTATCTACCCACAGACAATGGAGACAGACATAACTACTGTATGTACCCACAGACAATGGAGACAGACACTACTGTATGTACCCACAGACAATGGAGACAGACATAACTACTGTATGTACCCACAGACAATGGAGACAGACATAACTACTGTATGTACCCACAATGGAGACAGACATAACTACTGTATGTACCCACAATGGAGACAGACATAACTACTCTATGTACCCACACTGGAGATAGACACAACTACTGTATGTACCCACAATGGAGACAGACATAACTATTGTATGTACCCTCAATGGAGACAGACATAACTATTGTATGTACCCACAATGGAGACAGACATCACTATTGTATGTACCCACAATGGAGATAGACGCAATTATTGTATGTACCCACAATGAAGACAGACATAACTACTGTATGTACCCACAGACAATGGAGACAGACATAACTACTATATGTACCCACAATGGAGACAGACATAATTATTGTATGTACCCACAATGGAGACAGACATAACTATTGAATGTACCCACAGACAATGGAGACAGACATAACTATTGTATGTACCCACAGACAATGGAGACAGACATAACTACTGTATGTACCCACAGACAATGGAGACAGACATAACTACTGTATGTACCCACAGACAATGGAGACAGACATAACTACTGTATGTACCCACAGACAATGGAGACAGACATAACAGTGTATGTACCCACAGACAATGGAGACAGACATAACTACTATATGTACCCACAATGGAGACAGACATAATTATTGTATGTACCCACAATGGAGACAGACATAACTATTGTATGTACCCACAGACAATGGAGACAGACATAACTATTGTATGTACCCACAGACAATGGAGACAGACATAACTACTGTATGTACCCACAGACAATGGAGACAGACATAACTACTGTATGTACCCACAGACAATGGAGACAGACATAACTACTGTATGTACCCACAGACAATGGAGACAGACATAACAGTGTATGTACCCACAGACAATGGAGACAGACATAACTACTGTATGTATCCACAGACAATGGAGACAGACTCAACTACTGTATGTATCCACAGACAATGGAGACAAACAATAAAACTATTCATTGTGTTTGTCAACAGACAATGGAGACAGACAATGCAACTATTCATTGTTTGTCAACAGACAATGGAGACGGACAATGCAACTATTCATTGTGTTTGTCAACAGACAAAGGAGACAGACAATAAAACTATTCATTGTGTTTGTCAACAGACAATGGAGACAGACAATACAACTATTCATTGTATTTGTCAACAGACAATGGAGACAGACAAACAACTATTCATTGTGTTTGACAACAGACAATGGAGACAGACAATACAATATTCATTGTGTTTGTCAACAGACAATGGAG
The DNA here is from genome assembly GCA_030674185.1 of Monoplex corrugatus. Classification (NCBI taxonomy): domain Eukaryota; kingdom Metazoa; phylum Mollusca; class Gastropoda; order Littorinimorpha; family Ranellidae; genus Monoplex; species Monoplex corrugatus. Next base: position 2,318,820 of record JAPXFY010000016.1, read on the forward strand.
ACAAACAATACAACTATTCATTGTGTTTGTCAACAGACAGTGGAGACAAACAACTATTCTTTGTGTTTGACAACAGACAATGGAGACAAACAACTATTCTTTGTGTTTGACAACAGACAATGGAGACAAACAACTATTCTTTGTGTTTGTCAACAGACAATGGAGACAAACAACTATTCATTGTGTTTGACAACAGACAATGGAGACAAACAACTATTCTTTGTGTTTGACAACAGACAATGGAGACAAACAATACAACTATTCATTGTGTTTGTCAACAGACAATGGAGACAGACAATACAACTATTCATTGTATTTGTCAACAGACAATGGAGACAGACAATAAAACTATTCATTGTGTTTGACAACAGACAATGGAGACAGACAATACAACTATTTATTGTGTTTGTCAACAGACAATGGAGACAAACAATACAGCTATTCATTGTGTTTGTCAACAGACAATGGAGACAAACAACTATTCATTGTGTTTGACAACAGACAATGGAGACAAACAATACAACTATTCATTGTGTTTGTCAACAGACAATGGAGACAAACAACTATTCATTGTGTTTGACAACAGACAATGGAGACAGACAATACAACTATTCATTGTGTTTGACAACAGACAATGGAGACAAACAATACAACTATTCATTGTGTTTGTCAACAGACAATGGAGACAAACAACTATTCTTTGTGTTTGACAACAGACAATGGAGACAGAGAACTATTCATTGTGTTTGTCAACAGACAATGGAGACAGACAATACAACTATTCATTGTGTTTGTCAACAGACAATGGAGACACACAATACAACTATTCATTGTGTTTGACAACAGACAATGGAGACAAACAACTATTCATTGTGTTTGACAACAGACAATGGAGACAGACAATACAACTATTCATTGTGTTTGTCCACAGACAATGGAGACAAACAATACAACTATTCATTGTGTTTGTCAACAGACAGTGGAGACAAACAACTATTCTTTGTGTTTGACAACAGACAATGGAGACAAACAACTATTCTTTGTGTTTGACAACAGACAATGGAGACAAACAACTATTCTTTGTGTTTGTCAACAGACAATGGAGACAAACAACTATTCTTTGTGTTTGACAACAGACAATGGACAATACAACTATTCATTGTGTTTGACAACAGACAATGGAGACAAACAACTATTCACTGTATTTGACAACAGACAATGGAGACAGACAATACAACTATTCTTTCTATTTGACAACAGACAATGGAGACAGAGAACTATTCATTGTATTTGTCAACAGACAATGGAGACAGACAATACAACTATTCATTGTATTTGTCAACAGACAATGGAGACAGACAATACAACTATTCATTGTGTTTGACAACAGACAATGGAGACAAACAATAAAACTATTCTTTGTGTTTGACAACAGACAATGGAGACAGACAATACAACTATTCATTGTGTTTGACAACAGACAATGGAGACAGACAATACAACTATTCATTGTGTTTGTCAACAGACAATGGAGACAGACAATACAACTATTCATTGTGTTTGACAACAGACAATGGAGACAAACAACTATTCATTGTGTTTGTCAACAGACAATGGAGACAGACAATACAACTATTCTTTGTATTTGTCAACAGACAATGGAGACAGACAATACAACTATTCATTGTGTTTGACAACAGACAATGGAGACAGACAATACAACTATTCATTGTGTTTGACAACAGACAATGGAGACAAACAACTATTCATTGTGTTTGTCAACAGACAATGGAGACAGACAATACAACTATTCATTGTGTTTGTCAACAGACAATGGAGACAAAAGGTCAATGATATCAGGATCAGCACCAATGGGAACAGAGTTTTCACGACTGGCCACCAGATCTCCCACTGACTCCACAGACACCAGCGACAGCAACAAGACCCCCCGTCCTTCCTCTGCTACTCGACGTCCCCTTTCCCCGCCCGGCCGTGCCGTCAAGATTGTCCCCTTGGACGTGAAGACCATCCACAACCAGCCTGTCAAGACCGACCCCATCATCCTCGATGATGACAGTGACGACGATGACGATGAAGACTTGGATGAGAAGAACATTACGGTGCCCCTCACCATCACAATGATCGTCATTGGCGGCTACATCTTCGGGGGTGCGGTGCTGTTCGGGTTGTGGGAGGGCTGGGACTGGTTGCAGTCCGCTTATTTCTGCTTCATTACGCTGTCCACTATCGGGTTTGGGGACGTGGTGCCTGGCACAGACTTTGAGAACTCGCAGGCACAAGCCCAGCTGTTGCTGGGGTCAGTGTACGTGCTGTTCGGCATGGCCATCTTGTCCATGTGCTTTTCTCTCTCATGCAGGATGAGATCATTGCCAAGTGTCGCTGGATCGGACAGAAACTTGGCATCCTCGACAAAACTGAAGACTGATGGAAGGGCAGGGGATGAGAGGAAGGGCAGGGGATGAGAGGAAGGACAGGAGAGGAGAGGAAGGACAGGAGAGGAGAGGGAAACGGACAGTCTCACGGATCTCTACAGGCCTGCGCTCTGCTTGCTACTCTGTACCCACTGATCTGTATCCCACTGAACTGTACTCTGATTGTAAAACTACCCAATGAACTGTTCTGTCTGATTCAGTGATTGTACCTATAAAACTACCAAATGAACTGTTCTCTCTGATTCAGTGATTGTACCTATAAAACTTCCAAATGAACTGTTCTCTCTGATTCAGTGATTGTACCTATAAAACTACCAAATGAACTGTTCTCTCTGATTGTACCTATAAAACTACCAAATGAACTGTTCTCTCTGATTGTATAAACTACCCAATGAACTGTTCTGTCTGATTGGCTATAAAACTACCAAATGAACTGTTCTCTCTGATTCAGTGATTGTACCTATAAAACTACCAAATGAACTGTACTCTCTGATTGTACCTATAAAACTACCAAATGAACTGTACTCTCTGATTGTACCTATAAAACTACCGAATGAACTGTTCTCTCTGATTGTACCTATAAAACTACCAAATGAACTGTTCTCTCTGGTTGTACATATAAAACTACCAAATGAACTGTTCTCTCTGATTGCATAAACTACCAAATGAACTGTTCTGTCTGATTGGCTATAAAACTACCAAATGAACTGTTCTCTCTGATTCAGTGATTGTACCTATAAAACTACCGAATGAACTGTACTCTCTGATTGTACCTATAAAACTACCAACTGAACTGTACTCTCTGATTGTACCTATAAAACTACCAAATGAACTGTTCTCTCTGATTGTACCTATAAAACTACCGAATGAACTGTACTCTCTGATTGTACCTATAAAACTACCCAATGAACTGTTCTCTCTGATTGTATAAACTACCAAATGAACTGTTCTCTCTGATTGTATAAACTACCCAATGAACTGTTCTCTCTGATTGTACCTATAAAACTACCAACTGAACTGTTCTCTCTGATTGTACCTATAAAACTACCGAATGAACTGTACTCTCTGATTGTACCTATAAAACTACCAACTGAACTGTTCTCTCTGAATGTACCTATAAAACTACCAATTGAACTGTTCTCTCTGATTGTACCTATAAAACTACCAACTGAACTGTCCTCTCTGATTGTATAAACTACCCAATGAACTGTTCTCTCTGATTGTACCTATAAAACTACCAACTGAACTGTCCTCTCTGATTGTACCTATAAAACTACCGAATGAACTGTACTCTCTGATTGTACCTATAAAACTACCAACTGAACTGTTCTCTCTGATTGTACCTATAAAACTACCGAATGAACTGTACTCTCTGATTGTACCTATAAAACTACCAACTGAACTGTTCTCTCTGATTGTACCTATAAAACTACCAAATTAACTGTTCTCTCTGATTGTACCTATAAAACTACCAACTGAACTGTCCTCTCTGATTGTATAAACTACCCAATGAACTGTTCTCTCTGATTGTACCTATAAAACTATTCCTCTACACTCTCAGATAAAACACGCACAACTATACTCCTATTCTCTCAAATCCTATTCACACAGTTATACTCCTACAGTCTCAGATGATATTTACACAGCTATTTTTGTTTAAAGCCCAGCCGACTGCATACAGCCATATCAGAGCTATATAACCGTTTCAAAACATACACAATACTTCAACAGGGGAAAAAAGGGAAAAAAGAAAAGAAAAGTACACATGTCAGTGCATTTGTGCACATAATCTAAGGAGATGCCCGGTGGCACTGACCACTCTGTCCAAATTATCACACAGGGGATTTAAAAAGAACCTGAATACAAATATAAACATAACTAAGGACACTAAAACATACATAAAAATGGGCTTTAATTCCCTAAAATTGCTTCTAACTATCACATTTTCCTAGAGCCAAAAATGCACTTAATACATGTACCCAGTTATCAATCCTTAGAGAAAATAAGACTTTATTGAACACATACAGGTGAATGGATCAGCAAGGCAGAAAATGATAGGAAGAAATGATAGAAACACATAGAGTGACAGAAAAGAGGAAATTTCTAACACAGAATTTCCAGAAAAAAGGGATACTGTTTATACTGCAAGAGCCCCCGCATCCCCACGGGGGGATTTACACAGCTTCTATTCAACACTCTCAAATGATAAATCTGTACAATAAATCATTGTTTCATTATCCTACACTCTCAGATGATAAATCTGTACAATAAATTATTGTCATCACCCTACACTCTCAGATGATAAATCTGTACAACAAATTATTCTGTCATTATCCTACACTCTCAGATGATAAATCTGTACAATAAATCATTGTTTCATCACCCTACACTCTCAGATGATAAATCTGTACAACAAATTATTCTGTCATTATCCTACACTCTTAGATGATAAATCTGTACAACAAATTATTCTGTCATTATCCTACACTCTCAGATGATAAATCTGTACAATAAATCATTGTTTCATCACCTACACTCTCAGATGATAAATCTGTACAACAAATTATTCTGTCATTATCCTACACTCTTAGATGATAAATCTGTACAACAAATTATTGCTTCATGACAGAGGGACTAATGTACACAATTGTAGACAAACAGATGATAAATGTTTACATACATGATTGTACTCATTCACTCATGATTAACTTGTACAATTGTACTTGCAGTATACTGATGATCAATTCACATAATACTTTACTCATATATTAATACCCAACTCACAACTCACAGAGCAGCCAACCAGCAGACGCACAGGACTTGTGAGAAAGTGATGTCATTCCACTGATTGTTGTCTACTGGCTCATCATGATTCTGTTTTACCTTGTTCATCTGATCCTGACATAAATGATGCAAATGCATTTGTTTCAGTTTGAAAGTATACATAAAACAGTCCTCTCTCTCTCTCTCTCTCTACTCTCTCTCTCTCTCTCTCTCTCTCTCACACACACACACACACACACACACACAGACCACGCACACACAAACACACACATACACACACACACACACACACACACACACACACACACACACACACATACACCACACACACACACACATACACACACACATACACACACACACACACACACACCACACACACACACACACACACACACACACACACACACACACACACGCACACATACTTGTCTAAAAGACCACAGTGATGATCACTCTAAAAAAGTGTTGATAATTTCATTCTATCAGCGGTGTGACAGTAGTCTGCATGGTGTAATAACTTGTTCTGTTGCTGTAGTTTAAATGTTAGTAGGTCTACATGTTGTGTCTGTTGTGAAAAATTATACCCAGTGTATTTAACAGATAACTGTATAAAAAAAGAAATAAAAAACTCTGAACACTTATATTCAGTGTATTTGACAAATATGATAACTGTGTAAAAAAAGAAGAAGAAAGAGTTCCACATGTCTGATACATTGTACAGTTGTAGTATCACTGTGACTGATTCAAACAAGTATAATAAACAAACTGCCGTCCAGACAGCACTCCATAACCATTCGGATGGAACGTCTCCATGGCTCCTGCCTACCACGTCATATGCAGATATGGATTTTGGCCAATACTGTAACCAGTGAATAATTAATGTGAAGACAAGACAGAAAACAGTATGTGTGAAATAATTAATGTGAAGGGAAGACAGGTAACTGTATGTGTGAAATAATTAATGTGAAGGGAAGACAGATAACTGTATGTGTGAAATAATTAATGTGAAGGGAAGACAGGTAACTGTATGTGTGAAATAATTAATGTGAAGGGAAGACAGGTAACTGTATGTGTGAAATAATTAATGTGAAGGGAAGACAGGTAACTGTATGTGTGAAATAATTAATGTGAAGGGAAGACAGGTAACTGTATGTGTGAAATAATTAATGTGAAGGGAAGACAGGTAACTGTATGTGTGAAATAATTAATGTGAAGGGAAGACAGATAACTGTATGTGTGAAATAATTAATGTGAAGGGAAGACAGGTAACTGTATGTGTGAAATAATTAATGTGAAGGGAAGACAGATAACTGTATGTGTGAAATAATTAATGTGAAGGGAAGACAGATAACTGTATGTGTGAAATAATTAATGTGAAGGGAAGACAGGTAACTGTATGTGTGAAATAATTAATGTGAAGGGAAGACAGGTAACTGTATGTGTGAAATAATTAATGTGAAGGGAAGACAGGTAACTGTATGTGTGAAATAATTAATGTGAAGGGAAGACAGGTAACTGTATGTGTGAAATAATTAATGTGAAGGGAAGACAGATAACTGTATGTGTGAAATAATTAATGTGAAGGGAAGACAGGTAACTGTATGAATAACAGAATCAATGTGATGACAAGGCAGAAAGCTCGAACTTTGAGTCAAAGGGTGAAATAATTAATGTGAAGACAAGACAAAACACTGTGTGTGTGAAATAATTCGTGTGAAGACAATGTGTAAAATTGTCATCAGAATGCCAAGGATTCGCCCGCCCAGTTTTGATGCATATATTCAGCATCTGTTCAGTTGCTTGAAATTGCAAGAATATTTTTTCCCATCTTCTGATTTTTTTAAAGTCTAGATCCAAGTTTCATTTTTGTATTTTAAAAAGTCAATTCAACTAGCTCAAAATGCCGTGGAATCTGTGTGTGTGTAAGTGAATGTTTGTGTGTGAGTATGTGTGAGCCTTCATTTGCTATTTTTCTAAAAGTGAATTTATGTAAAATAAGAGAGAGAGAGAGAGAGAGAGAGAGAGAGAGAGAATGTATGTGTGTGTGTGTGTGTGTGTGTGTGTGTGTGTGTGTGTGGCGCGCATATGAGTGTGCGTGCATGCATGAGTGTTGTGTGTGTGTGTGGTGTGTGTGTGTGTGTGTGTGTGTGTGTGTGTGTGTGTGTGTTGTGTGTGTGTGTGTGTGTGTGTGTACGTTGTGTGTATGTGTGTGAAGATATTTAACATCTGTAACTTCTCCGTTCATGATTTACCCGTTCTGATGAAGACAATTAATATCTGTAATTTGTCCATTTATGATTTTGCCAGTCCTGACAAAGACATTAAACATCTGTAACTTGTCCGTTCATGATTTACCAGTTCTGATGAAGACATTTATTGATTTAATATCCATAACTTGTCCGTTCATGATTTACCAGTTCTGATGAAGACATTTATTGATTTAATATCCATAACTTGTCCGTTCATGATTTACCAGTTCTGATGAAGACATTTATTGATTTAATATCCATAACTTGTCCGTTCATGATTTACCAGTTCTGATGAAGACATTTATTGATTTAATATCCATAACTTGTCCGTTCATGATTTACCAGTTCTGATGAAGACATTTATTGATTTAATATCCATAACTTGTCCGTTCATGATTTACCAGTCCTGATGAAGACAATTAATATCTGTAACTTGTCCATTCATCATCTACATATTGCGACAGTAAGCACTGAGTACAGCCATGTACACAGTCTCAATCCTGGATGATGATCATCATCACTGCATTGTAAAATCTGTGCCAGATTCTGAGGCCATTTAGGTGACATAGTAAATCAGACAAAACAGAAGAAAAAAAAAAGAAAAGAAAAGAAAGTGAACATAAAGGAAATGTCCCTAAATGCTACGGTAGTTCTTTTGCAATAAGCAGCTATATGTTGCACAGAAAACTGATCACATGACCAGGCGCAAATATCATGATGGATGTGTATAAACACAGCTTTCCTTTGAGCGCTAAAACCGCCTGTAATGGCGATCACATTCATGTCAGTGACTCCTTCCACAGACTGAGAAACACCCAAACCCACAATCATTTCAGTATATCTGGCCAGGTCTGTTTCAGTAATGGCTACACTAACTCGATGGGAGTAGTTTTGTACAGGCAACAACAAGAACAGCAGCAACAACAACAACAACAATAATAATAATAATGATAATAGTAATAATAATAATACAGTACATCAACACACTGACACTGATCAGTCCATCAACACACTGTCAGTGTGTTGTGTTTTATTGTGTTTGTATTTGTATCTGTGTGTGTATTTGTATCTGTGTGTGTGTGTGAGTGTGTGTGTGTGTGTGTGTGTGTGTGTGTGTGTGTGTGTGTGTGTGTGTGTGTTGTTGTGTTGTGTTGTGTGTGTGTGTGTGTGGTGTGTATGATGCTGTGTGTTGTTGTGTGTGTGTGTGTCGCGTGCTGTTGTGTGTGTGAGTGTGTGATGTAGTTTGTGTGTGTATGATGTATAAGTGTAGTGTGTGTGGAGTGTGTGGTGGTCTTTGATTTAATGTCTATTCACTAAAGTGATTTCAGACATAAAAAAACCAAAAAAAACAAAAAACAAACCCAACTTGCAAAAGGTTAATCTTCAGGAAAAAGAAATGAACCAGAAAAACAAGACAAGAAAGAAAAATTTACAAATGACGTTATCATAATTAACGATTGAAACAGTAAAATTAGCTAACCATAACACTGAACATGAGAAATAATGGCACGTTAAAGATATTTCGCTATCGGACTTTTTGACAGGCTAACAAAAAATTCATATGTTAAGGATGGTGAGGCAAATATGTCAGAAACTGTCTTCGTTGATAACGTAGGTATATGTCGTTTTACCCGAACGCATGAAAGAATATGACTATGTGTTATCTTCTTTCCACACAGACACACTACATTCCTGGTGTATTTTGTTTTGAATGCATCAAGTTTCCACCTATACATAAGGGATTGTATACTTCTGCTGGCAGGGAACCGCTTAGGTGTTTTGCTAATTTCAAAATTCATGTAACATTTTTCATACTTTTTCTGTTTATCTTGAAACTGCTTCCATACGTAGGCGTCCACTAAGGTATAACACTCATGCAATGAGAGGGAAAGTTGTATATGATTTGAATCTGGTGAGCTCTTTGCCCCCCGTTTGGCAGCCCTATCAACCATATCATTGTAATGAAAAGAACTATGAGATGGTATCCAGCAGAAAGTAATATTAGTGCCTCTTAAGGATAAACTATTAATCAAGTGAGTAATTTCCAATATCATTTCAGATCTTGTTTGTAATTTTGATAATTCAAGAGCTTGAAGTACAGATTTTGAATCAACGCAAAAAAGTATCTGGGGAATTGTCCTAGGAAGATTTATCATACAATTCAAAGCCATTAAGATTGCAAAGAGTTCTGCAGTAAAGATAGATTTATAAAGTCCTATATAGAAAGATTTCTCAATTTTGAGAGCAGGTATTAAAAACGCTGAGCCTGCTTGTCTTTCAATTATTGAACCATCAGTGTAAACTTTCAAGTGATCGGAATAAAAGTCTTCTATATGACATTTAACGTGACTTGCCAGTAAGTTGATATTATCTTCTTTTTTTAAGTCAGTGTGGTGAATGTCAAATCGTGCTCTTTGAAGTTCCCAACTGGGTACTGGTGAAAACGAAGGTCTTAAAGTTACAGGACCTGTGTCTAAATCAATTCCAGAGCCTTTCATAACATCAGCTGTAAATGTTGCAAGCGTGACCTGTGAGGATATCGATTTAGCTCTTTTTGGAAAGTCGGTGTCTGATCTTACTTTTGTCTCTGTTTTGATGCTGTTTTCTATGGTAGTGTTTCTTAACAGAAATTTAGTAGAAGCGACTTTCCTTTGTTCATCAAGTGGCAACAATTTGATTGCATTGTATGTACGATGGCAACAGGCATGCATTGGAAGACCCAGCGCAAGTTTGAAACCTTTACAATCTATGCTCTGCAGTTTTGTGAGTAAGCGTTTTGGTGCGCTGAAGAATATTTCTTGGGCATAGGTTAATTTAGATCTAATAAGCGATTTACTGAGATGAACAAGTGTTGATGCATCTTGTCCCCATATCTGTTTGCGAACTATTTTCAAGAAATTTAAACTTTTTTGAGCTTTTGTTAAGTATTCAATATGCTGATTCCAAGATAATTTGGCTGTAAGGAAAACTCCTAAGAATTTAATCGACTCCTTATACTGAAGAAGAGTATCTCCCAGTTTGAACGTGGGAATATTTGCTGGGTTAGCTCCACTGTTAAACAGAACTATCTTTGGTTTTTCCACGGATAGATGTAGTCCATTTTCTACCATATATCGTGCTATTTTATCGAGTTCTAATTGATAACATTTACGCGTATAATTAAGACAGCGCAAAGGAGTTTTTCTTTTCATATTGACCTGCATCCACATGCATAAATCATCAGCATATTGAGCTAAAGTTACATATTTAGAAATTTTACTGGGTAAGTCATGCAATAATATCATGAAGAGAAGGGGAGCAATAACGGATCCCTGAGGGATACCCATTTGAAGAAATCGTTTTGAAGAATACACATTTTCGATCCTCGTTTGAATTACACGGTCTTCTAAGAAGCATTTGACATAATCAAAAATGTGACCTGTTAGCCCAATACTTTTCAATTTGAATAATAATCGGGAGTGCCATACTTGGTCGTATGCTTTAGTTATATAAAAAAATGTAGCTAAAACACACTGGCGTCTGGCAAATTGTTGTTTGATATTAGTGGTTAGCTTAGTTAGGAGTTCTACTGGTGACCTGCCTTTTCTAAACCCTGCCTGATTCACTGGTAATATGTTGTTCTTTTCACAGTAGTACATCAATCTCTTTAAAATTATTTTCTCCATAAGTTTACATACGTGCGATGTTAATGCAATTGGCCTATAGTTTTTCAAGTCAATATTGCATTCACCTGCTTTTAGTACAGGAACCACTATTGATTGTTTCCAATAGTCGGGCAGTTTGCCGCTATTCCAACATTTTTTAAACATATTATGTAGCAAGATTAAAAAATTTTCTGGTAAATTTTTCAACATCTCATTGGAAATTGCATCAAATCCTACTGATGTCTTTTTATTTGGAATTGATTTAATGGCATCTTTTAATTCTTGGAGCTGATTGGTGCATTTACGTAGTGCGTATTATCTGGGACAGGATCCTTGTATGCGTTGGTCTTTTCTTCCTGTACCCTATAATTTCTACTAGAGGCAGGAAGTCCTTCTACTCGACAGAACTCAGCAAACATGTCTGCAAAAGCTTCTGCTTTCTTCTGTGAGCTAGGTAAAGGGTTGTTTTCTAGCTTTACTGGAATTGAAGGCAACTTGATCCCATTTTTCATTGTTTTCAGTTTTTCCCAAATCTTTTGCATATCTTTATGGTCACTTACTTCATATGTACAAAAAGATTTCCAATATAGTTCTTTAGCTTGTTCTATGACTCTGTTACAGTTTATGTTCGCACTTTTCATTGCCGTATGATTTTCAGGTGACCTATTAGCTATATATTGTTTGTATTTTTCTTTCTTTTCGTTGACTGCCTTTTCACAATCTCTATTCCACCAGACTTTTCCATGATGTTTTCCTGTTTTTGACGCTTTAAGTTCTGGAATTGAAATTTTTGCAGCCCTTAAGAGTGACTTACAGAAATCTGCGTACATATCGTTTAAGGTCGTTGTTTCAGATAGATCTGTTCTTGTATTTCGTAGGAAAGCTTTAAAACTGGCCCAATCTGCGTATTTATAGTTAAACTTGGGTAAACTATCTTGTGGTATTGCATCAAACTCAGTGATAAGGTTAAGGGTAAGAAGTATGGGGATGTGATCTGATCCCAACAAGTCATCCTCTGTTTGCCATGTGGCATTTGGTGCTAGCGATGGTGAGATTAAGGTAAGGTCTATAGCTGTGGGTCTGTGGGTTGGTATATCAGGGACACGGGTAACGTGTCCGTTGTTTAGTAAGTATAAATTGGAATCTATAATATTTTCAATCAACCTATTGCTAGTTATGTTTTTACAGTCCTTGTCCCAAAATGGGGCATGTGCATTAAAATCACCACCAACTATCCACTTGTCACGTTGGTCATGAAAATGTTTCAACCACTCAGTATTCACAGAATCGGGACCTCTTGGTAGATAGACAGAGGCCAAATTCAAAACTAATGATGATGAACATTTTATAATGATTGCACATGAAGAAATAGATGAGGACGATTTTGGTACTGGCGATGATCTTTCGCAGTAGTTCAGTCCTTCACGAACATATCTAGCTGTTTGTTTTCGGCCACCGACATTGATAGTCATATACTGGTGGATAATAAAACCCCGATATTTTAGGTATATTGGTTTTGGTGGTATTCAGCGATTGTAGAAGCAAGACTTGGATGTTTCTAGAAGATAGATAGTTACTCAAATAGGAAATGTTTCTAACAATGGAACGTGTGTTCCACTGAACAATGTTGATGTCACTGACTACACACTTTTTCATGATGAACGGTTGAATAAGCTTGGAGTAGTATCCCACATTTAGATGATTAGATAATCAATTAATCTAACGTTCAAGTAAATTTTATCATAAGTAAGCAAATAAGAGTATAAGGAATTAAAACAATATAGTTGAGTACTGAACAAAGAGGAACTGAATCTGGGCTGAATCTAAAATGACCAGGGAGGGAAGAAAAACTGAGGGTGAAAGCCAGGTCTTGATTGATGGCGTTGATGGGTTGATCTCCTCGGTTTTTCCCAGAAAAGCTGATGGATATGCCTCCCTATATTTCTGGCCAGAACGCTCGCCCCTCTGGTGGTCGGATGTACGTCGTCCTGGCTGACTTGAGTGTAGTGACTTGTTTGCAGGTTATCGTGGCTGATGTAGTTGACATTTGCTGCGTTGAGGAGTCTCTCTTTGGTTAGGACATTAAGCAGCTCCCTTTTCACGCTTAGGTGCTTGTTTCTTACAGGAGCGACCTGACTTAACACTATCTTGGCTTTTGGAAATTGGGTGTTAACAGATTTTACACAGTCGTCTAGATTTGTACTACATACTTTTGGCTCCTTCGTTTTCAGATCTGCTATCCCCACGTGTAAAACAACGCAGTCAGGTTCAGGTGTCAGCTCTTCTTTAGATTTTTCAATAGCTCTCTTACACTCGTCGATGGTACGTATCTTCCTCGTGGCCACCTGGAAACCGTAGGACGATCCTAATCTTTTTCCATCCACTTTATTTACAATAGAGTCATGAATAATGAGAACTCGTGGGAGAACATTGGACTTAGATCTAGGATGTGTTGGAACAGCAGTTTTGACGTCACGTTTAGTTTTGGTAGAGACGTCAGATTGGTGCCTGACATTTTTCTGTCGAAAATCGATGTTTGTGCGAAATGTTGTTTTGGCTGGTTGAGCGGCGCATTCCGCATAAGATGAAAATTTGTCCATGGGTGATGTGGTGGTAGAATCACTGTGGACTGCGGAGTCAGTCTGGCACGCTGTGGAGGTTGTAAGTATTGTGCACTGTTTGATTTCGCGCAGCTCTTGTAATGCTTTTTTGTTTTCATGCAGAAGTTTTCTGTCAGACTGAAGCTTGTCTGTAAGGCTGCTGATTTGGATAGACAACTGATAGATTGTATTTTTAAGAATGTCTATTTGCCTTACCGCCTCTTGACAGTGACAGCCACAAGATGTTACTGACGGTTGTAGAACTGGTGGCTGACATGTGGACGGTAAACCTGTCTGAGTGGAGCTGGTGTTGTTTGAATTATTGCCGTCATCTGGGGTGTTGAAAGATGACGGTGACTCTGTTTTGGTGTTGTCTTTTTTGGTAGCGGTGTTCTTCGTTTTCTCTTTGGTGAGGCTACGTTTGGAACGGGTCATTTTCAGCCCAGTTGATTCCTCTCCGATGTCGTTCAGTTAAAAAGCCGCCATCTTAGTGTGAGTGTGTGTGTGTGTGTGTGCGCGTGCGTGTATGTGTGAGTGTGTGTGCACGTGCATGTGTGTGTGTGTTTGTGTGTATGCATGCATGTGCATGTGTGTGTGTATGTTTATGTGTAAGCCGTAGTGGTGTGTGCTGTGTATGTGTGTGTACATGTGCAAGTGTGCGTGTGTGTGCATGTGTAGGTCACTAGGGTGTGTGTGCATGTGAAAGTCACTAGGTGTGTGTGTGTGTGTGTGGTTTGCTGCTGTTCAGATGTTGTTCATGATGATAAACTAAGGTACATGACATTCAGTCTTCAACAGAAGTGCACGTGGAACAACAGGAAGACCCTGTTCAACAAGGAAATTCTAGCCAGATCACTCCAGCAAGGACAACAAGACGAGGGAGAATCATCAGAACACCACTGCATTTCAGATACTATGTGTGATGATCGACGAAAGAATCGTCACAAACGATTGTGCTTTATAATGTTTGAAAAACTGTGTGTTCAGTTAAATAGTTAAAGTTAAAATGTAGAAGCTTATGATCTAGGCCTAGGTTACTTAGACTTAGAGACAACATGATCTAAATCAGTTTGTTATTTCTGTGATTCTTCTTCTTCTTCCTTCACACGGCCAACACCATTTTACTGATGGTTTTGTCATAGTTTGGGGAGATTGCCGAAGATTGCGCTGTTGTGAGGATTTGGAACATTTTCGCAACTCCAACTGAGCCAGTCTGATTTCCTTGGAGGTACCCAGGGTCAAGCCCCTACCAGCAGTGCCTCAGCTTTCATCGCTGCTACTTGGCTAGGTCCGAAAGAGGTGTGAGGGGGTGGGGGTGGGGTGATGGTGAAAAAGTAGCAGGGTGAGGGGGCAGGGGTGGAAAAGTGACTGGGAGGGATGGCAGGGGGGGGGGGGGTTAGGGAGTAGTGGTCGAGGGTAAGGGGGAAGGGATGGGGGTGGTGGTGGTGGTTGTTTCAGGCTCTAGAGATGGACTTGAAGCGGTCCAGTGACTCAGCCGTCACAACGATTGGAGATCGACAAAGAAAAAACATTAAGATCTTCTTCTTCAGTGTTGAGGGCCCACAATCAAACTTTATTATTCTGGCGCCTATAACTGGGGGGTTTGCAGCAGATAAATCTGGGCAGTGGACTTGTCTTTAGAGTTCAGTTTTAATCATGATGATGGTGGGGTGGGGGGAATGAGGGTGGTGGGGTGAGGGGACAGGAGGGTGAGGGGGGGTGAAGAGGGATGGGGTGGGTGAAGAGGGCAGCAGGGGGGTGGGGCAGGGGTTCTGAGGGGAAAGGGGAGGGAAGGGGGGTCGGTTTAGTCAGGTTTTGGAGGCCCTTGACACGAATGTGTCAAGTGTAACAGTTGTGGCCTCAACTGTTCCTTGTTGGAGATTGTTCCAGTTCTTGACAGTTCTAGGCAGAAATGAAGCAGCTCTATACTGGGTCCTTGATGCGATCAAGTGGAACTGTCTGTCATGGCCACGTCGCTTACGGTCAGGTAGAGGGACTAGTTTTGCTTTCACTGTATTAGGCTGGGACAGTGAACAAGGCCTTGGTGCACTTTGAACAGCATAGAGAGTCTTGCTACTTGCCGTCGTTTCTCCAGTGAGGGCCAGCTCAATGTGACCAGCATGCTGCTCGTCTTTGAACCTCTTCTATTTTGGTTATGTTTTTCTCTGTATGAGGGTCCCAGACGGAAGACGCGTACTCCAGTCCAGATGGGGGCGAACTAGCGCTTGGTTTGGAATAACTGTCATTACTTTCACAACAGTTCAAAAGAAACGAGAAGAATCACAAACGTACCTGCTTCATTCACAGAAACATTCTTGAATAACGGAACACTCTTGGACACAATATTAATCCTTTAAAAGGGGGAAGGTGTGGTGATATTAGCAGACGACAGTACTGCTTCCGCTATCGTGACCTTATAGCGCACAGACACATCAACAACGTAAACAATAACAGCTGTTCAGCTCTGACAGAAACAACCGTCGCAGACGGTCTAAACTAGTTAGTAGTCCTTATCAAGATACACGCCTTTCCCTTACGTTTTCAGAAAGCATTGTTTCTCTAACATATCCAAGGAACACTCAGGTTTATGTTAGTTGATTTGTTTGTTTGTTTGTTTGTTTGTTTAACTGACACCGACAGCATCAGTTAGATGTATGAACTGCTAGACAAATTACGTAGCCCCAACTATGTCCGTCTGATGTTATTTTACTTTTCTTGTGCTTTCAATACTATTCAACCTTATCTTTTAGCAAAGAAGCTCAAGCATATGGGACTTGCTTTCCTTACAAACACACCTCAGTTTGCAAAATTAAAGGATTGTTTTATCTGTAGAAACACAGGTAGGCCTACACCACAGGGTACAGTACTCCCACCATTTCTGTTTACAATGTACACAACTAAACGCAGAAGCTTGACAGAATCCTGTTCATTGTTTAAGTTTGCTAGTGATTCCATAATAAAGGACTAATTACTGATGGCTACCTGGCCGAACCTGTCTCTCAGTGACAAAAAAGTTACTTACTGCGTAGCTTTCATCGGCGATCCGGCCGACTTCTTCAGCGCAACTGCTGGGTTGAGAACTGGCTTCAGTGCGTACCGCCGTGAGCGAACTCACGACAGTGTCACTGGATAAGTGAGGAATACACCGATGGCAGGTTGTGTCGGCCCCTGTCACGGTTGAGGGTGGGGTTCCTTGCGGCGATGTAAACTGCCTCCTTTACTCCCCTCTGGAACCATCTTGCTTCTTTGTTGAGAACTTGCACACTGTCCTTTTCAAAGTGGTATTGGGTGTGGGTCAGATGTTCTCCCACTGGAGAGGACTCACGTTTGTGTTCTTTTAATCTTTTGTGCAAGTTGCAATTACTGATGATAATGAAGCTGACTCCAAAATAAAAATTGACTGGTTCATGAACTCGTGTGAGAAAAATGATATTCAATCAAATGTTGGCAAAACAAAAGAACTTGTAATTGGCTTCAGAGTAGAAAAGAGATCATGTTCAGGTAAAATGACAATAAAAGACAAAGTGATTGTCTTTCTACCTGAACATGACCTCTTTGCTTGAACAGGTGGATACATACAAATATCTTGGGGTGATAACTGACAATAAGCTATCATGGAAAGAAAATTCTAATGCACTTTCTAAGAAGATTAACAGCTCAATGAACTGTTTAAGAAAACTAAAGTCTTTTTAATATGAGCAAACAGATGCTCCAAATGCTTTACACATCTGGTATTTGCAGTATTTTAACTTTTGGTGCTGTGTAATGGGGTGGAAATTTGACCAAACATGACAAAGACAGGTTTGAAAAAATCATTAAGACAGCAGATGGGTGGTAAATAAAGGACAACACGCTTTTAGCTACATGTAGGCTACAAGAGGAAAATTACGGAGACTCATGAGAATTTTGACAAGTGAAACACACCTGTTACACGAAAATATTAGTAAGAGATGGTTGTCTGCAGTCTTAGGTTTGGAGCTCCGTACTCAGGAACATCTCGTTACCCAAATTCTTTCATTCCCACAGGCATTTGCACATTCAGCCAACATATGCAAATTCTGCCATACCCATCTCATGCCATTTACACACAAAACAGCACACACTATCACAACACATACCACCCTTCCACCACCAACATACCCCCCCCCCCCCCCCCACACACACACGCAGAATGAATATAGGCAATCACAAACTACTGCAGAGCATTGAGGCCCCGAGAGGTAACAATGTATAGTTTTTTTTAACCAGACGGGATCAGTTTTGAGTTTTCAATCCATGTCACTGACAGCACCTCATCAATGGCAGTATGCGTGATGTTGAGTTGGGAGGGAATGGTCAGGCTGATGGAAGTGTTCTGCAGTAAGGGCACAAGTGTCAACTTTTGTGTCAGAATGAAGATGGTCGGTTCTTTTTTCGTATGTGTGTGTGTGAATTTTAGTGTCACCAACTTATTAGCTATTAGGGCAGTTTTATGACAGGGGAGGAGGTAAACGACAATTGTTGTTTCATATCAGCTTATATTATATATGATGGCAGGTTGTACATGATTCCTCATTCTGGTCATTTGTAAAGGTAGCCTAGCTATTTGTGTTAGCTGCTGCTGATAGACAACACATTCTGCCGTGCATTTGAAACACTGAGCCCGGACATATCTGTATAAAACAGGGGGGAAGGCAGAGGGCAGGAGAATGTTATTCAGAGATTTGCTGTTTCTCTCGCCTAGAAAAGGGGGTGGGGGGATATCAAGTCATTGCTTTTTGGGGTCTGGAACTGGAAAGTAAGGTAGGATGCAGCCCATGAAGTTGTTTGTGTGGTGGGTGGGTAGGTGGGTGGGACATGGATTGTAGGTCACTAAAATAGGGGTATGCTGGGTGTGCTGTTTGGGTTTGCATTGAGGGGTATGACATTTAGGGTGGTGTCTGGCTTTCTCCAAGGCTGAGGTCTGGCATTTCAGGTTGTATCCTAGGAGACGTACACAGATGCTCTGCTCACTCAGCACAGCATATCTCAGTACTGTTTGGTTTGGAACAGTTCTGTTTCAGACAAAGGGCAGAGTATTTTTCTGTAGTTGATTGTACACAACTTTCAGGCTGGGCACATAGTTTTTGTCTGTTGTTGATGGTAGACAGCTTTCAGACTGGACACAATGTATCTGTTGTTGATGGTAGACAGCTTTCAGACTGGACACAATGTATCTGTTGTTGATGGTAGACAGCTTTCAGACTGGGCACAAGTGTATTTGTTGTTGATGGTAGACAGCTTTCAGACTGGGCACAATGTATCTGTTGTTGATGGTAGACAGCTTTCAGACTGGACACAATGTATTGTTGTTGATGGTAGAGTTCAGACTGGGCAATGTATCTGTTGTTGATGGTAGACAGCTTTCAGACTGGCACAATGTATTGTTGTTGATGGTAGACAGCTTTCAGACTGGGCACAATGTATCTGTTGTTGATGGTAGACAGCTTTCAGACTGGGCACAATGTATCTGTTGTTGATGGTAGACAGCTTTCAGACTGGACACAATGTATCTGTTGTTGATGGTAGACAGCTTTCAGACTGGGCACAATGTATCTGTTGTTGATGGTAGACAGCTTTCAGACTGGACACAATGTATCTGTTGTTGATGGTAGACAGCTTTCAGGCTGGGCACAATGTATCTGTTGTTGATGGTAGACAGCTTTCAGACTGGGCACAATGTATCTGTTGTTGATGGTAGACAGCTTTCAGATGGACACAATGTATCTGTTGTTGATGGTAGACAGCTTTCAGACTGGGCACAATGTATCTGTTGTTGATGGTAGACAGCTTTCAGACTGGGCACAATGTATCTGTTGTTGATGGTAGACAGCTTTCAGACTGGACACAATGTATCTGTTGTTGATGGTAGACAGCTTTCAGACTGGGCACAATGTATCTGTTGTTGATGGTAGACAGCTTTCAGACTGGGCACAATGTATCTGTTGTTGATGGAAGACCGAGGTGAATCCATTTTGATAGGTCTTAAGGATCACTGGCATTAGAACTGTAACAGACTATGTGTTGTCAAGCCCACTTAACTTCCTTGACCATAACATTCCATGAACACATATGAAGGGTGTGCCAATACTAACTTGACAACACCATGACTGTGACTGCTGGTATGTCAGACATCAGACAGCTGTAACAAACATGATCGGCTTACGTACAGGATGATACTTATCTTGGGTCATCTTGGATCTTTTCCTCATCATGTGGCATCTGCGGTGTTGGTGCTTGTGGATTTTACTTAAACTGCTTAACTACTGTCTTGAGAAAACTGGAACACACACGTATGCATGCTCTCTCTCTCTCTCTCATGCATGAATGCATGCACGCACACACACACCACTCACACATATACACACCAGACCATAAACATATCAGGCCGCACAGACACACACACACGTACGCACGTATGCACACACACACACACACCAGACCACAAACATATCAGACTATACACACACAAAAGATAAACCAGTAGGCTACATAATACATTTTTGCTTTTATTGTACAACACTGACTGAAAATGAGAGAGAGACAAGAAGAGCAAAAAAAAAGTCTTACAGATCACAGCCCAGCAAAACACTAACTGTCCACACAGAAACAATCATGGCCACAAAAAAGAAAAGCTTATCACAATAAAAGAACACAACAACAACAGCAACAACTGACAAATCAGAACACTACAGAAATGGAAAATATGAATGTGGCTATGAAATAAATGTAGCATACATATGAACCATTCATACACTCACAGTCACATAGTTGACCATTTCATGAATTGATCCATAAAGCACGGAAAAACGACCAATAAAGCAAGAAAAACGATCCACAAAGCTAGAAAAAAAAAAGATCCATAAAGTGAGGAAAAACAATGATCACGGAGCTGGTATCATGAAGAACTCATTGACAAAGCAAAGATGGTGACAGTTGGACTGGTGTTGAAACGAATTCATTGAAAATAGCAAAGAAAACACGACTATGGGAGTGACATCCAAATGAACTGACTGATCAGAAGGGAGAGGAAAACCAATGGCAATTTCACACTGTCAAATTGTTGCTTCACAGAAGACAGTCAGAAACTTGCCACATGACATTATGAAGTCAATTTCTCGCCTCACTGATCACATCTTCAAGTCATGCTGCACCATACAGATCATCCATTTACAGCTCAAAGCAAATCAGATTGCACCAAACACAAAACACATTTCAAACACAGGCAATGAATGGACATTTACGTTTGTAGATCCTATCTGTTGTCTCATCCACTTTGCAGCAGTCCACAGCAATAATAATGATTAACGTTCATGACAATGATTTTCGAAGGAGATCCTATCAAAGAGTACAACATGATGAAAACATTTCACTGTTTTCAGGGCAGACGAAGAAATGAAATGAGATGAAAATTCATTTTCCATTATTACAGTAATATATTTTAGCACATAGGAAAGAGAGTCAGAAAACTTGCACGTTATGACATTTGAAATGAAAACAAAGTGAACAGAGGATTAGGGAAGGGGGAGAGGGACTCAGACATGAACACGGATTGGGTCAGAGGTCAGAGGAGAGGGGAGGCAATGAAGGGCGGTAGGATGGGTAAATGGATGGGATGGGACAGCCACCATACCCACACATCAACATGTTGACCTTTTGGCAAAGAAACTGTGACATATACAACAAAACCCACAACACAAAAATCTAGTCAATGACTTGACTGTCACAACTTTCCTCCACACCTCATTAAAAAACAAAAACAAAAAAACAAAAAAAATGCACCGTACTGTGGGTAACAAGACAGCACACAATGCAAATAAATGTATAGACAGCACCAAATCACACAATAAATGACAAACAAGAAGCGGCAAAAAATCACAGTTGAGCGTTCATTTCAGCACAGGCAATGGCGCTGGACATACTCCAGCATTATTCATCACACTCACTATTCTGTCAAGCCCCCTCCCCCTCTTGCAATTCCAAAAATTGTACAGTAAATTTAAGCTTTGTTTGTTGCTTTATTAGAAATACCACACATGGTTATTACAAGCAAGCCTTCATTCTATTGGCTTTGGAAAGGCTTTATCCCTTCGCAGTGTACACATGACTTTTCATTTAACAGAAAGGAAAGAAGGGTCGCACTTCATCCATTAATAAGTTGGTCCTGAAGTTTGTGTTTTTAAAAGGAAAGGGGTCGCACTTCATCCATTAATAAGTTGGTCCTGAAGTTTGTGTTTTTAAAAGGAAAGAAGGGTCGCACTTCATCCATTAATAAGTTGGTGTGAAGTTTGAGTTTTTATAAGGAAAGAAGGGTTACACTTCATCGATAAAATGTTGGTGTGAAGTTTGTGTTTTTCTGTTGTTTTTTGCTCCTGTTTGGGCTGGATTCACCTGATCCACCTGAATCATTTCTGTGTCCAACACAACAGGAAACAGCCACAACAAAAAAACACAGGTAGGCCTATGTATGTCACAGTATTTTGAAAACAGTGAAGTGGACAAGATTCTATTCCTGACAACTTCCAGCACAGTGATTTGGAAATTCAGATGATAAAACCGTTTACGGTAAATATGCATTCTGTTTTCATTTGATGAGATAGTCAATCCCCCTGATATTCTTAGCACTTGATGAGATAATCATTCCCTTCTGATATTCTTAGCACTTGATGAGATAGTCAGTCCCTACTGATATTCTTAGCACTTGAAGAGATAGTCAGTCCCTACTGATATTCTTAGCACTTGATGAGATAGTCAGTCCCTACTGTATTCTTAGCACTTGATGAGATAGTCAGTCCCTACTGATATTCTTAGCACTTGATGAGATAGTTTTAGCACTTAATGAGATAGTCACTCCCTCCTGATACTCTTAGCGCTTGATAAGATAGTCACTCCCTCCTGATACTCTTAGCGCTTGATGAGATAGTCACTCCCTCCTGATACTCTTAGCGCTTGATTAGATAGTCACTCCCTCCAGACATTCTTAGCACTTGATTAGATAGTCACTCCCGTTTGATACTCTTAGCACTTGATAAGATAGTCACTCCCGTTTGATACTCTTAGCACTTGATTAGTCACTCCCGTTTGATACTCTTAGCACTTGATTAGATAGTCACTCCCGTTTGATACTCTTAGCACTTGATAAGATAGTCACTCCCGTTTGATACTCTTAGCACTTGATTAGATAGTCACTCCCGTTTGATACTCTTAGCACTTGATTGATAATCACTCCCGTTTGATACTCTTAGCACTTGATTAGATAGTCACTCCCGTTTGATACTCTTAGCACTTGATAAGATAGTCACTCCCGTTTGATACTCTTAGCACTTGATTAGATAGTCACTCCCGTTTGATACTCTTAGCACTTGATTAGATAGTCACTCCCGTTTGATACTCTTAGCACTTGATTAGATAGTCACTCCCGTTTGATACTCTTAGCACTTGATTAGATAGTCACTCCCGTTTGATACTCTTAGCACTTGATTAGATAGTCACTCCCGTTTGATACTCTTAGCACTTGATTAGATAGTCACTCCGTTTGATACTCTTAGCACTTGATAAGATAGTCACTCCCGTTTGATACTCTTAGCACTTGATAAGATAGTCACTCGCGTTTGATACTCTTAGCACTTGATGAGATAGTCACTCCCGTTTGATACTCTTAGCACTTGATGAGATAGTCACTCCCGTTTGATACTCTTAGCACTTGATGAGATAGTCACTCCCTCCTGATATTCTTAACTATTCTTTTCACGATCTGTTCACATTTCTTCATATTTTTGGACAAATCTACAGCAGTCTTTTAACTTGAAGATCTGTTCACATGTATATGTACTCTTTACTAATTCTACAGCTTTTCTTTCAATGTGTGCATGCTTATGTTCAGAAAATCCCAAATTGACCACTGACCACGATCGGCCCCAGTCCCACACAAGCAAGGTGGGGGGGGGGGGGGGGGGATTCACACAAATCCCTCTTGCTCACAACAGCACAGTGTGCAACTGTTTTGTTTTTTCCACAGTTCAATACAATGAAGGGTTTTTCAAATCATCACTTCACCAACATCAGGGTTATAGCATTACACAACAACACCATTAAAATAATTTTTAAAAAAACCACTTTCATATAGCCATGATTTTCCACCTTAATTTTTCAAACAAAATCACAGAAACAAGATAATAATAATAATAATGATGATGATAATGATAATAACAATAGTAATAATGATAATGATCATAGTAACAATCCTCTAAAATCACCTATAATTTTTAACCGCTGAATATATTCACAAACACATGAATGAATAGTTTAGAACTATTCATGATTATAAGGGGGAAACCAAAACAATCAAAACAATGATTCTTACTTGATGGGTACAGATGTGCATAAAATTTAAACGTTGGTGTGTGTGTGTGTGTGTGTGTGTGTGTGTGTGTGTGTGTGTGTGGTGTGTGTGTGTGTGTGTGTGTGTGTGTGTGTGTGTGTGAGTGTGTGTGTGTGTGTGTGTGTGTGTGTGTGTGTGTGTGTGTGTGTGTGTGTGTGTGAGAGTGTGTGTGTGTGTGTGTGTGTGTGTGTGTTGTGTGTGTGTGTGTGTGTGTGTGTGTGTGTGTGTGTGTGTGTGTGTGTGTGTGTGTAGTCAGAGATAGATTGAACATGATAAAGTAAATACCATTATGTCTAAAAAGATAAAGAACATCGCACTGTCTTAATACAGATGATAAAGGAAATAGCCATATGTCTACACATTATAAAGGATAAAACAGACGACGATCAAGGGAAGTAATCCGACAGACCCTAATGAAGGGAGGTAAGAATGCCATGAAGCCTAGCAGTAAAACAATGAGCAATGTCATGCAGACAATGAAAGACCAACAGGTATCAGATAAAAGAAGTAGATATTAAGATAACAGGGCCACAGTCTGACTGATACACTAAACATAAAGACACTAAACTGCTAAACAACAATCAGATCATACACTGAACACATCACCACAGGAGATGTGTATCAATGTATGAACGTCGAATCAGATCATCTATTGTACACTTCACCACAAGAGAATAGTACCAACCCTGATTCAGATCATACATTGAACAGATCACCACAGGAGATGTGAATGCAGATGTGCCAGTCAGATCATACCTATACACATCATGTACGCCAATTATTTCATGACAGAAAGAAGACAGGTCCTACACAAAGATCACTCCGTGACATGATGTACAGTGACAGTGGACACAAGCACACACCAGACCAAGCTGGTTACACATACAGGAATCATGTCTTTGTGGTCACACAACAATCTGGAATTGTTTTCATATTTCCTTGTTTTAGCCATTAAGACTGAATGTAAGTCAGATCAAGATTGAACTGACGTAATATGAAAA
This sequence comes from Monoplex corrugatus, assembly GCA_030674185.1. Classification (NCBI taxonomy): domain Eukaryota; kingdom Metazoa; phylum Mollusca; class Gastropoda; order Littorinimorpha; family Ranellidae; genus Monoplex; species Monoplex corrugatus. Next base: position 2,343,953 of record JAPXFY010000016.1, read on the forward strand.
ATCACACATTAGTATGTGTAATTGTGGTCAAAGATTGCACACAAAAATACTTCACACAAAAGCCTGTTTATCATAACTTTTATAATTGTACTACACTGCGAATAATGTTGACACACACACACGCACATACATACACATACACACACACATACATATATACATATATGTATAACCATATATATCTATAGCAGGCATATCTTGTTTCGTGCTAGTTGAGAACTGATGGCTGTGATAATAACTTTTAATCAGTTGAGATTAATCACCACAACAAACATTTTCTGGCTGCAGGACTTTTTCCTGGGAGATTCTATGTCTGTGACCATGACAGAGAAAAATGGCCGGCAGTGTTCACAGCACTTACACACTGGTCAACTTTCTATATGATTCCACATTTATGTGGACGGAACATCTCTTCCTCAGGATCATCACAGAACTGTGTGAAAGACTACAGAGGTCCTCCCACAGTTTCCAAGTCAAATGGTCGTCATGACAGACAGACAGGGACAGTCTGATGCACATAGCTTGCAATTTGTTCAAGATGGAGCCGTCAGATGTGCATGGTTTCCTTTGTGCTCTATACATATCTGCCAGACTGATGTATCAGGAAGATTCTATGAACCAACACAAAATCCTGTGTGTTGATGAGATCCTGATACGTCACTGGTTACAACAACAAAATATCAAAACGGTGATACACCATACCTGGTGAAGCTTTTGCTGAGAACTGAGAATGTGTGCTTTTTGACATCTTAATGGTTGCTTACACAACAAACAGTGTCTGTCTTATCACTTCACGCTCAGTGTAAAATAAAATTAACCAGCACACAACCAGCCAACTACCCAGCACATAACCAGCCAACCAACCAGAACATAACCAGACAACTAACAAGACCATAACCAGCCTCCAAGTATGCAGCAGATTTACTGATCATTCTCCTCTCTTCTATGCAGTATTGAATAACAGTGACCTTGCTTTCTGTGCAATACCTGATCATCAGTCCCCTTGCTTTATGTGCAATATCCAATTATTACTCCCCTTGCTTTCTGTGCAATACCCATTCATTACTTCCCCTGTTTTCTGTGCAATATCCAGTCATTACTTTCCCTTGCTTTCTGTGCAATATCCAGTCATTATTTCCCTTGCTTTCTGTGCAATATCCAGTCATTACTTCCCTTGCTTTCTGTGCAATACCCAGTCATTATTTTCCCTTGTTTTCTGTGCAATACCCAGTCATTACTTCCCTTGCTTTCTGTGCAATATCCAGTCATTACTTTTCCTTGCTTTTTGTGCAATATCCAGTCATTACTTTCCCTTCCTTTCTGTGCAATATCCAGTCATTACTTTCCCTTGCTTTCTGTGCAATATCCAGTCATTACTTTCCCTTGCTTTCCGTGCAATATCCAGTCATTACTTTCTCTTGTTTTCTGATCAACAATTGACAGTTCCCTTACTTTTTACACAAAGTTCAATAGTTACTTTTCTTCATGCTCGATTATTACCTCCCTTCCTCTCTTTCCTTCATCTGTTACATCCCTTCATATCTCTTTCCTTCATTTGTTACGTCCCTTCATATCTCTTTCCTTCATCTGTTACGTCCCTTCATATCTCTTTCCTTCATCTGTTACGTCCCTTCATATCTCTTTCCTTCATTTGTTACATCCCTTCATATTTCTTCCCTTCATCTGTTACGACCCTTCATATAATCTGTTACGACCCTTCATACCATCTGTTACGACCTATCTCTTTTTCTCAGTTGTTATCTCCCTTCATAAGTCTTCAGCTATTATCTCCCTTCATATCTCCATCATACTATCCTCAAGTGACAAAGTGTTTTGAAGTCTGAAGTTTCAGTTTGTCCGGACTTTTTGAATGTCCCTCACCAACACAAGCCACTCTCTGTCTCTCTCCGTGGTTTTCAGTGCCGTACAGTCAATACAAAATGGTGAAGAAACATATTCTGCGCTAACTACAATACAAGCACTAAAAATGTGAAAAACACCAGCGTTAAAAATGAATATTGGTATACAGTCCTTAAATAAATTTGATATAACCCATCAGAATTGTACAGCAATGACACAGACGATGACTGAGAGAGAAAACAGGTGAAAGCATAGGATGATGAACTGACCTTAACAATGATGGTCAGTGAACAAAATATGAACCAGAAGGTAATAACTGATTTCTGACAATGAAACAATACAACTGCACCACAATCTAACTAAATAATGGAACAGTACCTGTTGACTCGTTTTACCAAGTGCTCAGTTGCTCAGTGTTCTGTTTCCTTCAGCATGACACTGTATGTATTATTCAGCATCTGGGTTACACAGAGTCTACACTAAAGCGACGGCAAGACTTTAGTAGGACCGGAAAGGGCCTGGCCTCTTGACATGCTTCATTCTGTTCAACAGCTTTTGCCTGCTGCTGGGTGATACAGAGTAGCTGACAGGAATTTACTGGTTATCGTGCACTGATGTCCACGACATTGTAAAATCTGCAACTATCTTACACCTAAACACAAGGTCTCACAGTGACATCAAAATGATTTTCAAATTCCTTATCTCCATATAAAATACAGTCACAATAAAAAGCACAAAAGCCAATGCTGAGAACAAACTAAGCTCCACACACCTTTAAACGTATGACATGACAAAAGCTGTCAACTAATGCTAATAATGTTACAAAACTACAAAGAAAGCAAATCTGGTCAAAGGAAGAAATGGGAACAAATCCTCAATAAACATTATAACTCAGTCCATCAAACTTGTGACAAAGCATTGGTTCTGATTTACACGCGCATCAAAAAGTTCACATATTGGCCTACCTATCCTGTCCTCCCCTTTCTCTTGTCACACACAAAAATTCTCTTTCTCACGTCAAACCTGCATGACTGCATGACCTGCGGCACATTTGCAGACCGCTGACCACCAAGACAACAGCTACAATGGCGTACCACATCCGTAATACTGATCCAGCAAAGCACAAGCAGACTGTGAACTACACCACATGGCAGACGCAAACATGCCCATGTCACTCTCATCGCTAGTGTCCTATACTACGCCTCTCCTCTGTCCGACCGCTGTACGATGTTCCCTTTCTCCACACCACCATGGTACAGCCCTCTTCATCATTGTAGTAACCCCTCCTCTCCCTCTGCTGGTCCACCCTGCAATAGTTGATCCCCCTGTTCTTGGAATAATGCAACTCCCCTCAAACCTCCAGGCTGAAGATGAAGGAAAAGTCCACCCAGAATTCCAGGCCATGGATTGTAGGAAAAGTCCACTCAGACCTCCAGGCCATGAAGAAAAAGTCCCCCTACAAGACTTGGTTGTGGAATCCCCCTAGAACTTCAGGCTGGAGAGGCAGGAAAGAGCCTTAAAACTCCAGTCGGTAGGTGTAGCAGCTATCCTCATGGTCTTGTAACCTGACAGTGCAGCGGCTGGCAGCAGGGGCGATGTCGATCTTATTCTCGGCCAGTTTCTCCTTGTGTACCATCATCCAGTGCTGCAGGATCTGCGTCTCATATGTGGGGATAACGGTCACTTCCTGCTCGTTGCTCTTGTCCCACATGCCTTTGGCGTCCATCAGCATCTCCAGGATCTTAGGGTTGGGGTTTCGAGCGCTCAGGACGTAATAACGAGCGCGGACACGTTTGAAGAACTCGCTGTCGACGTAGGCCAGGTCGCCATGGTTGGGGATGTAGGTCAGGTCCACATGGAATGGGGTGAACGGGGGTAAAGGGGGCATTTTGATCACCTCAGGGGAGGCACGTGCCTTCGTGCTGGGTGGTCTACGTGCAGTGGTGGGGGTGGTGCGGGATTTAGACTCTGTCTTAGGTGAGTCGGCGCTCTTACTGCTGGCCGGTCGTGCAGAACGCGGGGTGTCTGCACCCGATTTCTTGACCTCAGGTTTGGAGCGAGCAGACCTTGGGGTGTCTGCTGTTCCGTTCATAGATTTGGAGGAAGTTTTTGGTGCTGATGCTGGGCGTTTCTCTGATCCAGTCTTGCCTTTGGAGGTAGCGGATGCTGTCCTTTTAGCATCTGGCTTCTTGGTGTCGCTGGCGGCCTTTCTGGGTGTGGACGTCTTGTTGCTGATTTCAGGAGGTGGTGGGGAGGGCAGGCCCATGGGATGACCCCACTCTGACAAAGGGTCAAACTCTGCAGGGTCAGCTTCACTTGATCTGTCTGCTGCATACGACTCTTTGTAGTCTCCCCTGTCCAAACTGTCAGCCTGGTTTTGGGGCTGCATCAGAGTTTCATCGGTGACATGTTTTTGTCCGCTCATCGCTCCAAACTCCTCCTTGTCTTCATTCTGATCCATGACTTGTTGTTCCGCCAAAGCCGTTTGACAAGACCCTAGTGCCTGTGGCTCCGTAACATCAGCAGGGTCCTCATCACTCAAGGGTTCAGGCGTGGCATCCACATCATCATGGGAGCTGGCACTGGTAGGCGCTCCTGTGGGCATGCCCCACTGAGCCAGGGGATCAAACTCTGCAGGAACTTCTTGCTTTGGCTCACCTACATCTTCATCACAAAAACCCTCCTCAGAGATGGAAGGGTCTTGGTTTGCAACTCCCACAAAAGGATTCAAGTTCTGTCCTTGACTCATTTCTGTGTCCTGCTTTTCCTCCTTGGCGAAATCGTTGCTCTGATATGTCTGTTGCATGGAGAGAACTTCATCAATATCCTTGTCATCATCTGCCGCACCTCCCTCGATGGAGTCTGTTTCTTCCCCCCCACTGTCTGCCTGACCTGTTGTGTCCACACCTGTCTCCGCTCTGTGTCCTTCCTTCATCATCAGGTCGTCATCGGAAACAAGGCTTCCCCCTGTCTCCACACCCTGAGCAGTGTCAGATGTCGCCTGATCCTGTTTTGATTCCATGTACCCGGTTTCTGTCTGTTGCTGTTCAATCTCCTCTGTTTCCTCACTTTGTTTCTCGGAGGGCGCTCTAAGGCCACTGGCCTGGAGGAGCTCTTCATCTTCAAGGTTGACTTCTTTTTCATAAACAAAATCATCGTTGTCATTGTCACCAGAGTCTACTGCTTCAGCAGTTTCTTCATCTTCATCCTGACCTTCATCGTCAGACTCGTCCATGGGCTCCATGCTGTGTCGAGTCATGATTTCAGCCTGTGCCCGATCGTCTGTCTCAAGATCATCTTCCTCGTCTTCTCGCCTCTCACCCAGATCTTCCTTCAACTCTGTCATCTCTTCCCTCATGCTCACCTCCTCATCCACCTCGAGATTCCCAGTCTGTTCCTCATGAGGAACAGCTCCCATCTGCAGATCGTTGTCCTCAGCAACACCCAATTGGAGGCTGTCTCCTGCACTGGCCAAGTTCTGTTCTGAAGTTTCAACCTCAACACCAAAGCCTGCTTCGTCATCTTCCTGGTCCAAGTCACCTTCATGTGGGCCAGTGCCTGGATCCTTCACTTCTCTCTGCTCTTCATCAAACCTGGCTTCTTCACAGACAGGGCTCTCTTCTCTTACTCTGTCAACAAAGCTCGATTCTGCTACAGCTGGGCTGATTTCTCTCTCTTCATCATCCTGTCTTGGTTCTTCAAGGGATGGACTTGTTTCTCTGTCTTTCACACCAACGTCTGGTTCTTCTGGACTGCTTTCCTTCTGATCGACAGCTGGTTCTTCTGGACTGCTTTCCTTCTGATCGACAGCTGGTTCCTCCAAACCTGGACTTACTTCTTTCCCTTTATGATCATCAAGACCAGGTTCTTCCAGGGTCTTTGTTGTTTCCATCTCTTCTACATCAAATTCTGGTTTATCAATAACTGGGCTTGATTCCTTTTCTTTATCGTCAAAACCAGGTTCTTCTACAGCAGGCTTCACCTCTCTCACATCGTCAAAACTTGGTTCTTCCATGGCAACATGGTCTTCTCTCTCTTTATCATCATCTAAACCTGGTTCTTCCATGGCAACATGGTCTTCTCTCTCTTTATCATCATCTAAACCTGGTTCTTCCATGGCAACATGATCTTCTCTCTCTTTATCATCATCAAAACCTGGTTCTTCCATGGCAACATGATCTTCTCTCTCTTTATCATCATCAAAACCTGGTTCTTCCATGGCAACATGATCTCTCTCTTTATAATCATCTAAACCTGGTTCTTCCATGGCAACATGATCTTCTCTCTCTTTATCATCATCAAAACCTGGTTCTTCCATGGCAACATGATCTTCTCTCTCTTTATCATCATCTAAACCTGGTTCTTCTTTATTGCCCAAACCAGGTTCTTCCACTGCAATTCTCCCTTCTCTCTCATCATCCAAACCTGGTTCCTCTGGGGCTGGACGTTCTTCCTTCTCTTCAACATCACCAAAACCATGTTCTTCTGGGGTAGCAATATCTTCCGTCTCTTTATCATCATGGAACCCTAGTTCTTCCGGGACAGAGCTTGTTTCTCTCAGATCCTCAGCGAAGCTTGGGTCTTGAGGAGCCAGGTCGGCATGACAATAACTGTCTGGCTCTTCACGGACTGGACTGGCTTCCCTCCATTTCTCACTGATGCCTGCTTCATCCGTGACAGGGCTTGCTTCTTTCAGGCTGTCCTCAAAACTTGCTTCCTCATGAGCTGAAGCGCATTCTTTCACATTTTCATCAAAGTCAGATTGCAGGGGGATGGGACTGGCGTCCCTGGGATGGGAGCTGTAACTCTGTTCTTCATGCCCTGGACTTGTGTCATGGAGACGGTCATCCAGAGACAGATCTCCTTGGCCTGAACCTTCTGCACTGCTGTGACAAAGAGATGCTGTGGTCTGATCTGCTTCCATACCTTCATCATCATCATAACCACGGTCATACACTGGGACCTGCTGCTCTAGTGCAGGTTCTGTGGTTTGAACTGCTTCCATACCTTCATCATCATCACGACCATGGTCATACACTGGGGCCTGCTGCTCTAGTGCAGGTTCTGTGGTTTGAACTGCTTCCATACCTTCATCATCATCACGACCATGGTCATACACTGGGGCCTGCTGCTCTAGTGCAGGTTCTGCGGTTTGAACTGCTTCTATACCTTCATCATCATCACGACCATGGTCATACACTGGGACCTGCTGCTCTAGTGCAGGTTCTGCGGTTTGAACTGCTTCCATACCTTCATCATCATCACGACCATGGTCATACACTGGGGCCTGCTGCTCTAGTGCAGGTTCTGTGGTTTGAACTGCTTCCATACCTTCATCATCATCATAGACACGATCACAGACTGGAGCTTGTTGCTCTAGTGCAGGTTCTGTGGTCTGATCTGCTTCCATACCTTCATCATCATCACGACCATGGTCATACACTGGAGCTTGTTGCTCTAGTGCAGGTTCTGTGGCAGACAACAGCTGTTCCTCAACAAACGGGTTTGTTTCTTTGAGATGGTCAAGTCCAGACGATGGAGCGGGTTCTTCTTCATCATCGGAGACAGCAGGACTGATTTCCTCCTTGAAACCACCAGGAGCGGCATCATCTCTTGGTTCTTGAAGATAATCAGAAGACTCGTGATGCTTGTACTCATCTTGCTCAGCGGCAGATACAGGGGGAGCTGATTCAGTTACATCAGCCAGCAGTAGGTCATCTTTAGGCTCCTGAGTCAAGGGCTCAGAGTCTTGTGGGCTGGATTTTTCCATGTGGGATTCAACAAGAAGAGACTCATCAACCGCAGACTCCGCGACAAGACTTGTAGACTTTTCTTCGCCAGATTCAGGAGCAAGAAGGGAATCTTCAGCCAGAGGTTCACTAACAGGAGATGGTTCTACCGCTTGCTGGTCAGCATGAAGAGAAGATTGTTCAGCCAGAGAAGTGTCAGCTACCTGGGGTTCTTCAACAGGACAGGCTGCTTCTGATGGCAGATGGGTCATCATCAAATCTTCTGGGGGAGGCTGTGACATGGACACAGAGCTGACAGCCTGACGTTCCAAAGTGCTGTCTGTGAGGGGCTCAGGCACTGACCCATCAGCTTCCGCCCCGTAGTCAGGCTCAATGCCATCTTCAAAGATCTGAGACTGCTCCATGAGGGACTGTTTAGGGAACGTGTCCTGGATCAGATCAGGCTCTGAACTGGTGGGGGTGTCCACTACGGCCACTGGTTCTGGCAAAGCTTGAGGCTGAATTTCTTCACCGGGGAAGTCGCGCACTCCAAACATACCGCCATTTTCTTTTTCATCATAGCAGTTGTCAACCCCTTCATCATCATCATCGTCATAAACGCCCAACTCGCGCAGCTTTTCTCGTTCAGCCATGGCTGGCTCTGCGGGCTGCTGGTGACCAAAAGTGATGTTTGTACCGTTGTTGTCGGGGGACACGGCCAAGCGATTGTCATCTGCCGGCATGGGCTGACCTTCAGCAGGAGCCTGAGTCATGAGGCCAGCAGTGGTAGTGGACACGATGTGCTGGTCAAGGTTGTTGTCTGGGGTGACTGGAGAGGCCTGACAGTCGCCAGCAGATGTGGGAGCAAGGGACTGGGTCTGGCCAGCACTCTCTGGCTGTTCATTGGGGAGGAAGAGGCGGGGGTCAGGGCAGGAGAGGGAGTTTTGATGGGGGATGCCGTCTTGATGGACGCCTTGGATGGACTGGAGGAGGTGGAGGACTTGGACTTATCTTCCTTTTCTTTTTCATCTCGTTTGACTTTGTCCTTGACCTTGTCTTTGTCTTTCTTGACGCCCGACACTCGCTTGTTGCTGCTATCCTTCTGCAACTTGGACGACTTGGCGGACGGAGGCGACGCCATGGACACTCTGGAACTCGACGCTTTTGTTTCCAGACGTTTGGGAGGCTCTGCCTTCGTGGTGACCACTGGCCGTGGTGTTGCCATGGAGATTGGCTTGCGAGTGACTGAACTGGCTCGTCCATTGGCTATGGCAGCTTTCTTGGCCTTGTGCAGGTCATGGGTACAGAAGGTGGGGTGTTTAAGGAACTCCAGGTGCTTGACACGCTCCAACCCCTCCAACAGCTTGTGCTGGGGTGCCGTGCCAGGGAACAGGATGCGCGTGACGCGCTCGGTGGTGCTGGCCGGGCGGACCACTAGCAGAGCGCAAATGGAGGTGCAGTTAGGCAGGGGGATGCCGTTGACCTGGCCAAAGCTGGCGGCCTGCTTACCCCACTGAGACAGAAACTCTTTTGTCTCCTTGGCGTCGGAGACAGGATTGAGGACGTACATGTCCAGTGATCCCTTGCCGATCTTGTGGAACAAGTTCACAGGCTCCAGGCTGCTCGACAGAGGCCGGGTCAGAGGGTGGGGGGCGTGACCTAACTTTCGGCTCAAGTCCAACAGGGCGCTGCCTTCTGCAGCCAGGTTGATGACCAGCTCGGAATGGTTGGTATCACCGTTAGCGATGGCCTTGACCCCTGTCTTGCTGACGTTCATGTACATGTAGTCGATGTCTGGATGGATGGAGTCCATGATTTTTCTCTCCAACAGTGCCTTGATACCGAACAGGTTGTCAGGACCCAGGTGAGTCAGCAGCAAGGCGTCGATGCCGTCCAGGTGTCGCACAAAGTCCCAGAAACAGGAGCGGCGACTGAATCCCCCGTCCACCAGCATGTTGAAACCCTTCATGCCAAACAGCGCCGCATCGCCATGGTAACCAGGGAAGATGTAGAGGACTGGGCGGGAGAAGGAGATGTTTCCGATGACGTCGGAAGCCTGCAGCAGGGAGGTGAGCGGTGCCACGCGGATCAGGTTACTGACATAGGCAGAGAACTGAACCAGCCCCGAGCTGTGGTCCTGTTTGGGGGCGGGGTTAAGGGTGACAGGCAGCAGTCTCTGCCCCTCCCATCCCTTCAAGGCCATGGCCCATTCCCCTCCACACAGCGTGTGCAGCATCAATCTGGCACCTTCCGTCTGCTTTAAGGCGTTCTCCACATTAGTGTCTTTGAATACCTGCGCGCACACACACACAGAGTTGACTTATAAGTAACCCAATGGAGTTTTGTCCGATACACGTTTCACACACACACACACACACACACACACACACACACACACACACACACACACACACACACACACACACATACACACACACAGAGTGACTTATAAGTAACCCAATGGAGTTTTGTCCAATACACGTTTCAAACACACATACACACACATACACACACACACACACACACACACACACACACACACGCGCACGCACACACACACAGAGTGACTTATAAGTAACCCAATGGAGTTTTGTCCAATACACGTTTCAAACACTACTACACACACATACACACACACACACACACACACACACACACACGCGCGCGCACACACACACACATGACTTATAATAACCCATGAGTTTGTCAATACAGTTTCTCTCTCTCTCTCTCTTTCACACACACACACACACACACACACACACCACACACACACACCCAGAGGGTAACTTATAATTAACTCAATGGAGTTTTGTCAGGTACAGGTTTCACACACACACACACACACGCACGCACGCACACACACACACGCACAGAGTTACGTATAAGTAACCCAATGAGTTTTGTCCAACACAGGTTTCTGGGTTTTTTTGCCATGACACCAGGGGGATCACAGACTTCTAACAGATTTTGATTATTTTTCTTATGTGTACTGAAATCAGCCAAACAAAATTAAGTCTGCTACTGGACCTTCAGACAGTTTGTCAGCAGTTCTTTTCCTCTGACCAGAATTCTATCTCCCGCAGTCCGTCTATCAGCTGCAGAAACGTACCCCTTCACTCCCTCACCCTATCCACCAGGCAGGAAGCTGGTGGTTAGGGTGAGGGAACGAAAGGGTTAAGTTTTTGCTTTGCTATCATGGCTGACAATGCAGGATGCTGGTGGATAGGATGAGCGGGTGAGTTTGAACTGACCCACTGCCATCAAACGTCCAGACTCACAGGCGTTTCCACAAAGTAACTGACAGTGACAGGCAAAACTTCCAGACTCACAGGCCTTTCAACAAAGTAACTGACAGTGACAGGCAAAACTTCCAGACTCACAGGCGTTTCCAGAAAGTAACTGACAGTGACAGGCAAAACTTCCAGACTCACAGGCCTTTCAACAAAGTAACTGACAGTGACAGGCAAAACTTCCAGACTCACAGGCGTTTCCACAAAGTAACTGACAGTGACAGGCAAAACTTCCAGACTCACACAGGCGTTTCAACAAAGTAACTGACAGTGACAGGCAAAACTCCCAGACTCACAGGCGTTTCCACAAAGTAACTGACAGTGACAGGCAAAACTTCCAGACTCACAGGCCTTTCCACAAAGTAACTGACACTGACAGGCAAAACTTCCAGACTCACAGGCCTTTCCACAAAGTAACTGACAGTGACAGGCAAAACTTCCAGACTCACAGGCCTTTCCACAAAGTAACTGACAGTGACAGGCAAAACTTCCAGACTCACAGGCGTTTCAACAAAGTAACTGACAGTGACAGGCAAAACTTCCAGACTCACAGGCCTTTCAACAAAGTAACTGACAGTGACAGGCAAAACTTCCAGACTCACAGGCGTTTCAACAAAGTATCTGACAGTGACAGTCAAAACTTCCAGACTCACAGGCGTTTCAACAAAGTAACTGACAGTGACAGGCAAAACTTCCAGACTCACAGGCGTTTCAACAAAGTAACTGACAGTGACAGGCAAAACTTCCAGACTCACAGGCGTTTCAACAAAGTAACTGACAGTGACAAGCAAAACTTCCAGACTCACAGGCATTTCCACAAAGTAACTGACACTGACAGGCAAAAGTTTCACAGTGTAGTATGCATTTGTAACCGTTTTCCAGTTTTCCCAAAACCAGTGTTCACGATAGAGAAGAAAAATTTACTACACATGGTATGGAACTTACATGGGAGGATGGAGTATATGTTATGGAAATGAAGGACAGTGTGCCAAGGAAAGGTTTTGTTTTACGGCCTTTCTGGATCACTTGTGACAATACAGCTGTCAGAAATGTTCACTTTGAGCTGAAATATTTAAAAAGTTATTTCTTCAATTATGAAGTGGTCTTTGTTTCAGGTCTGTGCTGTTTGTGGTTTGGTTTTTGACAATCTTTTACACCTTGGTCAAAATTATGTGGCTGTAGGGTAAAGTTGTGCCCCTTTGACTGTGATGCCACTTCTTTATTAAACATGATGCCACAGCTTTAAAATGTGTAAATTAATAATCAGTTGACTGGTTATCTACTATGACTACATGTATATTGCGTTTGGAAGTGTGAAAAAGATCACATGACTGGTTATCTACTATGACTACATGTATATTGCGTTTGGAAGTGTGAAAATGATCACATGACTGGCTACCTAATGTGATTACATCACTACATGTATATTGTGTTTGGAAGTGTGAAAATGATCACATGACTGGCTACCTAATGTGATTACATCAGTACATGTATATTGTGTTTGGAAGTGTGAAAATGATCACATGACTGGTTACCTAATGTGATTACATCAGTACATGTATATTGTGTTTGGAAGTGTGAAAATGATCACATGACTGGCTACCTAATGTGATTACATCACTACATGTATATTGTGTTTGGAAGTGTGAAAATGATCACATGACTGGCTACCTAATGTGATTACATCACTACATGTATATTGTGTTTGGAAGTGTGAAAATGATCACATGACTGGCTACCTAATGTGATTACATCACTACATGTATATTGTGTTTGGAAGTGTGAAAATGATCACATGACTGGCTACCTAATGTGATTACATCACTACATGTATATTGTGTTTGGAAGTGTGAGAATGATCACATGACTGGCTACCTTCTGTGATTACATCAGTACATGTATATTGGTTTGGAAGTGTGAAAATGATCACATGACTGGTTACCTTCTGTGACTACATGTATATTGCGTTTGGAAGTGTGAAAATGATCACATGACTGGCTACCTTCTGTGACTTCATACATGTATATTGCGTTTGGAAGTGTGAAAATGATCACATGACTGGCTACCTTCTGTGACTACATCACTACATGTATATTGCGTTTGGAAGTGTGAAAATGATCACATGACTGGCTACCTTCTGTGATTACATGTATATTGCGTTTGGAAGTGTGAAAAAGATCACATGACTGGTTATCTACTATGACTACATCAGTACATGTATATTGCGTTTGGAAGTGTGAAAAAGATCACATGACCGGTTACCTAATGTGATTACATGTATATTGCGTTCGGAAGTGTGAAAATGATCACATGACTGGTTACCTACTATGACTACATCAGTTACATGTATATGCGTTTGGAAGTGTGAAAAAGATCACATGATGGTTACCTAATGTGACTACATTATGTTAAGCACGATGTCAGAATCTTTAGAGATGTAAAACATGGACCACAGACTGATTACCCTCAGGACAGCCATTTATAGAGAAAAGATGAATTTCATGATTCTGTGACCAAGATCTCAGGAATAATGAACAACAGATGTACACGTCTCTCAGTGAATACACTGTGAACAACAACAGATGTACACGTCTCTCAGTGAATACACTGTGAACAACAACAGATGTACACGTCTCTCAGTGAATACACTGTGAACAACAACAGATGTACACGTCTCTCAGTGAATACCTGTGAACAACAACAGATGTACACGTCTCTCAGTGAATACACTGTGAACAACAACAGATGTACACGTCTCTCAGTGAATACACTGTGAACAACAACAGATGTACACGTCTCTCAGTGAATACACTGTGAACAACAACAGATGTACACGTCTCTCAGTGAATACACTGTGAACAACAACAGATGTACACGTCTCTCAGTGAATACACTGTGAACAACAACAGATGTACACACGTCTCTCAGTGAATACACTGTGAACAACAACAGATGTACACGTCTCTCAGTGAATACATCTGTGAACAACAACAGATGTACACGTCTCTCAGTGAATCACTGTGAACAACAACAGATGTACACGTCTCTCAGTGAATACACTGTGAACAACAACAGATGTACACGTCTCTCAGTGAATACTCTGTGAACAACAACAGATGTACAAATGTCTCTCAGTGAATACACTGTGAGCAACAACAGATGTACACGTCTCTCAGTGAATACTCTGTGAACAACAACAGATGTACACGTCTCTCAGTGAATACTCTGTGAACAACAACAGATGTACAAATGTCTGTCAGTGAATACTCTCTGAGCAACAACAGTTGTACACGTCTCTCAGTGAATACACAGTGAACAACAACAGATGTACACGTCTCTCAGTGAATACTCTGTGAACAACAACAGATGTACAAATGACTGTCAGTGAATACACTGTGAACAACAACAGATGTACAAATGTCTCTCAGTGAATACTCTGTGAACAACAACAGATGTACAAATGTCTGTCAGTGAATACACTGTGAACAACAACAGATGTACACATCTCTCAGTGAATACTCTGTGAACAACAACAGATGTACAAATGTCTGTCAGTGAATACACTGTGAACAACAACAGATGTACAAATATCTCTCAGTGAATACACTGTGAACAACAACAGATGTACAAATGTCTCTCAGTGAATACACTGTGAACAACAACAGATGTACAAATGTCTCAGTGAATACACTGTGAACAACAACAGATGTACACATCTGTCAGTGAATACTCTGTGAACAACAACAGATGTACACGTCTCTCAGTGAATACTCTGTGAACAACAACAGATGTACAAATGTCTGTCAGTGAATACACTGTGAACAACAACAGATGTACAAATGTCTCTCAGTGAATACTCTGTGAACAACAACAGTTGTACAAATCATAAGTGTCTGTCAGTGAATACTCTGTGAACAACAACAGATGCACATGTCTCTCAGTGAATACTCTGTGAACAACAACAGTTGTACACACGTCTCTCAGTGAATACTCTGTGAACAACAACAGATGTACACGTCTCTAAGTGAATACACTGTGAACAACAACAGATGTACAAATGTCTCTCAGTGAATACTCTGTGAACAACAACAGATGTACAAATGTCTCTCAGTGAATACACTGTGAACAACAACAGATGTACACGTCTCTCAGTGAATACTCTGTGAACAACAACAGACGTACACGTCTCTCAGTGAATACACTGTGAACAACAACAGATGTACAAATCATATTAAGATATGCCAGCTTTCTTATATGGAACTAAGACGTATTGCTTCTATCCGCCCCTTTCTTACTGAGGAGGCCACTAAAACTCTTGTTTCCTCTTATATTCTTTCACGCTTGGACTACTGTAATTCTATTCTAATCGGCTGCCCTTCAGTTGTCATTCAACCTCTCCAACGTGTTCAGAATTCAGCAGCTAGGCTTGTTTGTAAAGCCCCTAGATCCCAGTCATGTTCTCCTCTTCTGAAAAAGTTGCATTGGCTTCCAGTTGAACAAAGAATCAAATACAAATGTTGCTGTCTCTGTTACAAAATTCTTACTTGCTCCGCTCCCTCTTATCTGTCTGAACTTCTTCAAGTGTATGTACCATCCAGAACTCTCCGATCCTCTACCGACACAAGAACTTTCTGTGTTCCCCGTTTCAATCGGAAACTGCATGGTCAGAGAGCTTTCTCCCACTCTGCTGCCATGACCTGGAACTCCCTTCCCTATCATATTCGCCATAAGCAATGTCTTCCTTCTTTCAAGTCTAGTCTGAAGACCTATCTTTTCACTCAATACTTTCATTGATCTTCTCTTTCTTTTCTCTCTCAGCCCTGATCACCGTTCCTACATATATATGTGTGTGTGTGTGTGTGTGTGTGTTTGTGTGTGTGTGTGTGTGTGTGTGTGTGTGTGTGTGTGTGGTGTGTGTGTGTGTGTGTGTGTGTGTGTGTGTGTGTGTGTGTGTGTTGTGTGTGTGTGTGAAGCATGTTTATGCGAGCAGGAGAGAGGGAGAGAGAGGGAGGGAGGAAAGGAGAGAGAGAGAGAGGCAGTGCGGGAGAGAGAGAGAGTGAGCAAGGAATATCGGGAGCACGGTAGAGAACGAGAGTATGGTTGGGGTGGGGCAAGAGAGTGAGAGTATGAGTAAGAGTATGTGTAAGCGTGATAGAATTTGATAGTAGAGAAACTGAGTGGTTGAGAGAGGGAGTGTGTTTGGGTCTGTGTGTGGTGTGTGTGTGTGTGTGTGTGTGTGTGTGTGTGTGTGTGTGTGTGTGTGTGTGTGTGTGTGTGTGTGTGTGTGTGAAGAGAAAGAGAGAGAAAATATTTTTGTATGATTGTCACTATTTTTAGTAATATTTGAATTTACTATGTTAATATGTCTTGTTGAACGTAAATTTTATGTTTTATGTTATATAGTGTTAGCAGCGGTATGTTTAAATTTTATGTTGGTGTATCTATTTGTATTTAGTTATATACTGATTTTATGTGAAGCGCTTTGTGCTCTGGAAAGCGCTATATAAATTGCCTTTATTATTATTATTATTATTATAAGTGTCTGTCAGTTAATACTCTGTGAACAACAACAGACGTACACGTCTCTCAGTGAATACACTGTGAACAACAACAGATGTACAAATCATAAATGTCTGTCAGTGAATAC
Source organism: Monoplex corrugatus (assembly GCA_030674185.1). Lineage (NCBI taxonomy): Eukaryota > Metazoa > Mollusca > Gastropoda > Littorinimorpha > Ranellidae > Monoplex > Monoplex corrugatus. The sequence continues at coordinate 2,360,482 of JAPXFY010000016.1, forward strand.
TCTGTGAACAACAACAGACGTACACGTCTCTCAGTGAATACACTGTGAACAACAACAGATGTACAAATGTCTCTCAGTGAATACACTGTGAACAACAACAGATGTACAAATATCTCTTAGTGAATACTCTGTGAACAACAACAGTTGCACAAATATCTCTCAGTGAATACACTGTGAACAACAACAGATGTACAAATGTCTGTCAGTGAATACACTGTGAACAACAACACATGTACAAATGTCTCTGTGAATACACTGTGAACAACAACAGATGTACAAATGTCTCTCAGTGAATACACTGTGAACAACAACAGATGTACAAATATCTCTCAGTGAATACTCTGTGAACAACAACAGTTGTACAAATATCTCTCAGTGAATACACTGTGAACAACAACAGATGTACAAATGTCTCTCAGTGAATACACTGTGAACAACAACAGATGTACAAATGTCTGTCAGTGAATACTCTGTGAACAACAACAGATGTACACGTCTCTCAGTGAATAAACTGTGAACAACAACAGATGTACAAATGTCTGTCAGTGAATACACTGTGAACAACAACAGATGTACAAATGTCTGTCAGTGAATACTCTGTGAACAACAACAGATGTACAAATGTCTGTCAGTGAATACACTGTGAACAACAACAGATGTACAAATGTCTGTCAGTGAATACACTGTGAACAACAACAGATGTACAAATGTCTGTCAGTGAATAAACTGTGAACAACAACAGATGTACAAATGTCTGTCAGTGAATACACTGTGAACAACAACAGATGTACAAATGTCTGTCAGTGAATACACTGTGAACAACAACAGATGTACAAATATCTCTCAGTGAATACACAGTGAACAACAACAGATGTACAAATGTCTGTCAGTGAATAAACTGTGAACAACAACAGATGTACAAATATCTCTCAGTGAATACACTGTGAACAACAACAGATGTACAAATGTCTGTCAGTGAATACTCTGTGAACAACAACAGATGTACAAATGTCTGTCAGTGAATACTCTGTGAACAACAACAGATGTACAAATGTCTGTCAGTGAATACACTGTGAACAACAACAGATTTACAAATGTCTGTCAGTGAATACTCTGTGAACAACAACAGATGTACAAATGTCTGTCAGTGAATACTCTGTGAACAACAACAGATGTACACATCTCTCAGTGAATACTCTGTGAACAACAACAGATGTACAAATGTCTGTCAGTGAATACTCTGTGAACAACAACAGATGTACAAATGTCTGTCAGTGAATACACTGTGAACAACAACAGATGTACAAATGTCTCTCAGTGAATACTCTGTGAACAAAGACAGATGTACAAATGTCTCTTGGTGAATAACCAATGTTATTCAACAGAATTTAAGTGACCCCTGTCAACTATAACCATAACCTATACTGACCTGAGTGAAGTTGGTGAAGGTAAAGAGCTCATCCTGAAGCACCCAGCCAGCTGTACCATGGAAGGCATACCCAGCATAGATGACGGCCTTGAAGGGAGATAATTGTGTAAGGACAGCACGCAGAGCATCCTTAACGGTTTGTGAGTGTGGATTGATCAGCACGTCCACAGTTGCCCGGTCTGAGGCATGGCGGATGACGCGTTCACCTGATCATCATAGACATCATATTGTGCTACAACTGACTATACTGATGCCATAGCAAACATAATAAGATTCACTACTTAGGTCTTATCGCTACATGACAACACTGATGATGCTATAACACGCAAAGGATCTTATGGTTACATGATGATACCGATGTTATAACAAGCAGATAACTGACATTATAGACAGATCTTATGGCCACAGCTAATAACACTGATGTTATAGACAAAGATCTTAGCTGTGTAACACTGATGTTATAGACAAAGATCAGACGAGCATTTTGACATTGTATTTATCACCGAAACTTGGCTTAACCCCTTGGTCATGAACCCATACATGCGAGTCTCACTCCGAGTGGATATAGGCTTGCTTCTTTCCATCGCCCATCCCGAGGTGGTGGTATCGCCATCCTCTACAACGACTCACTCCATTCCCGCCTATCTTTCTCGCAGTCTCTGCCTTTCTCCCATCCTTCTTTTGAGCACGTTGAAGTATCCTTCCAATCCACCCCTCACCCCATCACCTTCTCCTGTGTCTCTGTGCCTATCGACCTCCACCTAGCTCTGCCAACAAGCTCACCACATCAACGTTTCTCTCTGACTTTGACCAACTACTCGACCACTACTGCCTCTTACCTGGAAATCTCATCATCTTAGGTGACATCAATGTCCACTATGACAACACTCACCGTTATGACACAAGACATATCATCAACTCGCTGTCCAATCACAATATGACTCAACACATTTCTGAACCAACCCATCAAAAAGGTCACAATCTTGACTGGATCATTTCTCGTGATCACCACAATTCAGCTACGGACAATTGCTTAGTTCTTTCTACCCGTCTAACTTCAGCCCTTCCATCTGACCACTCTGCAATTCTCTGTTCTCTTGACATTTCTCCTCCTTCCCCGTACCACGCGCACAGTGACTCGACGCAATCTCAAATCTATCGACCTCTCCACTTTTTCATCTGATGCTTCCCGTCTCCTCTCCGAAAAGTCACATAACCTTGCTGATGAATTCTATACTACTCTCCACCATCTTCTGGACACTCATGCTCCAGCTACAACCCGTCTTTTACCTGACCGCCCCCCTACCCCCTGGCTCACTCATGAGATTGCCTGTGCAAAACGTGCCCGCCGCAGAGCAGAGCGCCGCTGGCGCAAATCCAAACTCACTGTTCATAGGCAACTTTTCCAAGCCTCAAGAACAAAAGTATCCACCCTCATTGCATCTGCAAAAACAAGCTTTTTCCAAACCAAAATCCTGAATGCCTCTTCTTCAAAAGAACTCTTTACAACCATGAATCATCTCCTTGGCACACGAAAAGATTTACCTCTCCCAACAAAACACAATAATGAAGAACTCCCATCTGTATTCTCCAAGTATTTTACCACCAAAATACAAACTCTTCGTGACAAGCTTGATAGGACACCCTGTCAACCATGCCCACCTGACCCTTCCTTCTCTGGCACACCTTTTACTACTTTTACCCCAGTCTCACAAGAAGAAATTCTCAACACAATCAGATCCATGTCGTTCAAAACCTGCGAACTGGATCCTCTTCTAGGTTCTCTCTACTCCAACTGTCTCCCTACTCTCCTCCCATTCATCACTGACATCATCAACACTTCTCTTCAAACTGGAACTGTCCCGGATTCTTTCAAGTCTGCTATCGTTCACCCTCTCCTCCAGAAATACAATTTAAACCCAAATGAACTGAAAAACTACCGGCATATCTCTAATCTCTCTTTCTTGTCAAAACTCCTTGAAAAAGTTGTCCTCAACCAGCTGAACTCTCACCTGTCTGCCAACAATCTCCTCAATCCTTTCCAATCAGCCTACCGCCAGTGCCATAGCACTGAAACTGCCCTACTGCACATTCTCAACAATCTCCTCCTTGCAACTGATACTGGCAAAGTCTCTCTCCTCACACTCCTCGATCTGTCTGCAGCCTTTGATACCACTGATCATGGTATTCTCCTTTCTAGACTCCATCATACTTTTGGCATCTCTGACATTGCTCTCTCCTGGTTCACTTCATATCTATCAAACAGAAAACAAACTGTTCTCATCAATGGCACTTACTCTCAACCTGCATACCTGACCTGTGATGTTCCACAAGGATCTGTCCTTGGCCCTGTTCTTTTCACTCTTTACACCTCCCACCTGTCCACTATCATCAACTCCCACTCTATAAAACACCACCTTTATGCTGATGACACCCAACTTCAAGACAGTGACTCACCTGACAATGTACAGCGCCTCTTGACTCGCACCACTGAGTGCTACTCGGACATTAAGAACTGGATGACATACAATAAACTCCAGCTTAATGACGACAAGATGGAAGCTATCATCATTGGCACCCGTCAGAAACTTTCTCAGCTGCCCCCTCTTTCTCTCTCATTATGTAACACATCAGTCCCAAATTCTGACTGAGCTAAAAACCTTGGTGTCTGCATTGACTCTACCCTCTCCATGAACAATTTTGTTTCTCAAACTGCCAGATCTTGCTACTATCACCTCCATCGTATAAGCCTGATCAGGAAGTATCTCTCTGTTGAAACAACTGCAAAACTCGTTCTCTCCTTCATAATGTCTCGCATTGACTATTGCAATTCACTCCTGTCTGGTCTTCCTGCCTCCACCATCCACATCCTACGGCGCATTCAAAACAATGCTGTTCGCCTTGTACTCAAAAAGAAAAAAGCTGACCACATTTCTCCTCTCCTGGCACAACTTCACTGGCTCCCTGTATCAAAGCGCATACAGTACAAACTAAACACCATGTGCTACAAAAACCTCAATAACGCAGCCCCTGATTACGTGTCAAGCATACTTGAGATCTATCTTCCCTCACGTACCCTTCGCTCTGCCTCCGATCCTCTGACTTTTCGCTTTCCACGCACTAAGCTCAATACCTATGGTCCACGAGCCTTCTCTGTTTCTGGTCCACTCTCCTGGAACAAACTTCCTCTCTCAGTCCGTCAGCAACCTACTTTTGTCTCCTTCAAGTCTGCTCTCAAAACTCACCTTTTCTCCTCTGCATGAAATCCTGACCTCACTCATCCGCCTCTGTAGCCTGTCTCCACTCGGAGTGGAATCACATTGTAATATATATTTGTATGTAATATGCTCTCTATAATTTTCCCATTGCTTTTATTCTTTTTCCCCATTTATAGCCATGTGTGAGTGTGTGTGTGCGTGTGTGTGCGCGCGTGCGTGTGTGTATGTTCAGCGCTTAGATTTGATTTCTATCAAGATTTTGCGCTATATAAATATTGTAATTATTAATTATTATAGATCTTATGGCCACAGCTATTAACACTGACGTTATAGACAAAGATATTATGGCCACAGCTAATGAGACTGATGTTAAAGACAGAGATCTTATATCCACAGCTAATGAGACTGATGTTATAGACAAAGATCTTCTGTCCACAGCAAATAACACTGATGTTATAGACAAAGATCTTACGGCCACAGCTAATAACACTGATGTTAAAGACAGATCTTATGTCCACAGCTAATGAGACTGATGTTATAGACAAAGATCTTATGTCCACAGCAAATAACACTGATGTTATAGACAAAGGTCTTACGGCCACAGCTAATAACACTGATGTTATAGACAAAGGTCTTATGGCCACAGCTAATGACACTGTTGTTATAGACAAAGATCTTACGGCCACAGCTAAAGATACTGATGTTATGGACAAAGATCTTATGTCCACAGCTAATGACACTGATGTTATAGACAAAGACTGATGTTATAGACAAAGATCTTATGGCCACAGCTAATAACACTGATGTTATAGACAGAGATCTTATGTCCACAGCAAATAACACTGATGTTATAGACAAAGATTTTATGGCCACAGCTAATAACACTGATGTTATAGACAAAGATCTTACGGCCTCAGCTAATGACAATGATGTTATAGATAAAGATCTTATGTCCACAGCTAATAACACTGATGTTATAGACAAAGATCTTATGGCCACAACTAATAACACTGATGTTATAGACAAAGATCTTATGTCCACAGCTAATAACACTGATGTTGTAGACAAAGGTCTTATGGCCACAGCTTATAACACTGTTATAGACAGGTATTATGGCCACAGCTTATAACATTGACGTTATAGGCACAGGTCTTATGGCCACATGACAACACTGATGTTATAACAAGCGGAGGAATAACTACATAGGCAAATATGGCCACATGACAACACTGATGTTATATAACAAGCGGAGGAATAACTACATAGGCAAAGGTCTTTTTTTCTAACAAAGATCCACAGAGATCTACAGCCTTCTATTTTGACAGAAAAAGAGATCCACAGAGATCTACATACAGCCTTCTATTTTGACAGAAAAAGAGATCCACAGAGAATCTACAACAAGCCTTCTATTTTGACAAAAGGATCCACAGAGATTACACCTTCTATTTGACAGAAAAGAGATCCACAGAGATCTACAGCCTTCTATTTTGACAGAAAAAGAGATCCACAGAGATCTACAGCCTTCTATTTTACAGAAAAGAGATCCACAGAGATCTACAGCCTTCTATTTTACAGAAAAGAGATCCACAGAGATCTACAGCCTTCTATTTGACAGAAAAAGAGATCCACAGAGATCTACAGCCTTCTATTTTACAGAAAAAGAGATCCACAGAGAAGATCTACAGCCTTCTATTTTGACAGAAAAAGAGATCCACAGAGAATCTACAGCCTTCTATTTTGACAGAAAAAGAGATCCACAGAGAAGATCTACAGCCTTCTATTTGACAGAAAAAGAGATCCACAGAGAAGATCTACAGCCTTCTATTTTGACAGAAAAAGAGATCCACAGAGAAGATCTAAGCCTTCTATTTTGACAGAAAAAGAGATCCACAGAAAATCTACAGCCTTCTATTTTGACAGAAAAGAGATCCACAGAGATCTACAGCCTTCTATTTTCGAAAAAGAGATCCACAGAGATCTACACTTCTATTTTGACAGAAAAAGAGATCCACAGAGATCTACAGCCTTCTATTTTAACAGAAAAAGAGATCCACAGAGATCTACAGCTTCATTTTGACAGAAAAAGAGATCCACAGAGATTACAGCCTTCTATTTTAACAGAAAAGAGATCCACAGAGATCTACAGCCTTCTATTTTGCAACAGAAAAAGAGATCCACAGAGATCTACAGCCTTCTATTTTAACAGAAAAAGAGATCCACAGAGATCTACAGCCTTCTATTTTAACAGAAAAAGAGATCCACAGAGATCTACAGCCTTCTATTTAACAGAAAAAGAGATCCACAGAGAGATCTACAGCCTTCTATTTTGACAGAAAAGAGATCCACAGAGAGATCTACAGCCTTCTATTTTAACAGAAAAGAGATCCACAGACACTCTATTTAACTAGAAAACAGAGATCCACCAGAGAGATCTACAGCTTCTATTACAGAGAAGAGATCCACAGAGAAGACCTACAGACTTATATTTAAAGAGAAAAAGATCCACAGAGAAGATCTACAGACTTGTATTCTAAAGAGAACAGATCCACACTACTAGAGAAGACCTACGACTATATTCTAACAGAGAAACAGATCACATCTACAGAGAAGACCTACAGACATTATTCTAACAGAGAAACAGATCCACATACTGAGAAGATCTACAGACTGATTCTAAAGAGAAACAGATCCACACTACTACGAGAAGACCTACAGACTTATATTCTAACAGAGAAACAGATCCACACTACTACAGAGAAGATCTACAGACTATTCTAACAGAGAAACAGATCCACACTACTACAGAGAAGACTACAGATTCATTCTAACAGAGAAACAGATCCACACTACTACAGAGAAGACCTACAGACTTATATTCTAACAGAGAAACAGATCCACACTACTCAGAGAAGATCTACAGACATTCTAAAGAGACACAGATCCACACTACTACAGAGAAGACTACAGACTTGCATTTCCAACAGAGAAACAGATCCACACTACTACAGAGAAGACCTACAGACATATTCTAACAGAGAAACAGATCCACACTGAGAAGACTTACAGACTTTATTCTAACAGAGAACAGATCCACACTACTACAGAGAAGACTACAGACTTGATTCAACAGAGAAACAGATCCACACTACTACAGAGAAGACCTACAGATATATTCTAACAGAGAAACAGATCCACACTACTACAGAGAAGACTACAGACTTATTCTAACAGAGAAACAGATCCACACTACTACAGAGAAGACTACAGACTTCATATCTAACAGAGAAACAGATCCACACTACTACAGAGAAGACCTACAGACTTATATTCTAACAGAGAAACAGATCCACACTACTACAGAGAAGACTACAGACTTGTATTCAACAGAGAAACAGACCAACTACTACAGAGAAAGTACATACAGACTATATTCTAACAGAGAAACAGATCCACACTACTACAGAGAAGACCTACAGACTTGATATTCTAACAGAGAAACAGATCCACACTACTACAGAGAAGACCTACAGACTTATTTAACAGAGAAACAGATCCACACTACTACAGAGAAGACCTACAGACTTTATTCTAACAGAGAAACAGATCCACACTACTACAGAGAAGACCTACAGCTTATTCTAACAGAGAAACAGATCCACACTACTACAGAGAAGACCTACAGACTTGATTCTAACAGAGAAACAATCCACACTACTACAGAGAAGACCTACAGCATATTCTAACAGAGAAACAGACCCACACTACTCAGAGAAGATCTACAGCTTATTCTAACAGAGAAACATTTCCACACTACTACAGAGAAGACCTACAGCCATATTCTAACAGAGAAACAGATCCACACTACTACAGAGAAGACCTACAGCATATTCTAACAAGAAACAGATCCACACTACACAGAGAAGACCTACAGACTTGTATTCTAACAGAGAAACATCCACACTACTACAGAGAAGACCTACAGCCATATTTCTTACAGAGAAACAGATCCACACTACTACAGAGAAGACCTACAGACTTGTATTCTAACAGAGAAACAATCCAACTGCTAAAGACACAGCCATATTCTACAGAGAAACGATCCACACAGCACAGAGAAGACCTACAGCTTATTCTAACAGAGAAACAGATCCACACTACTACAGAGAAGACCTACAGCCATATTCTAACAGAAAGATCACACTATACAAGAAGACCTACACCATTCTAAAGAGAAGATACTACTAGAGAAGACCTACAGCCATATTCTAACAGAGAAACAGATCCACACTACTAAGAGAAGACCTACAGGCTTGTATTCTAAGTAAAGTTTTCAGATGGGCAAAATCTTTGCAAGACCTCACCATGTTACATATGCAGCACATAGACAGGTTTACAACATGATCACCTGCACCTGGACTCTTTATCACACACCATTTGTTTATGAATAACAGGATCTGCCATGTGCAAACACAGAAGGAGAGAGAGAGAGAGAGAGAGAGAGGAGAGAGAGAGAGAGAGAGAGAGTAGAGAGAGAGAGATGGCCACACACACTGATTCTATCTCTCTATTGCCTCTCTCTTTCTCTCATTCAGAGAAATGCACACAGACACAGATACAAACAGACAGACAGATACACACGCAAACACACAACACACACACACACACACACACACAACACACACACACACACACAGAGAGAGAAAATTTCCTGTTGAGAATACAGCAATGTCTATGTTGATCATTATGAAGAGCAAAGTATGTACTTTACACAAAAGTCTGCATACATCAGTTGTATGGACACCAACACTCAATAAACTACAAACATTATGGACACCAACACTCAATACAACACAAACATGGACACCAACACTCAATACAACACAAACATGGACACCAACACTCAATACAACACAAACATCAGACACCAACACTCAGTAAATCACAACCATTAGGGACACCAACATTTAATAAATCACAAACATTAAGGACACCAACGCTCAATACACCACAAACATCACAGACACCAACACTCAATAAACCACAAACATCACAAACACCAACACTCAAAAACATCACAGACACCAACACTCAATATATCACAACCATTAGGGACACCAACATTTAATAAATCACAAACATCACAGACACCAACGCTCAATACACCACAAACATCACAAACACCAACACTCAATACACCACAAATATCACAGACACCAACGCTCAATACACCACAAACATCACAGACACCAACACTCAATAAACCACAAACAGTGCAGACACCAACACTCAATAAACCATTAACATCATGGACACCAACACTCAATAAACCACAACATCACAGACACCAACACTCAATACACCACAAACAGTACAGAGACACCAACACTCAATACACCACACACATCACAGACACCAACACTCAATACACCACAAACATCACAGACACCAACACTCAATAAAACCACAAACATCACAGACACCAACACTCAATAAACCACAAACATCACAAACACCAACAATCAAAAACATCACAGACACCAACACTCAATAAACCACACACATCACAGACACCAACACTCAATAAACCATTAACATCACAGACACCAACACTCAGCACACCACAACATCACAGACACCAACACTCAATACACCACAAACACAACACTCAATAAACCACAAACATCACAGACACCAACACTCAGCACACCACAACATCACAGACACAAACACTCAATACACCACAAACCCAACACTCAATACACCACAAACATCACAGACACCAACACTCAATAAACCACACACATCACAGACACCAACACTCGATAAACCATTAACATCACAGACACCAACACTCAATAAACCACACACATCACAGACACCAACACTCAATAAACCATTAACATCACAGACACCAACACTCAATAAATCACAAACATCACAGACACCAACACTCAATACACCACAACACTCAATACACCACAAACATCACAGACACCAACACTCAATACACCACAAAAATCACAGACATCAACACTCAATAAACCACACACATCACAGGCACCAACACTCAATACACCACAACACTCAATACACCACAAAAATCACAGACACCAACACTCAATAAACCACACATCACAGAAACCAACACTCAATACACCACAAACATCACAGACACCAACACTAATCATCATCATCATCATGTGCCCTGCCGCATGGCGTTGGCGACCATGGACTTCCAACCATCTCTATCTCTCGTTGCCCCCAGCATCTCCCCCACCCTCCTCACCCCAGCCACTCTGCAAATCCGTCCAGCATTCTCTCCCTGGGTCTACCTGGTGCTCTCTTTCCCTCCAGCTTTCCCGCTGTGACCAGGTGCTCCAAATCACCCTTCCTCATAAAATGGCCTATAAATGTTACTTGTCTTTTCCTAATCTTCCTTATGAGTGATTTACTTGTGTCTGCCTCCATCAACACTGTCTCGTTTGTTTTCTTTACTGTCCATGGAACTCTCAACATTCTTCTGAGAAACCACATCTCGGCTGCCTCGATCCTGCTCTGGCTTTGCTTGCTTACTGTCCACGCCTAGCATCCGTACAACAGTATTGGTTCTATGTAACATTCAAGGACTCTCTTTCTGATGTTAATTGATAGGCATTAATTTTGTTCGTAAGAATGTTTGTCATCTTCTTGAATGCTGTTTTGGCTTGGCCGATTCTGCCAGCTATTTCCGATGTGCATCTGCCGTCTGATGAAATGACCGTTACCAGGTATTTGAACTTATTAACATGTGTCAAGGTTGTGCCATTTGCTGTTATTTTGCATGAGGGGATTTCATGTTTTTTACTGATCACCATGACTTCAGTCTTCCTGCTGTTTAGTTCCAACCCCTTACTTTTGCTTTCTATTTCTAGTATATTCACAAGGTTTTGTAGGTCCCTTTCATTTTCTGCAATTAGCACGGTGTCATCTGCGTACCGAATGTTGTTTATCATTTTCCCTCCAACCTTTAATCCAGGGTCTTCTTCTAGGTTTCTCATGATGTTTTCGCTATATAGTGAAAACAGATCTGGTGACAAAACACAACCCTGTCTGACTCCTCTTTTGATGTTTTGAAAAGAGCTTATATTGTTTTCTATTCTCATTGCAGCTGTTTGTTCCCAGTACATATTTCTGATTATTCGTAGATCTTTTCCATCAACATTGAGTCTCTCCAGTTGGTTGATCAATTCTTCATGTCGTACCCGATCAAAAGCCTTGGTATTGTCAACAAAGCATATATACAAATCCTTATTCATCTCAACTGACCTCTCTGTGATAGTTCTTAGGATGTATATGGCATTAATAGTTCCTTTCCCTTCCACAAATCCACACTGTTCTTCTGCTATTTCTCTTTTGATTCTATTCCTTGTCCTCATCATGATTATTCTTAACAGGATTTTTGTTACATGACCCATCCAGCTGATTGTGCGATGGAGTTCACATTCTGTAGCCACTGTCTTCTTTGGAAGTGCAATGAAAATTGATTTTCACATATCTTTGGGGATTTTTCCAGTGTCATAAATTTCATTTAGGAGGACTGTTATTTTTTCTATGCCAAATTCCTCCAGGGCTTCAATCATCTCTGTAGTAATGTTGTCTGGTCCTGGGGCTTTTCCTGGTTTCATCTTTTTCAGTGCTGCTCTAACTTCATCTTTCATTATGGGTGGTCCTTCAAAGTTCTTTTTTATAATGTGTTCTTCGTTTCTGTCATCCTCAAAAAGGTCTTTAATGTACTCTCCCCATCTGTCCAGTATTTTGTCTTTTTCCAACACTCAATACACTGGAAACACATCACAGACACCAACACTCAATACACCACAAAACGCCAACACTCAATAAACCACACACATCACGACACCAAACACTCAATAAACTACAACATCACAGACACAAACACTCAATAAACACTAACTATACACAGAACACAAACACTCAATAAACACACACATCACAGACACCAACACTCAATAAACACACAAACACAAACAACACCACAACACCAACACAACATCAATACACCACAAACATCACAGACACCAACACTCAATACACACAAACATCACAGACACCAACACTCAATACACCACAAACACAACACACAACTCAATACCACAAACATCACAGACACCAACACTCAATAAATCACAACATCACAGACCAACACTCAATAAACCACAAACATCACAGACACCAACACTCAATACAACCACAAACACAACACTCAATAACCACAAACATCACAGACACCAACACTCAAATAATCACAACACACAACACCAACACCAATAACCAACCAATCAAAAACCACAAACATCACAGACACCAACACTCAATAAATCACATCATCACAGACCCAACACTCAATAAATCACAACATCACAGACACCAACACTAATACACACAAACACAACACTCAATAAACCACAAACATCACAGACACCAACACTCAATAAATCACATCATCACAGACACCAACACTCAATAAATCACACTCACAGACACACAACACACAATCATAACCACAAACATCACAGACACCAACACTCAATAAATCACAACATCACAGACACCAACACTCAATAAATCACCATCGACTAAACCAATACACCACAAACAGTTACAGAGACCAACATTAATACATACCACACATTACAGAACACTAACCAACCAGCAACATGATTCCACACCATGTTGATATACATGACCCACACCATGTTGATATACATGACCCCACCATGTTGATATACATGACCCACACATGTTGATATACATGACCCACACCATGCTGATATACATGACCCACACCATGTTGATATACATGACCCACACCATGTTGATATACATGACCACACCATGTAATACATGACCACACATGTTGATATACATGACCCACACCATGTTGATATACATGACCCACACCATGTTTATATACATGACCCACACCAGTTGTAACAAACCCCCACCATTGAACATGACCCCACATGTTGATATACATGACCCACACCATGTTGATATACATGACCCACACCATGTTGATATACATGACCCACACCATGTTGATATACATGACCCACACCATGTTGATATACATGACCCACACCATGTTGATATACATGACCCACACCATGTTGATATACATGACCCACACCATGTTGATATACATGACCCACACCATGTTGATATACATGACCCACACCATGTTGATATACATGACCCACACATGTTGATATACATGACCCACACCATGTTGATATACATGACCCACACCATGTTGATGATAACATGACCCACACCATGTTGATATACATGACCCACACCATGTTGATATACATGACCACACCATGTTGATATACATGACCCACACCATGTTGATATACATGACCCACACCATGTTGATATACATGACCCACACCATGTTGATATACATGACCCACACCATGTTGATAATGATATACATGACACACACCATGTTGATATACATGACCCACACCATGTTGATAATGATATACATGACCCACACTATGTTGATATACATGACCCACACCATGTTGATATACATGACCCACACCATGTTGATAATGATATACATGACACACACCATGTTGATATACATGACCCACACCATGTTGATAATGATATACATGACCCACACCATGTTGATATACAACCCACAAGACAAACTTGTTGTTGGAGAGTCAAACCACACTTTAACACACAAAATAAGCACAATCTGTCAACAGAATATGAATATACCTCCCTCCCCAACACACACACACACACACACACACACACACACACACACACACACACACACACACATACATATATACTTCACATCTACAACAGAATCTGACTTACACTCCCCCTCCCCTCCCCACACCCAAATAAGCACCAGCATCACAACACCCAGTGAGGGACACACATCAATACAACAACTACACAAACTATAGGGGGAAAAATAACCACCATCATCACCATCACAATGACCACCTCCACCACCACCAACACCACCACCACCCATCAACACCATCACTACCACCTCCACCACCACCACCACCTATCAACACAAACAATCCTGTGACTGGCCCAGTCCCTGAATTATTAGCATGGCATTTAAAGCAACAAAAATCAGTGAACAAGTTCACACGAAACACCCGAAACACCCGAGAGTGCTGGATGGGACCCAGAACACCAATGCCTCACCACTCTCTGCACAATCACCTTCCAAGCTCCTATCACCACATGGTAAGAACAGTGCAATAAGCAAATTCAAAGCAGACAAAAATAACAATAACAAACATATTAAAAAATACCTGTAAACCAGGAAGAACATAAACAGAAATAAACAAATAAGATTAAAGACAAACAGACAAGCAAACAATCCCACCATCCAAACCCCCCCACCCCCCCTAAAAAAAAAGGTTAAAAAACCCTAAAGAAACACACCACCGACACATCAGTCACCAGGGTACAGTAGTGACTGCAATGGAATAATAACCGGAAGGTTGTGAGTTTAAACACCGTCAGTGTGGTCAAAATCATTGTGGGATTTTTTGGCCCTCATCAGCAACTACCCACAGTTCAGCATTTTATGGGCACACTGGGAAGACTTGAGACCACACAGACAAATCTCACCCACTTAAGAGACCAACAGTGCAGGTGTCTACATCTCTCAGGGCTGGTTGATGCCAGGATACAGTACCACTACCAATTTAATGTGATATCAATGACCACTACACCAGTTACCATTATCATCATCATCATCATGTGATAAACCACAATCATCACCACAGACATCCCCACAATCACCACCACAGACATCAATGCTGTCAACAACAACAAGAACAACAAAGAAAAAAAAGAAAAAAGAAGAAAAAACAAATGAAGTGCAATTGAACAGGAATAAGGGTAAGTTCAACAGAAGGACACATAAAGTTGGTGTGCTGACATAACACTTACCAGGCTTTTTCTTGTCTGCATGGAAATCAAACAATATAAAATGCTAAAACGCTTGTTGACAAGTTCTATTTACTTATATTGTTAATGCAATCAACTGATGGTTTACATTTTTTTCCTCATAAAGATTTAAATGCTTGTTTGCCAACTATTCTCCCTCATATGAACTCACTGCATGTGTGTGAGAACACCATATAAAAGCACACTGTTTCAAATCATTTACATGTTTCTTATTTTTGTATTATATGAATATTACATGCCCAATGTTTTGCCTATCTACAGACGAAGAGGAGAAGTGTGTGTGTGTGTGTGTGTGTGTGTGTGTGTGTGTGTGGTGTGTGTGTGTGTGTGTGTGTGTGTGTGTGTGTGTGTGTGTTGTGTGTCTGTGTGTGTGTGTGTGTGCGTGTGTGTGTATTTGTGTGTCTGTATGTGTGTGTGTGTGTGTGTCTGTATGTGTCTGTGTGTGCGCATACATGTGTGTGTGTGTGTGTGTGTGTGTGTGTGTGTGTGTGTGTGTGTGTGTGTGTGTGTGTGTGTGTGTGTCTGTATGTTTTGTGTGTGTGTGGGGGAGGGGGGGTCTGTGTAAGTATGTTTGGGTATGTGTATGTGTGTGTGTGCGTGTGTGTGTGTGTTTCTTTCTTTGATTTAACGTCTTTTCACTATGAGTGTTATTAGACAGGGGAAAAAATGGAGGATGGGAGTTGGGCGGGTTGGACTGGGATGAGAGGGGAGACAGAGTAAGAGACATAAGCAGGTGGGAAAATAGAAAAATGGAACAAGATCTTAACACTAACAATTAACACAAACAATTAACATCAACAATGTGAAGGGAAAATTTTAACGCTAAAGTATAAACATCATAAACTTAAAGCAATGCATTAACAGGACTGTGAACCAATGATTCTGAAATTTTAACTGACAAACATTGATCTGAAGTTATATACACCTGTACATATTGTGAACATATATACCTGTACATATTGTGTATATATATATATATATACACCTGTACGTACTGTACGTGTGTGTGTGTGTGTGTGTGTGTGTGTGTGTGTGTGTGTGTGTGTGTGTGTGTGTGTGTGTGTGTGCGCGCGTGCAAATATGAATACAGAAATATTTGTGGCATTTGTGATAAAATTCACAAATCAATATTTAATATGATGATTATTTGTTAAACGAAGTCTTTCAACTCCCCCCCCCCCCCCCCCCCCACACACACACATGCCAACTGACCATGGGCACGCTCCTCTCCCAGGTCTGCTCTGTTGGCAATCTGTGTCAGTTCACTGTTGATGTCCACGCCAGTCGCCTCACTGTCCCAACCTTCCAGACCTGTACACACATACAGTGACATACCTGTCATTATTGTGTACATGTACCTGTCATTATTGTGTACATATATCTGTCATTATTGTGTACATGTGTACCTGTACATTATTGTATATACATGTGTATATATGCACCTGTACATATTATGTACATACACACCTATACATATGTATATATGCACCTGTACATATTGTGAAATATATACCTGTACATTTTGTGTGTGTATATATATATATAATATATATATATATATATATATAATACATATATATATATATATATATATATATATATATATATATATATATATATATATATATATATATACACCAGTATGTATTGTGTACATACATACCGATACATATTGTGTATATATACACACCTGTGCATATTGTGCAATACATACCTGTACATATTGTGTACATATATACCTGTACATACCATGTACAGGTATACCTGTATACACTGTGTACACATATACCTGTACATACTGTACACACATACACCTGTACATAATGTGTACATATATACATATATATATATATATATATATATATATATATATATATATATATATATATATATATATATATATATACCTGTACATATTGTGTACATATATACCTGTACATATTGAGTACATACACACCTATACATATACATATTGTTTACATATACACCTGTACATATTGTGTATATATTTACATAACAGTCAGTTCACTGTTGATGTCCACTCCTGCTGCCTCACTGTCCCAGCTCTCCAGATCTATTCACGTACAAACACATACACATCTGTACAGACTTACATGTATACATACATAGATATACACATCTGTACAGACTTACATGTATATATACATAGATATACACATCTGTACAGACTTACATGTATACATGCATAGATATACACACCTGTACAGACTTACATGTATACATACATAGTATACACACCTGTACAGACTTACATGTATACATACATAGATATACACACCTGTACAGACTTACATGTATACATACATAGATATACACACCTGTACAGACTTACATGTATACATACATAGATATACACACCTGTAAAGACTTACATGTATACATGCATAGATATACACACCTGTACAGACTTACATGTATACATGCATAGATATACACACCTGTACAGACTTACATGTATACATACATAGATATACACACCTGTACAGACTTACATGTATACATACATAGATATGCACTCGGACATTAAGAACGGGATGACATTCAATAAACTTCAGCTTAATGATGACAAGACAGAAGCTATCCTCATTTGGCACCCGTCAGAAACTTTCTCAGCTGCCTCCTCTTTCTCTCATTATGTAACACATCAGTCCCAATTTCTGACTCAGCTAAAAACTTTGGTGTCTGCATTGACTCTACCCTCTCCATGAACAACTTTGTTTCTCAAACTGCCAGATCTTGCTACTATCACCTCCATCGTATAAGCCTGATCAGGAAGTATCTCTCTGTCGAAACAACTGCAAAACTTGTTCTCTCCTTCATAATGTCTCGCATTGACTATTGCAATTCACTCCTGTCTGGTCTTCCTGCCTCCACCATTCACATCCTACAGCGCATTCAAAACAATGCTGCACGCCTTGTACTCAAAAAGAAAAAAGCTGACCACATATCTCCTCTCCTGGCACAACTTCACTGGCTCCCTGTATCAAAGCGCATACAGTACAAACTAGACACCAAGTGCTACAAAAGCCTCAATAACGCAGCCCCCGATTACCTGTCAAGCCTACTTGAGATCTATCTTCCCTCACGTACCCTCCGCTCCTCTGACTTTTCGCTTTCCACGCACTAAGCTCAATACCTATGGTCCACGAGCCTTCTCTGTTTCTGGTCCACTCTCCTGGAACAAACTTCCTCTCTCAGTCCATCAGCAACCTACTTTTGTCTCCTTCAAGTCCGCTCTCAAAACTCACCTTTTCTCCTCTGCATAAAATCCTGATCTCACTCAACCCCTCTGCAGCCTGTCTCCATTCGGAGGTAAATCACATTGTAATATATAATTGTATATAATATGCTCTCTATAATTTTCCATTGCTTTCATTCTTTCTCCCCATTTATAGCCTTGCGTGTGTGTGTGTGTGTGTGTGCGTGCGTGCGTGCGTGTGTTTGCATGCGTGTGTGTGTTTCAGCGCTTAGATTTGATCAAGATTTTGCGTTATATAAGTTATTGTAATTATTATTATTATTATACACACCTGTACAGACTTACATGTATACATACATAGATATACACACCTGTACAGACTTACATGTATACATACATAGATATACACACCTGTACAGACTTACATGTATACATACATAGATATACACACCTGTACACTTACATGTACACATACATAGATATACACACCTGTACAGACTTACATGTATACATACATGATATACACACCTGTACAGACTAACATGTATACATACATAGATATACACACCTGTACAGACTTACATGTATACATACATAGATATACATACCTGTACAGACTTAAATGTATACATACATAGATATAATAATAATAATTACAATATTTATATAGCACAAAATCTTGATAAAATCAAATCTAAGCGCTGAAACAGACACACACGCACGCACACACACACACCCACACACACATGCATGGCTATAAATGGGGAGAAAGAATCGTAACCCCCGTCCTCAATCCCCATTTGACGAGCTCATAACACAAGGGAGGCTATCGGATTTGTCAGCACACGGCAGCGAGTGCGCTCCCTTCTTCCGTCTGAGAACACAACCACAAGAGACGTGTGTGTGTGTGTGTGTGTGTGTGGTGTGTGTGTGTGTGTGTGTGTGTGTGTGTGTGTGTGTGTGTGTGTGTGTGTGTGTGTGTGTGTGTGTGTGTGTGTGTGTGTGTGTGTGTGTGTGTGTTAAAGTGGGGGTGGGGTGGGGCTAAGATCCAATTGAAAGTTCATGTGTTCAAGTGAGATTCATCGCACTCAGAAATTCCATACGCACTCCTTCAGCCCGTGCAAAACTGTGCGCTGGCAAAATCTTGGAATAGGGGGGGGGGGGGGGGGGGAGGGGGGTGGGGGTGGTGGCATAGAAGGGACCTATGAAACAGGAAGCAGACACCAGCAGAATGATGGAAAGGGTGGGGGGGGGGGGGGTTGGTGGCAGAGAAGGGACCAATGAAACAGGAAGCAGACACCAGCAGAATGATGGAAAGGGTGGGGGGGGGGGGGGGTTGGTGGCAGAGAAGGGACCAATGAAACAGGAAGCAGACACCAGCAGAATGATGGAAAGGGTGGGGGGGGGGGTGGTGGTGGCAGAGAACGGACCAATGAAACAGGAAGCAGACACCAGCAGAATGATGGAAAGGGGGGGGGGGGGTTGGTGGCAGAGAAGGGACCTATGAAACAGGAAGCAGACACCAGCAGAATGATGGAAAGGGGGGGGGGGGGGGTGGTGGTGGCAGAGAACGGACCAATGAAACAGGAAGCAGACACCAGCAGAATGATGGAAAAGGGGGGGGGGGGTTTGGGTGGCAGAGAAGGGACCTATGAAACAGGAAGCAGACACCAGCAAATGAGGGAAACATCAAGATGGACGGCGAACAGCCAGTTTAGAAGTTAGCTAGGACTGAACTTGAGCTATCAGTGTTCAGTGTATGGGTCCACCAAAAGAACCAATAAGTCAGGACAACAGTGTCCACTTCACTATATAGGTCCGCCAAAAGAACCAAGCAGTCAGGACAACAGTGTCACTTCACTATATAGGTCCGCCAAAAGAACCAAGGAGTCAGGACGACAGTGTCACTTCACTATATAGGTCCGCCAAAAGAACCAAGGAGTCAGGACAACAGTGTCACTTCACTATATAGGTCCGCCAAAAGAACCAAGGAGTCAGGACAACAGTGCCACTTCACTATATAGGTCCGCCAAAAGAATCAAGGAGTCAGGACAACAGTGCCACTTCACTATATAGGTCGCCCAAAAGAACCAAGGAGTCAGGACAACAGTGTCACTTCACTATATAGGTCCGCCAAAAGAATCAAGGAGTCAGGACAACAGTGCCACTTCACTATATAGGTCCGCCAAAAGAACCAAGGAGTCAGGACAACAGTGTCACTTCACTATATAGGTCCATGAAAAGAACCAATAAGTCAGGACAACAGTGTCCCTTCACTATATAGGTCCGCCAAAAGAACCAATAAGTCAGGACAACAGTGTCCCTTCACTATATAGGTCCATGAAAAGAACCAATAAGTCAGGACAACAGTGTCACTTCACTATATAGGTCCGCCAAAAGAACCAAGGAGTCAGGACAACAGTGCCACTTCACTATATAGGTCCGCCAAAAGAATCAAGGAGTCAGGACGACAGTGCCACTTCACTATATAGGTCCGCCAAAAGAATCAAGGAGTCAGGACAACAGTGTCACTTCACTATACAGGTCCATGAAAAGAACCAATAAGTCAGGACAACAGTGTCCCTTCACTATATAGGTCCGCCAAAAGAACCAAGCAGTCAGGACAACAGTGTCACTTCACTATATAGGTCTGCCAAAAGAACCAATAAGTCAGGACGACAGTGCCACCTCACTATATAGGTCCGCCAAAAGAACCAAGGAGTCAGGACAACAGTGTCACTTCACTATATAGGTCTGCCAAAAGAACCAAGGAGTCAGGACAACAGTGTCACTTCACTATATAGGTCCGCCAAAAGAACCAAGGAGTCAGGACAACAGTGTCACTTCACTATATAGGTCCGCCAAAAGAACCAAGGAGTCAGGACAACAGTGTCACTTCACTATATAGGTCCGCCAAAAGAACCAAGGAGTCAGGACAACAGTGTCACTTCACTATATAGGTCCGCCAAAAGAACCAAGCAGTCAGGACGACAGTGTCACTTCACTATATAGGTCCGCCAAAAGAACCAAGCAGTCAGGACGACAGTGTCACTTCACTATATAGATCCGCCAAAAGAACCAAGGAGTCAGGACGACAGTGTCACTTCACTATATAGGTCTGCCAAAAGAACCAAGGAGTCAGGACGACAGTGTCACTTCACTATATAGGTCTGCCAAAAGAACCAAGGAGTCAGGACAACAGTGTCACTTCACTATATAGATCCGCCAAAAGAACCAAGGAGTCAGGACGACAGTGTCACTTCACTATATAGGTCTGCCAAAAGAACCAAGGAGTCAGGACGACAGTGTCACTTCACTATCGGTGTCTGTACAGCACAAGTGGTTCGGAAAACACAGAGTAAAAACAACAGTCAGCCCTGTTTCTGTTCGACCCTTTTGAACATACACACACACACACACACTTGCACGCACACACACACACACACACACACACACACACACACACACACACACGCACACTCTCACACACACATGCGCGTGCGCACACACACTCACACACACACGCGCGCACAGAGAGAGAGAGAGAGAGAGAGAGAGACAGAGACACACACAGAGACATACACACACAATGACACACAGACACACACATACAGACACAGATACACACAGACATGCATACAGAGAGACACACAGACAGACACATACAAACACAGACACATACAAACACAGACACACACACACAGTCACACAGAAAACAAAAACAGCATGCCAGGGGAAGTAAATCAATAAGGAACTGCATGTTTTCACAGCTCTCCATGTCTGGCCAAAGGACAGGTCGGTGTGACGGAAAACAGCTAACAACACCACCCAGGGGAAAAACACACGCCGTTTTAAAACAAAATCAATATTGTCGTCTGCTTGAATTAAATGTCCAGATTCTCGACACCATCAAGCTACTGAATGAGATCCACACCATCAGAGAGAGAGAGAGAGAGAGAGAGAGGAGAGAGAGAGAGAGAGAGAGGAGAGAGAGAGAGAGAGAGTGTGTGTGTGTGCATGTGTGTATGCGTGTGTGTGTGTGTGTGTGTGTGTGTGTGTGTGTGTGTGTGTGTGTGTGTGTGTGTGTGTATACGTGTGCGTGTGTGTGTGTGTGTGTGTGTGTGTCTATGTGTCTGTGTGTATCTCTGCATGTGTGGCTCTGTGTGTGTGTGTGTATTAGGAGATACGGGAGGCATGGAGGGAGAGGGAGAGAGAGTGAGTGAAAGAGAGATTGACAGAAAGACAGAGAGAGAGACAAAGGGACAGACAAACAGATAGACAAACAGAGAGAGGACCAAGAGACAGAGTGGTGCGAGGGGAAGAGAGAGAGAGAGAACCAGGAGACAGAGAGAGAGAGAGTGAGAGAGAGAAAGATAATGACAAAAACAAAAACACGCAAAGAGAGAGAGAGAGAGAGAGAGAGAGAGAGAGAGAGAGAGAAGAGATAGAGAGAGAGAGGAGAGGGAGAGATGGACAGAGAGAGACAGACAAAAAGAGCCAAGAGTAAGACAGAGAGGGAACCAAGAGAGAGGAGTGGGTGGGGGCAGATGAGGTGAGAGAGAGGAAGGAGAGAGAGAGAGAGAGAAGAGAGAGAGAGAGAGAGAGAGAGAGAGAGAGAGAATTATTAATGCATGGAGAATTCTACCAAAGTGTCAAGAATGATGTTAGAAAAGCATGTGGTGCCCTGTGGATAACAGACACTAGTAATATAAATAAATAAATACAATATAAAAAAAAACAAATAAATAAGTAAACAAACAGATAAACAGATAAATAAATGAATGAATAAATAAGCAAATGACTAACTGAATAAACAAGGGGAAACCCTACAAAGACACCTCTCCGGGTAAGTGATAAGAACAGCACAACAAAGAAATTTCAAGCAGAAACCAAACAAACAAATATATTAAAAGATTACAGACGAACTAGGATGAACATAAACAGAAATAAAGAAACAAAATTTAAAGACAACAAGACACAGGATTTAAAGACAACAAGACACACGATATAAAGACAACAAGACACACGATGTAAAGACAACAAGACACACGATGTAAAGACAACAAGACACAACAAGACACACGATGTAAAGACAACAAGACACACGATGTAAAGACAACAAGACACAACAAGACACACGATGTAAAGACAACAAGACACACGATGTAAAGACAACAAGACACAACAAGACACACGATGTAAAGACAACAAGACACACGATGTAAAGACAACAAGACACACGATGTAAAGACAACAAGACACAACAAGACACACGATGTAAAGACAACAAGACACAGGATGTAAAGACAACAATACACACGATGTGAAGACAACAATATACACGATGTAAAGACAACAAGACACAGGATGTAAAGACAACAATACACACGATGTAAAGACAACAATACACACGATATAAAGACAACAAGACACACGATGTAAAGACAACAAGACACAACAAGACACACGATGTAAACACAACAAGACACACGATGTAAAGACAACAAGACACACGATGTAAAGACAACAAGACACAACAAGACACACGATGTAAACACAACAAGACACACGATGTAAACACAACAAGACACAACAAGACACACGATGTAAAGACAACAAGACACAACAAGACACACGATGTAAAGACAACAAGACACAACAAGACACACGATGTAAACACAACAAGACACACGATGTCAAGACAACAAGACACACGATGTAAAGACAACAAGACACAACAAGACACACGATGTAAACACAACAAGACACACGATGTAAAGACAACAAGACACACAATGTAAAGACAACAAGACACACGATGTAAAGACAACAAGACACACGATGTAAAGACAACAAGACACACGATGTAAAGACAACAATACACACGATGTAAAGACAACAAGACACAACAAGACACACAATGTAAAGACAACAAGACACACGATGTAAAGACAACAAGACACACGATGTAAAGACAACAAGACACACGATGTAAAGACAACAATACCACACGATGTAAAGACAACAAGACACACGATGTAAAGACAACAATACACACGATGTAACGACAACAAGACACACGATGTAAAGACAACAAGACACACGATGTAAAGACAACAAGACACACGATGTAAAGACAACAAGACACACGATGTAAAGACAACAAGACACACGATGTAAAGACAACAAGACACACGATGTAAAGACAACAAGACACACGATGTAAAGACAACAATACACACGATGTAAAGACAACAAGACACACGAAGTAAAGACAACAATACACACGATGTAAAGACAACAATACACACGATGTAAAGACAACAAGACACACGATGTAAAGACAACAATACACACGATGTAAAGACAACAAGACACACGATGTAAAGACAACAAGACACACGATGTAAAGACAACAATACACACGATGTAAAGACAACAATACACGATGTAAAAGACAACAAAACAAACGATAAAGAAACAATGACACACGATGTAAAGACAACAAGACACACCATGTAAAGACAACAAACACAGATGTAAAGTCAACAAGAACACAATTAAAGACAACAAACACACGATGTAAAGACAACAAGACACACGATGTAAAGACAACAAGACACACGATGTAAAGACAACAAGACACACGAGTAAGACAACAAGCACACGATGTAAAGACAACAAGACACACGATGTAAAGACAACAAACACAGATGTAAAGACAACAATACACACGATGTAAAGACAACAAACACACGATGTAAAGACAACAACACACGATGTAAAGACAACAACACAGATTAAAGAAACAAACACACGATGTAAAGACAACAAACACACGATGTAAAGACAACAAGACACACGAAAGTAAAGACAACAAGACAAAACGATGTAAAGACAACAGAACACACGATGTAAAGACAACAATACACACGATGTAAAACAACAACACACGAGTAAAGACAACAAACACGATGTAAAGACAACAAACACAGATGTAAGACACAAACCACAAACACCGATGTAAAGACAACAAAACACATGTAAGACAACAAACCACGAGAAAACAACAAACGATGTAAGACAACAAGCACAATGTAAAGAAACAGACACCGATGTAAGACAACAATACCCGATGTAAAGAACAACCAAGACACACGATGTAAAGACACAGACAACGATGTAAGACAACAAGACACACGATGAAAGACAACAAGACACACGATGTAAAGACAACAAGACAACACCGATGTAAAGACACAAGACACACGATGTAAAGACAACAAGACACACGAGTAAGACACAAGACACACGATGTAAAGACAACAAGACACAACAAGACACACGATGTAAACAAGACAACAGACACAGATGTAAAGACAAAACACACGATGTAAAGACAACCCCAGACACACGATGTAAAGAAAAAAACAAGAAAACAAGACACACGAGTAAAGACAACAAGACACAAAAGAAAACACATGTAAAGACAACAACACAGACAAGTGTAAGACAACAAACACACGATGTAAAGACAACAACACACATGTAAAACAACAAGAACCGATGAAGCAACAACACGATAAAGACACAGACACGAAGAACAACACACGTGTAAAGAAACAAACAATGTAAAGAAAAACCACGATGTAAAGAACAAACAACGATGTAAACAAACAAGAGTAAAACACAGACACACATGTAAAGACAACAAAACAACAACAAACAACAGAAAACAAGACACACGATGTAAAGACAACCACGATTAAAGCAACAAACACAGATGTAAGACAAAAACACATGAAAGACAACAGACACACGATTAAACACAGACACCGTGTAAGACAAAAAGACACCGGTAAAGACAACAAACACAGTAAAGCACAACAAAAGACAAGACACAAAAAAAAGACACACGATTAAAGACAACACACAAGTAACAAGACACACTGTAAGCAAACACACATGTAAAGACAAAACACAAACAACAACAGAGTAAAACAAAACACAGATGTAAAACACAAGACACGATGTAAAACAACAAGACAAAACGATGAAGCAACAAACACACGATGTAAGACAACAAACATGTAAAGCAACAAGACACCATAACAAAACCAGTACACACGATGTAAACAAAACCAACGATGAAAGACAACAAAACCATGTAAAAAACACACGATGTAAGACAAAAGACACACGATAAGACAACAAACAACGAGTAAAGACAACAAGACACACATGTAAGACAACAAACAACATGTAAAGACAACAAGAACACTGTAAAGAAACAAAACACATTAAGACAACAAACACGATGTAAAACAACAAGACAACGATGTAAAGACAACAAGACACACATGTAAAACACAAAACCATGTAAAGACAACAAGAACAAATGAAAACAACAGACACACGATTAAAGACAACAAGACACCGATGTAAGACACAACCACGATGTAAAGACAAAAGACACGATGTAAAGACAACAAACACACGATGTAAACAACACCAAACACATGTAAAGACAAAAGACCACGATGTAAGACAACAAGACCCGATGTAAAGACAACAAGACACACGATGTAAAGACAACAAACACACGATGTAAGACACAAACAAGAACAACAGCCACGATGTAAAGAACAACAAGAAACAAAACACACGATGTAAAGACAACAAGACACAAGTAAAGACAACAAACACACGATGTAAAGACAACAACACAGATGTAAAGACAACAAGACCACGAGTAGAACAACACCATGTAAAGACAAACACACGATGTAAAGAACAAACAACGATGTAAAGCAACAAGACACACGATGTAAAGACAACAAACACCGATGTAAAGACAACAGACACACGATGTAAAGACACAAGACCACGAGTAAGACAAAACACAAAAGACACAAAAACGATGTAAAGACAACAAGACACAAAAAGAAAAAACAATGAAAAGACACACGAGTAAAGACAACAGAACACGATGTAAGACAACAAACCACGAGTAAAGACAACAACCACGAGAAAGACAAAACACGAGTAAAACAAGCACCGATAACAAAAAAGAAAGAAAAAACAAGAACAAGAACACGATGTAAAGACAAAAACGAGAGAACACAAACCGATGTAAAGACAAACCACGATAAGAACAACACGAGTAAAGAAACAAACACGAGACCCACGGACAAAAACCATAAAGACAACAAAGGACCAAGCCAAGACACAGAGTGTAAAAAACACACGATGTAAAAAAGCACACAAGACAACCACATGTAAGACAAACAACAAACACATGTAAGACACAACAAACCCACACGATGAAGACAACGACAACGATTAAGACAAAACACGATTAAAGACACAAACACCGATTAAAGACAACAAGACACCGATGAAGCAACAAAACAAAAGACACTAACAACAAGACACACATGAAAGACAACAAACCACATGTAAAGAAACAGACAACGATGTAAAGACAACAAGAACATGAAGACACACACGATGTACACAAGACAACAATGACACCGATTAAGACAGAACACGATAAAGAACAAAAAACAAAACACATGTAAAGACCAACAACAAACAAGACAAAAAAAACAACAAGAACAACAAGACCAGATTAAAACAAACAACGATGTAAAGACAACAAGAACACAAACACACGTTAAAAAGAACACAACAAGACCGATTAAGAAAAAACACCGAGAAAGACAACAAAACATGTAAGACAAAACGGTGGGGGGGGGGGGGGGGGGGGGGGGGGGGGGGGGGGGGGGGGGGGGGGGGGGGGGGGGGGGGGGGGGGGGGGGGGGGGGGGGGGGGGGGGGGGGGGGGGGGGGGGGGAAAAAAAAAAAAAAAAAAAAAAAAAAAAAAAAAAAAAAAAAAAAAAAAAAAAAAAAAAAAAAAAAAAAAAAAAAAAAAAAAAAAAAAAAAAAAAAAAAAAAAAAAAAAAAAAAAAAAAAAAAAAAAAAAAAAAAAAAAAAAAAAAAAAAAAAAAAAAAAAAAAAGACACACGATGTAAAGACACAACAAGACACGATGTAAAACGACAAACAAGACACACGATGTATAAGACAACAAGACACACGATGTAAAGACAACAAACACCGATGTAAAGACAACAAGACACAGGATGTAAAGACAACAAGACACAGGATGTAAAGACAACAATACACACGATGTAAAGACAACAAGACACACGATGTAAAGACAACAAACACGATGTAAAGACAACAACACACGATGTAAAGACAACAAGACACACGATGTAAAGACAACAAACACACGATGTAAAGACAACAAGACACAGATGTAAAGACAACAAGACACGATGTAAAGACAACAAATCACAGGATGTAAAGACAACATACACAGGATGTAAAGACAACAAGACACACGATGTAAGACAACAATACACAGGATGTAAAGACACAAGACACACGATGTAAAGACAACAATACACACGATGTAAAGACAACAATACACACGATGTAAAACAGACAAGACACACGATGTAAAGACAACAAACAAACGATGTAAAGACAACAATACACACGATGTAAAGACAACAAGACACACGATGTAAAGACAACAAGACACACGATGTAAAGACAACAAGACACACGATGTAAAGACACAAACACACGATGTAAAGACAACAAGACACACG
Source organism: Monoplex corrugatus (assembly GCA_030674185.1). Classification (NCBI taxonomy): domain Eukaryota; kingdom Metazoa; phylum Mollusca; class Gastropoda; order Littorinimorpha; family Ranellidae; genus Monoplex; species Monoplex corrugatus. The sequence goes on from JAPXFY010000016.1 coordinate 2,390,046, forward strand.
ATGTAAAGACACAACAGATGTAAGACAACAAGACACACGATGTAAAGACAACAGACACACGATGTAAAGACAACAAACACACGATGTAAAGACAACAACACACGATGTAAAGACAACAAGACACACGATGTAAGACAACAAGACACACTGTAAAACAACAAGACACACGATGTAAAGACAACAAGACACACGATGTAAAGAAACAAGACACACGATGTAAAGACAACAAGACACAACAAGAAACACACGATGTAAAGACAAAAACACACGATGTAAAGACAACAAGACACAGATGTAAAGACACACAAACACACGATGTAAAGACAACAAGACACAGATGTAAAGACACAAACACACGATGTAAAGACAACAAGACACACGATGTAAAGACAACAAGACACCGATAAAGACAACAAACATGAAAGACAACAAGACACACGATGTAAAGACAACAAACACACACATGTAAAGACAACAAGACACCGATGAAAGACAACAAACACACGATGTAAAGACAAAAACACACATGTAAGACAACAGACACCGATGTAAAGACAACACAGAGAAGACAAAACACACGATGTAAGACAACAAACACACGATGAAGACAACAAAACACCGATGAAAACACAACACAAAGCACACGATGTAAAGACAACAAAGACACACGATGTAAAGACAACAAGACACACGATGTAAAGACAAACAACACGATGTAAGACAACAGACACACGATGTAAGACAACAAACACACGATGTAAAGACAAAAGACACACGATGTAAAAAAACAACACAAAAGACACACCGATGTAAAGACAACAAGACACACGATGAAGACAACAAACACACGATGTAAAGACAACAGACACACATGACAAACAACGATGTAAGACAACAAACACACGATGTAAGCACAAACGATGTAAAGACAACAAGACACGATGTAAAACAAACGAGTAAGACAACAAGACACGATGTAAGACAACAGACACAAGTAAGACACAAGACACACGATGTAAAGACAACAAGACAAGATGTAAAGAGGGGGGAAAAACAAGACACACGATGTAAAGACAACAACACACGATGTAAAGACAACAAGACACACGATGTAAAGACAACAAGACACCGATGTAAAGACAACAACAACGATGTAAAGAAACAAACACACGATGAAAGACAACAAGACAAAAACACACGATGTAAAGACAACAAGACACACGATGTAAAGAAAACAAGACACACGATGTAAAGACAACAAGACACACGATGTAAAGACAACAAGACACACGATGTAAAGACAACAAGACACACGATGTAAAGACAACAATACACACGATGTAAAGACAACAATACACACGATGTAAAGACAACAAGACACAGGATTTAAAGACAACAAGACACACGATGTAAAGACAACAAGACACACGATGTAAAGACAACAAGACACAACAAGACACACGATGTAAAGACAACAAGACACAACAAGACACACGATGTAAAGACAACAAGACACACGATGTAAAGACAACAATACACAGAATTTAAAGACAACAATACACAGGATTTAAAGACAACAATACACAGGATTTAAAGACAAAAATACACAGAATTTAAAGACAACAATACACAGGATTTAAAGACAACAATACACAGGATTTAAAGACAACAAGACACACGATTTCAAGACAACAATACACAGGAATTCAAGACAACAATACACAGTATTTCAAGACAACAATACACGGTATTTTACACGGTATCTCAAGACAACAATACACGGTATTTCAAGACAATACACGGTATTTCAAGACAACAATACACGGTATTTTAAGACAACAATACACGATATTTCAAGACAAAATTACACGGCATTTCAAGATAATCAGACAAGCAAACAAACCCCACCCACAAGGAAACGAAACCAAAACCAAAACAAATCCCAGCGCCTAAACCGGGATCAACACAATGCAAAAGGTGACAGTAAGCTTCAGGGTGTGTGTGTGTGTGTGTGTGTGTGTGTGTGTGTGTGTGTGTGTGTGTGTGTGTGTGTGTGTGTGTGTGTGTGTGTGTGTGTGTGTGCGTGTGTGTGTGTATGTATGTATTTGTATATGTGTGTGTATGCATATATGTGTGTGTATGTGTGTGTATATGTATGTGTATATATATATATATATATATATATTGTGTGTGTGTGTGTGTGTGTGTGTGTGTGTGTGTGTGTGTGTGTGTGACAGAGGCGGAAGGAACAACAACACCGAGAGGGAGGAGGGAGAACGTTGATATCAGATGACGATAAAGTTAATCGTGTCCTTACCGCTCCACTCCCACTGAATTATTCCCCTCCCCTCCCTGCCCCCTCTCCTTGAGGCTTTCAGCTAGCGGGGTTAGTGCTGATGAGTCACACACACACACCACACACCATAAAATCCTGTCCTGATACTTTCGTTCGGTTTAGAAACCGAGCTCTAATAACAGTATTCATCAAATCATCAACTGATTAATCAATTATTCATTCAGTGTATTGTCGCTGATAGAATTTGTCCTAAATATCTGAACCAGGCATAAATTCAGGGCACGGCCACTTCACACTATCATAAATACACACCTACACAAAGCACATAAACCCTGGCAACTGTCACTATCATAATTACACATCTACACAAAACACATAAACCCTAGTAACAGTCACTATCATAAACACATCTACACAAACCACATAAAACTGTCACCATCATAAACACACATCTACACAACATAAACACATGAAACTGTCACCACCATAAAACACATCTACACAAACATAAACATGAAACTGTCACCACCATAAACACACATCTACACAAACATAAACACATGAAACTGTCACCACCATAAACACACATCTACACAAACATAAACACATGAAACTGTCACCACCATAAACACACATCTACACAACATAAACACATAAACTGTTATTACCATAAACACACATCTACACAAACATAAACACACCTTTGGGCAAACAAACCCATGGCCACTGCAAGAAAATAGACCAGTGAAACAGAGTGACGGAAACATTAACCAGGCTGACCAGTATAACACTGATGGAAACATTAGCCAGGCTGACCAGTATAACACTGATGGAAACATTAGCCATGATGACCAGTATAACACTGATGGAAACATTAGCCATGATGACCAGTATAACACTGATGGAAACATTAGCCATGCTCACCAGTATAACAGACTGATGGAAACATTAGCCAGGCTGACCAGTACAACACTGATGGAAACATTAGCCAGGATGACCAGTTATAACAACCAGTATAACACTGATGGAAACATTAGCCAGGCTGACCAGTATAACACTGATGGAAACATTAGCCAGGCTGACCAGTATAACAACCAGTATAACACTGATGGAAACATTAGCCAGGATGACCAGTATAACAGACTGATGGAAACATTAGCCAGGATGACCAGTATAACACTGATGGAAAACATTAGCCAGGCTGACCAGTACAACAGACTGATGGAAACATTAGCCAGGCTGACCAGTATAACACTGATGGAAACATTAGCCAGGCTGACCAGTACAACACTGATGGAAACATTAGCCAGGATGACCAGTATAACAGACTGATGGAAACATTAGCCAGGATGACCAGTATAACACTGATAGAAACATTAGCCAGGCTGACCAGTATAACAGACTGATGGAAACATTAGCCAGGCTGACCAGTACAACACTGATGGAAACATTAGCCAGGCTGACCAGTATAACAGACTGATGGAAACATTAGCCAGGCTGACCAGTATAACGACTGATGGAAACATTAGCCAGGCTGACCAGTACAACACTGATGAAACATTAGCCAGGATGACCAGTATAACAGACTGATGAAACATTAGCCAGGCTGACCAGTACAACACTGATGGAAACATTAGCCAGGATGACCAGTATAACAGACTGATGGAAACATTAGCCAGGATGACCAGTATAACACTGATAGAAACATTAGCCAGGCTGACCAGTATAACAGACTGATGGAAACATTAGCCAGGTGACCAGTATAACACTGATGGAAACATTAGCCATGATGACCAGTATTAACACTGATAGAAACATTAGCCAGGCTGACCAGTATAACAGACTGATGGAAACATTAGCCAGGCTGGACCAGTGATGGAAACATTAGCCAGGATAAACAAGTATGACAGACTGATGGAAATATTAGCCAGGCTGACCAGTATAACAGTGATGGAAACATTAGCCAGGCTGACCAGTGATGGAAACATTAGCCATGCTGACAATTATAACTAGACTGATGGAAACATTAGCCATGATGACCAGTATAACACTGATGGAAACATTAGCCAGGCTGACCAGTATAAACAGACTGATGGAAACATTAGCCAGGCTGACCAGTATAACAGACTGATGGAAACATTAGCCAGGCTGACCAGTATAACAGACTGATGGAAACATTAGCCTTGATCACCATATAACACTGATGGAAACATTAGCCAGGCTGACCAGTGATGGAAACATTAGCCAGGCTGACCAGTGATGGAAACATTAGCCAGGCTGACCAGTATAACAGTGATGGAAACATTAGCCAGGCTGACCAGTATAACACTGATGGAAACATTAGCCAGGTGATCAGTATAACATGATGGAAACATTAGCCATGGATGACCAGTATAACAGACTGATGGAAACATTAGCCAGGCTGACCAGTATAACACTGATGGAAACATTAGCCAGGCTGACCAGTATAACACTGATGGAAACATTAGCCAGGCTGACCAGTATAACACTGATGGAAACATTAGCCATGATGACCAGTATAACAGATTGATGGAAACATTAGCCAGGCTGACCAGTATAACACTGATGGAAACATTAGCCATGAT